>JACEFZ010026223.1:0-57500 GCA_014155875.1 Cepaea nemoralis
TACAATGGACTGGCAAGCAAGCCTGCTAGTCACAACACTGCTGCGGCTCCTGCAATGTTTATGGCATTGTCATCTTTTATTTCATTGGCTCTTGGTTGTAACAATCCACGTGATAGCACTGGGGGGAAACCCGTGGGAGCTTCGTCTTCCTCAGCAGACATAAGTTGCAGACGCTGATCGTTTCAGTAACACACTGGTTGGACAAGCACAGAAATTTGTTTGATATGTGCAATGTTTTAAAACTAATAACAAATTATTTGTCACAGATTTTCAAGTAGTTTCATCACTACCACATATTATTGATGACAGGTTTTCAAGTGTTTTATCACTACAAGTACACACTATTGTAGTACAAACTCCGTCAGTTAGCCATATTTCTTATAAAGATGCTTAGAAGCAGGAGGGAAAAGATTCAGCCACCAGTCGCGATGATTCTTGTTCATTTTTACCTGGCAGCTAAATTTTCATTGGTTCTTATTAGTTCATACTTGCAAACAGTTCTACCGGCTGCTAAAAAGAAAAGGGGGCTGGCTCCTGAGAAAAAGGGTCCTGAAATAAAGGTGCTGGCCTCAGAATTATGTGTGTTTTGTACCTCTCATTACAAGGCAGGTTATGAAATTCTATACGTATGTTTGAAATTGTTTTTTCAAGACAGGTTAAAACTTTTCTAGAATGTTCTATCTGATAGCAATGCTGTCTTGTCTTAACATTTATGAAACAGCTTGAACATGATACAGAGATCTTGTATTTGAAATATGCTGTTCTGTTTAAGGCTTGAAAGACATCTTAAAGATGCTATATAGTTCTTTTGTCAAACAACTGCTATTTTTAATCTTACAAGAGGGGCTTTCAGTTTGTCTGCGATTGTTTTTAGAAATGCTGTTCTCTCATGTAACTTGGATCATTTGAAAATTGCCTAGAATTATAAAACTTGTTCAACCTGCCCTCAAGATTGTGCAGGATTCTTGTATCTGAAATGCTGTTCTGTTTACTGATGTGTTTTCAGATTTTGTTTTGTCTTTAAAAATGTCGCTGTACACTCAAGTATAGAAGAGAAATGACAGACAAAGCAAGAAGAACTGCTGATCTAGTAGACATCTTCTACCATGTGAACATTTTGTGGACAAAAAACACTAGGGTTGTTATAAAATGCTGTAGAATGTTCCTTCATATGGTGTCTGGAAGTATCTTGTCTTATTGTAAAAGTGTCTTTATTAATATAAACATTCTGAGATAGACAGTCCTAAGCCGGGGTAAAATATGTCGGGCACCTTTTTTCTATAGCACCTGTACATTATCTGCACCAGAATTTTCAATTCGTTTTTTTAGTCCCTATTCACAATAAATATTCTGGCTATGGAGATATGTTTCTGGCTCCATAATTAGGCAGTTATTTTTTCTACTTCTGGGCATAAGACATGATTAGCACTCATAGTTAAGGGGAAATCAGTGTATTTGAGATACCAGTGATCTCTGTTACCCCTAGATTATTTGGCAACGGAGCACCTTGATGCATGGATTTTCCAGTGATCAGTTATTGTGTTAGCTTGTGAAAAACTTTAAGAATTTCCAAAGTAATCACTATCACATTTCCATACTGCTGTGTCTTCAAGGGTCTGTTTGCATGGGTCTGTCTCCAATGGGAATCATCTTGGCTTTAGTTGGCAAATCAAGCCTATGTGAGTTGGTGTATATTTGTGTGTAGCTGAACTGAAAAATGTTGACACCCCTAGGATTGACGGAGAAAACTGAATTATGGGAGAGGAATGACTAAGAGATGTGTCCGCTTTAAGTTCACAAGCTACCTGCTTCAACATATTTGTTTAATATCACATGTACCACTAACCTCTTGGGTGGTTGAGTTCAGTAGAGTCAAGAACAGACATTGCAGCACTTGATACATTCCCATGCATACTGCGTCCTCATCTACAACAGCCAGCAAAGAGTCCCAGTACTAATGCTATACAAAGGGCAAAAAAAAGCAGTCCTGTGTACAAGTTGTGGATATTAAAAGTCACACAATTGGAAATTGCAAAGAGTAGGCTGTAAGGGCACTACTCTAGTAAAATTGTTATGGAAGAAACCTACCCATAAGTAGAAGGAGGATGTTAAATTTGTCTAGAGGAAGCAAACGTTATACTAACATACCAATACTGGACATGCTGAGCTCTAACACTGAACCATGAGGTGTTATCTAGGTGTGACGACGCACTCACCTTGAAAGAGGAACGAGGAAGACGAAGAGAAAGATGAAGAGAAATCATCGCGGGATCACTGGCTAATGGTTGTGTTCTAGAAAGTGAATCTATTTGTACATTGAAGAAAGACTGACAGCTTTATGTCAGAAGAAAACTTTGGTATTATAGAGTGGAAGAAGAAGATGGTAACTTGGACAAATGGGGATGTTTGATGTGTACATCTGACCTTGATTGATGTGTGTGTCTTACCTTGATTGATGCCTCTGACTGCTGTTTGGTAAAGCTGAAGTTTGAATTATGAAATTCATGAAATGACCTTATGACTTTAAAATGATCCATATCACATGTACATGCTCAAAATTGTGAAGTATATGATAATTTATTGATATAAACTGAAATTGAAACAGAAAACACATTTGTTTATCATATTTTTCATGTGTACAAGGCTGTTCTTGATGTTTGTTTTGTTTAGAAATGTATTGACGTGATCGAGCTGTTGTCAAAACCTGTTTTGTTTTTGTGTGTTCTTGTAAATAAATGTGTGCAATTTACTGCCACTACTACTACCACTGCTGATGATACTAAAGGGTGTATTTTTAATATCTGTGGGGTTTTTGAAAATACTGCCGTTCCAAGTTTTGTATTCACCTTCTGGAAAGTTCATGCAACATAAAAGATAAATACAAAACTTGGAACGGCAATATTTTCAAAAACCCCACAGTCATTAAAAATACACCATGTACTACTACTACTACACTACTACTACTACTACTACTACTACAAGAACATGCACTGGGCAATCAGTGCAGACATACATATAGGAGTAGCAATGGTGATAATAATAAACATAGTGAGATCGCATTATCAAAACATGTCAAGAACCAGCTGGATTACAAAACTGACACATGAACAAGTTGTGGAAAATATACAAGAATAGAGAAGATGTTCTAGAACTGATTCATTGCCAAGCAAAAAGTAGGTTTGATCCAAACATGGTACACAATCAAATGAAAAATTACAGTGTGTATTTTTAATGACCGTGTAATGTTTGCAAATATTGCCGGTCCAAGTTTTCTATTTACCTATTATGTTACATGAACTTTACAGAGGGTGAATACAAAACTTGGACCGGCAATATTTTCAAACATTGGACAGACATTAAAAATACACCCTGTATAATGTAAATCTCCCATTCACTGAGCATTAAAATTGCGGAAGATACCGCGAAACAAAACAAATAAGACGTTGACCATATTGTGGCGATATATCGTCCTTCTGTATAAATCGGAAGTCACGTGTGACGATATTTTATTCTACGACACAAAATCACTTAAGTAATCAAAAAGAGACGACTTTGATTTTGGTTACACAACAAGACACTAAAAAACATCACAGAGCGTTCTGGAGGGCACACAACTGAAGACAGAAGCAACGGAAAGATCGAAGACAACATTCATAAAACACACACACACACACACACACACACATTTCTACCAATGCAGACATACAAGGAATTACAGAGAACAGCTCAAGACAAACAGTTATGGGATGGAAGTTTCTTGGCCAGCCGGGAGTCTCCGCGGCTAAATGGTTACGCTGCCTTGGCTCACGTGCCGAAGGTCGTGGATTCGATTCTGGCAACGTCGTTCAGATTACAGCTGCAATTTTTTTTTGCGTTGGTTTCCATACAATGGTATGAGTGCCGGTCGTTCAGAAAGCAATGGCAAACTACTAACCATAAACTTGCCCAGCGAACAGCCCCCCTCCTCCCCCCCCCCCCCAAAAAAAACATGCTGGAGTTGACTGCTACGTCCTGTAAAGGATATGCAACTTATTTAAACAGTTTTGCATTCAATAGTTTTCCGTTGCTTTCGGAACGGCCGACGCTCATGGCATTATGAAAATCAAAGCAAACTGATCTGCTCTCAGGCTGCTGGCAGCTGATTTTGAACGCAACATCTTGGGATTGTGAAGCCGCGTCGGCATCTCTAGACACACACAACACGCCTTTGACCACTCAGCACTGCGTTTACGAACATAAAAAAAAAAATCGGCCTCGTTCAACCTGCTTCAGCAGCGCCGGTTATAAATGAGATCCGTTGTGTGTGTGTGTGTGTGTGAGTGTGTGTGTGTGTGTGTGTGTGTGTGTGTGTGTGGTGCGTGTGTGAATTGTTGTATTTTTCCTCCCTTTGTTCTCTTTCGAGTTAGCCCTAAACATGACTGGTTATATTTTCTACTCTCTGCTCTTCGGGTTCGGTTGGGTCTTATGAGGCTCACGCTGACCATCATTTTCATTATTGCGTTGAATTGGTCCTGATGAGGACCCGTCCTTAAAAGGACCTACCGGATTCAGTAGCCTCCCAGTTGTTCGTTGCAGTTGTCGTATAAAATGGGTCTTCTATACCCACACACCAGGACAGATTGTCCTCACATTGCAGAAACACCTACACACGGGGGGCATCCCAGGGTCGTCTTGATTTAAGATAACACCCACACACTGGCACATACTGTGTATGAATTAAGGTAGATCTTCCTGGTTGGGAATTCGCTTATTAATTGCCGAATTGACTTCGTTTTCAGACGGCGTCTGCGGCTGTCTCTCAATTCCGACATATCTGGTTCGAAATAAGTCGCAGGGGATTTGGAAGCTGATAGCTTTGCGTTAACTGGTTCAGTGCCAAAGGATAATATATAATATATCGTCAACTTTGACCCCCTATTTGGACAGAAGGGCGACCTATCGCCATACTAAGAACATCGTGTTAGTTGCTTTGTTTCGCGGTATCTTCCGCAATTTCAATGCTCAGCGAACTGAAATTCCATTATAATACAGGGTATAGTTTTAATGACTTTGCAGTGTGACGATGACGAGAATGCGGAAGAAGAAGCATCTGAAAATCTAACTATTAGAGAACTCCTGTTTGCGGACGACCAAGCACTAATAACAAAATCAGAAGCTGAATTACAAGACCACATGAATAGTCTCAACGAAATGTGTAGGGAACATAACATGAAAATTAGCACAAGTAAAACAGAGGTAATGACTATAACCAAAGACGAAAAAAAAAACAATTCACCTAAACGAACATCCTTTGAAACAAGTAAAGAGTTTCAAGTAGGCTACCTAGGAAGTATAATATCATCAAATGGCAAATTAGAAGACGAGATCGAAAACAGATGCAATAAGGCAAACCAACTAATTGGACAAATAGCACCAATACTAAAGAACAAACATGTATCAATAAGAATTAATCATTAAGATTAGCACTTCACAACACAATCTTCCTACCAACTCTATGGTACCAATGCCAAACCTGGACAATGACAGAAAAAGAGAAAAGAAAAATCACAACAACAGAAATAAGATTCTTGAGAAGAATACTCAAAGTATCAACAAGAGATAAGATCAGAAATGAAGAAATCAGGACTAAAGTGAGGGTTATAGCTGCACTAGATTTTGTTAGAAGGCAGCAAGTCAAATGGTTTGACCATGCAAGTAGGTTACCAACTAACAGTAGACCACAACAAGCAATGAAGTATAGATCAGATGGAAACAGAGGAAGTGGCCGACCACGTAAACGTTGGACGGAGGGAATAGCAGAGTCCATGGGAATATCGATATATAAAGCCCATAATCGGGCACTCTCACGATGTTTATACTTCACCTCGACACCGCAAGGTACAAGAGGAACATGATGTGATGAGATGAGTCAACCTATTATGTTGCATGAACTTTACAGAGTTATACAAAAACTTGGACCGGCAATATTTTCAAACACCGCACAGTCATTAAAAACACACCCTCATTTGATTGTGTACCATGTTTGGTCCAAACCCACTCTTTGTTTGGTACTGAATCAGTTAATTTTCACAACTGTATGCGTATCCATCCATCATGTGCCATGCCGATAAGCATGGGCGGTCATAATTCTCCATTTCACTTGATCACCAGAGTCGTGGATCAGCTCAGTGTTCTTGTCTCGACCATGCCATGTGGCCAAGTCATCCAGGTATTTACTTCTTTATTTCCCCTTGTTCTCTTCCCCTCGATCTTGCCAGTTATCACCAAGTTATCCAATCCATATCTTCTCATAACATGCCCACAAATGTTGACTGTCTACGTCTAATTTCTCTAGTCAGTATGAGTATCATCCGTCCAGAAAGCAAATGACAAACTAAACAAAAATTGCTGAGAAGTAATTTCGCTCTATGGATCTGTAAGGTGATAGAGCCAATCTATTTTCAGTCGTTCAGTCGTTCCCTCACTTAGCAGGCATGGAGCCCAGGCGTAGAACTGTAGTCTTCTTCTTCTTCTTCTTCTTCTTCTTCTTCTTCTTCTTCTTCTTCTTCTTCTTCTGTGTTCATCCGGAGTTTTTTTTTTCCGGATGTGATTGCGTTGTGCCTGTTTACATCAGAGCTGCGTTCTTGCGCCGTTAGGCCGACACATCCGACTTCTGCGGGCATTTGTTGACCGGGTTAACCTTCCCGGGTACTGTAGTCTGGCCGTGCTCCCGACGTTATCAGTGCAGCTACCCATCAACTTCGCTAGCGAATGGCAAACTACTGAACGTAGAATTGCTTACACCTGGGAAGGTTAACCCGGTCAACAAATGCCCGCAGAAGTCGGATGTGTCGGCCTAACGGAGCAAGAACGCAACTCTGCTGTAAACAGGCACAACGCAATCACGTCCGAAAAAAAAAAAATCTCCGGATGAACGCAGCAGAAGAAGGAGAAGAATTGTTTACACAATCACATGATCAAGTGCATGGCCGACTGGTGTGTGCGATCATGCTTCTCCACAAACTACGATCCCCAACGGCGTGGGTCAATTCTCGTGTTGACCCCCTTCCACGCCATGACACAAGACTGTCCAGAATGCTATCTCACTGTTTTCCTCTATCTCTCTTTCCACAAATGTTTCCGGTTGTTACAACATGTCCCAGATTGTGTCGTCTCATCATACGGCCAAAAAAAATGATGACTGCCTCTTCTGGATGTTTGTGATAAGTTTTCTTTGCGACTTAAAAGTGTAGCAAAAGTTGGTTGCATATACTTTACAATACGCAGAAGTGTATATAGTATATTTCAGCTTAAAGGAATTATCTAGTTACTTTAGGTTATGTTGTGTGAATTCTGCAGTATGTACCTGACGAGATGCAGCGAAATATGCCAGGCAATAAATCGTGTAATCTATTGTTTGTGTCTTCGTTATTCAAAACAACTGTCAGTTCTACGTTCTCCCTATCTACTGGTTTGATAACAGTACTGTCCCAGGAGTTGATCCATTGATTCCCAGGAGTTATCACATTTGATGCTAAATTACAGTTTGGGAAAGCGAGATGGCACACAAAGACAGAGAAATGAGAACCAACAACTAGGATTGACAGATTTCGTTTTTTTTTCCTTCTTCAGAGGGGCCCGTGAATGTGTACCACATAGCGGGCAGATGGCCTCACCCCCCCCCCCTCCCGCCTGGGACAGGTACGCCAGGAGTGAGTCAGTGCCCTAGATTGCGCCCCAGTTGTGGCCCGGCATAAGGCCAGGACTCGTTGCTGGCAGTGATTACTGTAAACACGCTAACTCACGAATGCCTGAGGCCCGAATCGGGTCGGTTGTATCGACTTCCTGTGCAGTGGTACTTGAATGATTGCCAACGGATCATACTCACATGTTTGAAACAAGAAATGCTGTCAGTACAGTTCATAAATAAACTAACATAGTATTATTTGGCGCTCATAGAAGTGAGAAGAAGGAAGTAGAGGCCAGAGAACACACTAGACAAAATAAAAATTGAAAGTCCCCTCTGCTGTGTGTCCACCGTGACGAGGTAGAGGGGCTTGTGCGTCCCAATGACCCCAAGAGCTATGCCGACGGTAGCACAGCTACTGGTAGGGCCACCCATGTCGGACAGGTCAAGGGAGAGGGACCAGACAAAGAGACACACAAACCTGCTGCCTTGTAGGTAGACTGGGGACAGTCAAAGGCTAGGGAAAGCATCCCGAAAAGTGCTTGTCGAAATCGGATGTACTGAGCCACAAGCTTGACAAAGAAGTGCAACGTAACTTTATCATTTCATGATGCCACAGATGAAAATTAATCGTTATGGTGCTAATCCCGTGAAGTCCCATCAGGCGGTGATAGTGCCGGGCCCCCTGCCTCGAGGGGGTCCACCCATGACTACTGGTGGTCACCTTCCCCTGTGCTGTGGAGTCAAGGCACAGAGGAGTAGGTTAAGAGCTATTGACCAAATACCCCGGACACTCAACATACTACAGTGGAATGCCGAAGGAGTTTAAAAGAAGAAAGACTCCCTGACACAGCGTCTTCATAAAGATAGAATAGATGTGGCATGCATTCAAGAGACACACCTCAACGCCAATCACAAATTCTCAGTCAGAGGATATCAGGCCACACGTTTCGACCGCGAAGGACACAAAGGAGGAGTTCTAATACTTACACGAAATACAATACCTTGCAGCGAAGTATCTGTGATCTCTGACAACCAAGCGGAAATTATAGGTGTTGATATAATGATAAAGGACTGTGAAAATAAGAATCTACAATCTGTATAGCCCAGCAGATAAGGACCTTACACTCTCAAACATGAAAATAACTGACACAAACTGCATTATTGTCGGAGACTTTAATAGCCGTTCAGAAAGATGGGGATACCCAGATACTGACAGAAAGAGGAGATGAATTGGAGGACTGGGAAATAGACTCAAATCTCCATCTACTCAACAAAGCGGATGACACACCGAAGCTTCTACTCCAGAAGATGGCTTACCACTTCTACTCCAGACTTAGCTTTCTGCACAGGAGACATCCTTCACAAAATCGATCGCCATGTGCTGGACCAATTAGCAGGTAGTGACCACAGACCAATCAAGCTTGAAATGAATATGGAGTATGTTCCACAGGAGCAAAAGCCCTTGCCGCGCTGGAATTACAAACGAGCAGATTGGGACAGATTTGCCATACTAACAGACAAATATTGTGAAAACATAAATACACGATATGGCAACATAAAGCAAATGGTGGAAAGTCTAAACAGAGCGATAATACAGGCAGCCACTGAGTCCATTCCAAGAGGAGCGAGGAAAAATTACAAACCATACTGGACTGAAGAACTACAAAGTTTGGAGGACAAAGTTGAAGATGCCAGGAAGACAGCAGAGAGAGAACAAACAATTGAAGCGAACATCTCTCTCAAAGCCATCTCAGCAAAATATAAAAGAACAGTAAATCAAACAACAAGAGATTGTTGGAGGGAAAAAACAGAAAACCTGAATTTTGACAGGGATGGAAACAAACTATGGAAACTAGTGAAAGCCATGAACAATGAAGGACCTAGAAACAAACAAATAACAATTAAACAAGGAAATGCCTTGCTTACAGGAAAAAAGGCTGCAAATGCACTAATGGAACACTATGCAAATGCAAACCACATTGATATTACAACCGAACAGAAGAAAGCAATCAAAGACAAACAGATACATCATAGAAATACAGAGACAGCAGCAGAATATATGATGGCAAATCTAACAATGGAAGAAATGGAACAGGCAATGAATACCCTAAAAAAGAAGAAATCACCAGGAAAGGATGGAATCACAAATGAAATGCTAATAGGACTAGGCACCAAGGCAAAGAAGAAACTACTAGCAGTCCTAAATAACAGCTGGAAGAGAGGAATAGTCCCACAGGCATGGAAGGAAGCTATACTAATACCAGTCCCAAAGAAAGGAAAAGACCTGGAAGAACCAAATGGCTATCGACCTATCAGTCTACTTAGCTGTGTAGGAAAATTAATGGAACGCATTATCAATGGCAGGCTAACATGGCATCTGGAAGAAAACAAACTCTTAACACCACACCAAGCAGGATTCAGAAAGTACAGATCCACTGAAGATCAAATAACCTATATAGCTCAGGAAATAGAGGATGCCTTCCAAGAGAAAAAGCACACACTAGCAGTCTGGATAGATTTAGAAAAAGCATTTGATAAAGTATGGAAGGAAGGACTGAAAGTAAAACTGCAAAACATGCATGTTTGTGGAAAAATGTATACATGGATCAGCCAC
Organism: Cepaea nemoralis; assembly: GCA_014155875.1. Taxonomy (NCBI): domain Eukaryota; kingdom Metazoa; phylum Mollusca; class Gastropoda; order Stylommatophora; family Helicidae; genus Cepaea; species Cepaea nemoralis. The sequence continues at coordinate 10,284 of JACEFZ010026223.1, forward strand.
TACCTTGAGAACAGAACTGCCAGGACAAAAGTACAAGGACAAACAAGGAAAATGATGCTGTTGGAGCAAGGTGTCCCCCAAGGAGGAGTTCTTTCACCAACATTATTCCTAGCATATATAAATGACATCACAGAAAATTTTCCAGCCAGAGTACACACATCCTCCTTTGCAGATGACCTAGCCATATGGACATCTGAAGAATATATTAGTACAGCTAACAGCAGAATACAGCAAGCCTTATTAGCGCTAGAGGACTGGTCAAAATCATGGCTAGTGAAGATAAGTGAGGAGAAAACAACATGCACAGTGTTCTCCCTCTCAAATAAAACTCAGCAACCTAAGCTGGTATTGAATGGAAAAATATTGCGCCATGAAGAAAATCCAAACTATCTAGGAGTCACCTTTGATCGTCGCCTGACATGGAAGACACAGGTTGAGAAAAATCGAACAAGAGCAAGGCAGAGAATGGCAATCATGAAAAAGCTTGCTGGTACAACGTGGGGAGCAGATGAGAAAGTTCTCAAGAAGTTATATACTGGACGGGTGAGGCCAGTACTGGAATATGGCATTGCAGCTTGGGCAACAGCAGCTAAGTCAAACTTTAACAAAATAAGTAGAGTCCAAAACCAAGGAATGCGAATCATAACTGGAAGCCTGAAGACAACGCCTATTAATGAACTAGAAAAGATCACTTGTTTACAACCAATGCAGGATAGAAGAGATAGCAGAGCCCAGCAACAAGCAGAAAAATTTAGAAGATTGACAGACCACCCTATGTATAACAGGTTTAATGGTTTTGGAAAAGGGAAGACTGAAGCGTAGCAACTTTGTAGAAACTGCAAAACGAAAGATTAGGGCAGATCCCATACTTAACATATCAACAGTCAAGCCCATTTACAATGCACACAACTTCCCAGCTTGGAGACAGCAGCAACTGCCTGAGATGATAGAAAACATTCCTGGTATTGAGAAAAAGAACACTCAGAATGAAACCGAAAGAAGAAAAATAACCCTAAACTACATAAAAGAACATTACCCAAGCAGCAATTGGACCCATGCATATACAGATGGATCAGCCAAAGATTCAATTAGAAAATGGAGGAGGAGGAATTCTCCTTAATTTAAAAAATGGAGTGAAAAAACACATTCAATGGCAACTGGAAAATTTTCAAGTAACTTCAAAGCGGAGGTAGAGGCTCTGAGAAACTGCAGCAGAAATGCTCCTGATGGAGGAAAATAAAGAGAAGCAAATAGCTATCTTCACAGATGCAAAGTCAGCTGTCTCAATACTGAAGAGCAATAACAGCACAGAACTAACTGACCTAAGAGCAGCACTCCATGGTCTATGCCAGAAATCCAAAAAAGTTGTAATACAGTGGATCCCATCACATTGCAGTATACCTGGAAACGAAGAGGCTGACAGACTAGGCAAAAGAGGGCGGACGACTACCACAGCCTGACATAGACATAACCTATAATGAGGCAAAGAGGTTGATAAAAAGCACTTATAGAACCAAATGGGAATCAGAGCATCCAGGCCATCAGAAGGATGATGCATATTACAAACTCGACCGAAGAGAACAAGTAGCAATCTTCAGACTCCGCACAGGACATAACAGGCTGAAATACCACTTGTTCAATAAACTAAAGATAGGAGATACCGATGAATGTAATTGTAGAACTGGAAAAATGACAGCGAAACATTTGCTGCAGGATTGCCCAACGTATGCAGAACAGAGAAAGATATTTTGGCCCACACCTGCTTCATTTGAGGATAAGCTCTATGGAGATATCAACAAGCTAAAGTTGACCGCAGCTTACTTAAACTACATACAGGTTGACATTTAAAGGTGCATGAAGACCCAGAGGCATGAAATGGAATATTGCTTGGATAGCAAATCCATTACGTGGAAAGTCTGAATCAAAAGCCCACTGTGTGGGCTTCATAAAAGGTGGAAAAGTGTCCTAGTGGCACGAAATGGAATATTGCTTGGATAGCAAATCCATTACATGGAAAGTCCGAATCGAAAGCTCACTGTGTGGATGTCATCTGCAGACTGCATACTTCTGGTTTCCGGAAGAACAGCCTATGGTGAACGGAAGGCCCAATATACAGAAGTGAGGCTAAGCAGCCATGTGCAGGACGTGACGATTCCTTGGGTGAGCCCAGTATCAGAGCGCTATGTATCGGCTCTGCAAGTATGGAAGCCTCCTTGGATGGCGGGGAATGCCCATGGTCTGCCCCTACCTTCCCTTGAGGGCTGACCAGGATCTTTGGCTGTTATATATGGGCCAGCTTGGATGGGGGATAACACCACAACAGTGAGAGTCAAACGTCCTAAGAAACCCCCGGGAAGGTTAACCCGGTCAACAAATGCCCGCAGAAGTCGGATGTGTCGGCCTAACGGCGCAAGAACGCAGATCTGCTGTAAACAGGCACAACGCAATCACATCCGAAAAAAAAAAACTCCGGATGAACGAAGAAGAAGAAAATTGAAAGTTATAATTACCGACGGGGATTTAAACCTGTCACCTCCAAATGACGACGGCGCCTCGCTGCAGGAACAAGTATGAATAAAATTTGGTGGAACTTCGGTAAAGCTGTGAAAGTGTAAACAATATAAAATGACACAAAGTAGTGCAGCTTTACATAACAGAGTTACGACACATACAGGACGTTGCGGCGATTAGCCTTCATCAGCAAACAAACACATTCACAATCACAACATACAATCAGGAGATCTCCTGTGACTACATCAGAAGGTGACGACAGGACGAGAAGAACAAAAGCATGGAAAAATGGTAGCTATGAGGAGAAAATGAGAATTAAAAAACTGTTAATTGAAAAGAATGTTAGTTGATGAACTTTGCACATGCCCACACACACTAGCATTTTGTCTGTTGAGGGGTGCCTATGTATGTATGCACGTTCACACATATCAATCCACCCAGACTTTAATACTCGCCCCTGTAATGACACAATTTGGTTTTGGGTACTACCACCTTCAATCTGGCGCGCCCCATACTTCACTAGCACATCCACTGTGATTGCTCAGATGTCCTTGCTAGACCATTGGCCGTCCTCCTACCCCGCCACCCTCCTTCTATGTGCTCACTGAACCGTAACACCCAGCGCCGGGCATCGTAACACATCGGAGATTGTCTTAGTCACTTGCAGATCCGAACGGTGAGGTGAGTATGCACGTTTTCTCTATTAACATTTTTTTTCAATTAAACATTTTCTTCAACTAACATTCTTTTCAATTAACAGTTTGTTAATTCTCATTTTCTCCTCATTGCTACAATTTTTCCATGCTTTTGCTCTTCTCGTCCTGTCGTCACCTTCTGATGTAGTCACAGGAGTTCTCCTTGACTGTATGTTGTGTTTGTGAATGTGTTTGTTTGCTGATGAAGGCTAATCGCCGTAACGTCCTGTATGTGTCTTAACTCTGTTATGTAAAGCTGCACTACTTTGTGACATTTTATATTGTTTGCAGGAACAAGTGTACGTCGACAAATGACCAGCCAGATAGCCAATACCTGCATACTGTTTCACTACATACATATTATTAGGCAGAAATACTTTCTCTTACTCCTCTTCTCCATTCACCTCATTGAAGTGTTGGGGGAGATGCAGAGATCTTTTATGCAATTTGTCTAATGCTGTCTGTAAGTTGGTATTCATTTCTCTAGGGTGGTTCTTGATACCCCCACTCCATCGTTTATGTAGCCTTCACCTTGCTCTGTACCCATCCTATTACTTCAACGTGGCTCTTTGTAGCAGATGGTACCAGGGCATTCTTGTGTTGTGACCAAACCATTTCATCTGTTGTTCTTGAATGAAGTGCATGACTGGTTTTAGACCTCGTCGTCTTCTAATTTCCACATCCCTAATTCAATCTCTCACGGTAACTCCCACAGGTCTTCTAAGACATTTCATCTCGATTTCTATTATGATTTTGTGCTTATTAGTTGCAGTAAGTGCCCATGTTTGGCACTGGTAAAATAATTTCGGCTAGAAAAAAGCTTTTATGCGATTTGTTTTAGTACTTACAGGTATCTTTCTATGCGACAGAAGTGGTGCAAGTTATCCCTGTACCTGAATTTCCACGCACAACGTGTGTAAGATGATATGATCTCGATGTATATGCAGGTGGCGGTTTGAGTCGAAACAAAATTCCGCTATTAGGACAACTACTGTTGTTTTTGTGTCAGGCCTGCTGTTTTCGGGGAACACGGTGGGTGTTTTGACTGGTTCCACGACGATTCTGTAAGGACCGTCAATGGGCCGTGCGGACATTGTGAGTGCAGTTAAATATCCCGGTTAGACAGCTGACATAAACTAGAGAACGAACTTATGGACGACGAGAGACACTAGAGTCATACAGGAGAGGAAAAGCTTGAAAGCTTGGTGCAGTCAGACTGGTAGATCCGAGCTGACGTGACCACCACACTTGTCGCATTCAGGAAAGTCACCACATTAACAGTTTAAGTAATGGAAACCCAACAAAATGACCAATAAAAGATGTCGATTGCAACGAGAAAAAGAGTGTTGAAGTGCTATATAGAACCTGTACTGTTGTACGAATGAGAAGCATTGGCGATGAGCAGACAAGCTTAAGAATATCAAATGGCTGTGGAAATGTGGTTTCTGAGGAAAATACAAAGAATACCACGGACAGGTAGAAAAACCAATGAGCAAATCCTATAAGCGGAAAATGAAAACCGCAAACTGATTAGAGAAAAACAAATTGGTCATGCGTCGAAGTACACTTGTTCCTACAGCGAGGCGCTGTCGTCATTTCGAGATGGCAGGTTCGAATCCTGTTCGGTAACTATAGCTTTAAATTCTTATGTTGTCTGGTGCATACTCTAATCCTTTTACTTCTCTGAGCGCTAAACAATACATGTTTGTTTATTTATGACCCCGTAACGCATATCGCCTCATGTTCCTATTTATTTGACCAATGTCTTCCCAGATTGCTAGATAACAAATAAGGATAAAACACAGTTAAATATGCACATTTTCCTCCCACAGAGGACCCTAATGATCACATTTCCGAAGGTTTACCGTAAGAATAATGCAAATTTAAAAAAGCGGGGAAAGACGCAAGCGAGCACACATTGGACCCGCCCATTCACGCCCGATTTGTAAACATTTTATTTTTCCAGCGCTAGCGTCAGTCGACAGACGTTGTATGGTCTCCATTTATTGACGTAACTACACCACCTCCCTACCTCTTTGTCTCTTTTTCTTCTCTCTCTCATTTCTCTTCTCTTCACTTCTCTTCTCTTCTCTTGTCTTCTCTTCTCGTAAAGTATGTATGCAGGTACCTATGTGTGCTTGTGTGTTTATGAATGTGCGTGTGTTCGTGTGTCTGTCTGTCTCATAATATGGTAATACTATGCATTGTTTATGTTTACAAAATCCATTTGACAATGTTGTTTTCCTATGTTAATGAACATGCACAATTAATGAATAAAAGATGAGTGATTGAAAGTGCCGAATGTAAGACGGGCTTGCATGCCCAATTTGTAACTCTGAAAATAAAGTTCGTTCGTTCGTTCGTTCGTTCGTTCTCTACTCTTCTCACTGTCTCTCTCTCCCTCTCTGTGTGCATGTAAGCCCCAGTACCCAAGATCAAACTGTAACATGCCAGACAATCCAACGCTAACCCCTGGTCCCCTCCATGGCCCAGTCTCTAGCACCTCAGCCAGCCCTCCTGCTGTCATGTTTCACAAACCCTACCCCAGCGGACACGCCCACTAAGTAGGGCTTACGAACGCAATTCGTAATTCCGCTTACCGCGTTGGAAACAAAGCTGCGGGTGTTTTGTCAGCAAACCGCCTTGCAGTTAATTCTTCCTCTTCTTCTGCGTTCATTCGGAGAGTTTTTTTCTTTTTCGGACGTGATTGCGTTGTGCCTGTTTACGGTAGAGTTACGTTCTTGAGCAGTTAGGCCGACACATCCGACTTCTGCGGACATTTGTTGACCGGGTTAACCTTCCCGTGTTGTTTTAATTCATTAGCTCTTCGCCATGGAGACCGGATTAGGTTAGCATACCCGCGTTCGAAACATAGCTGCGACCGATTTGGCAGCAGACCGTGTTGCGCTGGGTTTTAAACGAGTTGGTATGGGAGCCGGTCGTTCAGAAAGCAATGGCAAACAATTGAACGTAAACTTGCCAAGACATCAACAACTGCAGTAAAATGATGGTGTTGACAGCAATGTCCTGTAAAAAGGATATGAAAAAAAAGTATGATAGCTGGTCGTTCAGAAAGCAATGGCAAACCACTGAACGTAAAAACTGGCCAAGAAACCAAACAGCCAAACGCAGGGGTTGACTGCGACGCTCTGCTAAGATTATGCAACCATGGCGACCCCAGCGGGGATATTTGGCCATGCCTGCTGGGGTTCCCAGGTCCTCCACCCAGCCTCATCTAGATAGTATGAGATTGTCTTAGAAGTACAGTCGAGCGGCTTGATATAGACCTCATCACCCACAGGTTGTCGATTGGTCTATACCAGTGGTTCTCAACCGGTGGGGACCCCCCCCCTCCCCCCTCCCAAGGGGGGAATATTAGGGTTTCAAGTGGAGGAATTAAGATTATTTCAAGATCGCGTTAATACAAGAACCGATTACTTGATATTGTTTTTCATACTTTACGGTTCTGTACGTCTCACCCTTCTAATATTCATTTTATAAAGTAAGTAGGCCCACAAATAACGTTTTATGTGGACGTCTAGACTTGTTTTAGTATGTGCTATAAAATTTAGCTTCAATTATTACGTATACTGTGTAGGGGCGGGGTGGAGGATTTTTAGGCAGGAAATACGAAAAGGGCCGGACTCCCTGGCTGAGGGGTTAGCAGCTTTCTCCGTGGTTGACGTGAGCGCACGAGAATTCGAAGGGGTTCGAGTCGCACCAGTGACTTATGAGAGTATGGAGCCGGTCGCTCAGAAAGTCGTGGCGTGCTGATGAGCGTAATCTAGCCTAGGAATCAACATACAGCTGAAAGATGCTGGTGTTGACCACAATATCCTGAAACAGGATGGAAACGCGGAAAAATAACACGAAAGGGGTGGGGGATGACGTTCTGAAAATATGGTGAAGGGGGCACGGGTGAAATTTTAGGTAGGAAATACGAAAGGAGGGGAATGACGTTCTGAAAATATGCCGAAGGGGGACACGGGCCAGAAAAGGTTGAGAACCACAGATTTATACCAAATATGACATAGCACCATATACTTACAACTCTTCAGGTAGTGGAAAATGAGTCTTTAACTTTTTCTCCTCCTCCTCCTCCTCCTCCTCCTCCTCCTCCTTCTTCTTCTTCTTCTTCTTCTTCTTCTTCTTCTTCTTCTTCTTCTTCTTCTTCTTCTTCTTCTTCTTCTTCTTCTTCTTCTTCTTCTTCTTCTCATCCTCCTTTCGTTCGCTTGAAATTTGTCCACATCCGCAATGTTGTCTCTTGTATGAACTTCACTGTCTTGTCTAGTTCACGCAATACTCCCTAGAGGTTGTCCTCCACTGTTGTTTCTCTAGCCTCAAATGTTTGCCTTCGACATGCATTTCCCTCCCCTCTAAACAGGTTCCATTCAGGTAACGGTCTGATTCGCATCTGTTTCTGCTTGGATCAAAGGTGTAAGTATTACACCTAAATAACTTCTTCATTCTTCTACTGCGTTTCATTTCACAATGGAACATTTCCCCCTTAATCAACTCACCACAGCTCGTTGTAGATTTGTTTATCAGTGACTGCATTTTGCGATTAGGGCTGTCTACTCGATGATGCAGTCAGTGCCATGCCGATCCTCTTAGTCTTCTCTTACATCCATGGTAGGTTACATTGTTGCAGATCTTTGCATCCACTGTGGGCCTTGGTAACACACCGGGTCTCTGTAAAGTCAACATATGTACCGTAGAGTATTACCATTCTATCGCTCCAGGCTAGGCCGGTCGCTCTTAACCATGTGACTCGTACAGCAACCACTGCCACTCTTTCTGTCTATCGCTCCGGGTTAGATCTGTGGTATTGTAACAATGTGACACGTACAACTACTGCCATTCTTTCTATCCATCACTCCGGGTTATATCTGTGACATTGTAACAATGTGACCCGTACAACTACTGCCTCTCTTTCTATCTCTCACTCCATGATTACTCTGCCGCTTTGTAATCCTTTGACACGTACAACTACTGCCACTCTATGTAGATATCGCCTCGTGGTAAACCTATCTATAAGCACAATTGTAAGGAAACTGCACTCTGGTGGGCAGTTGTTGTTAACATTCTTGTTACATGATCGAGCCATCCTCTTTATGTGCGTGATTAAGTGCTGACGTAGTTCACAATTGTCTCCTTCCGAATTGTAAACTATGTATTTAAAAACATAAATTCAGGAACAAGAACATAAGCTCCTATCGCTTTTCATAAACAGACTGGATTAATTGATGTCGTAGGCAAGCTCTTTATGGTGTTTGATATTATATTGTTATCGTGTATTGCTCGACGGTTGCAGCGTAGAATTAATTCTGTGCCTGCCATTGTTTGCTGGTATCCAGTATAAAGGCAGGGATTTTATCTATAATGTAGGCTGTCTTCTCAAAGGCTAGAATAACCGAAGAATAACAGCGATCGCTCTTAAACTTCCTGCGCGCTAATGACTAATGACATAGTTCATTTCCTACACCTATCCGTTGGGCTTAAATGTTGACTTCGCGTCTAGAAAGCTTTGGCAAGCTACTGAACTTAACACTACATAGAGAATCAAACTAGAACCGATGATACCGTCCTAAAAAGAATATGCAGCATAAAGAAGAAGCTGAACAGACTGTCAGACTACAAAGGACAGTAAGAAAAGCTGCTGTCTAGATAATTTGAGACATAATTCAAATCAATGAACAGACTTTGTAGAGAAAAGACAGCTCTAAGACAGTCATGAATGTTGTCCACCCACATGTAACGTTGTCTTCCAGTCCATTTCTTAATGTAGTCCACTCTCTGTCTCACACTTCTCTCTCTCTTCTCTCTCTCTCTCTCTCTCTCTCTCTCTCTCTCTCTCTCTCTCTCTCTCTCTCTCTCTCTCTCTGCCTTAATTTTTATCCACATTTACACAACCTCAATCTGTCTCCTACTTATCTCTCTCTCTCTCTCTCTCTCTCTCTCTCTCTCTCTCTCTCTCTCTCTCTCTCTCTCTCTCTCTCTCCCTGAATCTGTACCTAGATTCACAGGACCTCACTCTGTCTCCGACTTCTCCCTCTCTCTCTCTCTTCTCTCTCTCTCACACCCCTCCCCCCTCCTTACATCTGTATCTACAATCACATAATCTCTCCCTGTCTTACACTTTCTCCCATCCCAGCCCTTCATTTCATCCACCGTTCAACTCTTCCCTACACCATCCTCTCAAACCAACCCCCACCCCTCCCCGACACATCTACCGCTGCAGCAACAACTGCCCAATCTCACCCCCCACCTTCCGAAACCCTCCTCCACACCCCTGACCCACATCCTTCACCCTACCCACTCTGCATCCTACCCTTTCTAACATACGCAGAGAGTGTGGGAAGTAATGAGGGCGGGTGGGGCAGAGAGCAGACCAGGCAATGAGAATAACGAGCAACGAACTCAGCGGTCGATGATCCGAGACTTAAGTGTGGACGATTGATTGAAACATGTTGCTGATCAGTATCTCTCCGGTGAACGCAACATATCAACAGCGGTGGTAACAGAAACATAAAAATCATGTAACCCGACAATATGTGCTTACTTGTGGTTGCTAGATATAATGAATTTAGTTATAATCAAGTTAGCTATAATCAAGTTAGCTGTAATCAAGTTAGCTATAATCAAGTTAGCTATAATCAAGTTAGTTATAATCAGGTTCGTGATATTCAAGTAATAATCAAGTTAATGATATTCAAGTTAGTGATTACAAGTTAGTGATATCAAATTATAGTCAAGTTAGTGATATCAAATTATTGATATCAAGTTAGTGATAATCAATTTATAATCCAGTTAGTGACAATCAAGTTAGTTATAATCAAGTTAGTGATATCAGTTTATAATCAAGTTAGTGACAATCACGTTAGCTATAATCAAGTTAGTGATATAAAGTTAGTGACAATCAAGTTAGTGACAAACAAGTTAGGGAAAATCAAGTTAGTGACAATCAAGTTAGTGACAATCAAGTTAGTGACAATAGGGCTTGTGATATCAAGTGAGATGAGCTTTCATAGCACTAGGAAATCTGTGAGTCTCAATAAATTAACAACAGCACCAAATGTAGAATATTTAACAGTGACGTTAAATTAAAGCTAATGTATAGATCATCACACAATGTAGAACATTTAACTATGACGTTACATCAGAGCTGATGTGTAGATCAGCACCAAACGTAGAACATGTTACGTCATTACGTTACATCAGAGCTGATGTATAGATCAGTACCAAACGAAGAACATTTAACTGTGACGTTAAGTCAGAGCTAATCAACAGATCAGGAACGTGGAGCATGACTAGAACATTTACTGGTAACTACACATCTTCAAGAGATCGGCGTGGCCGTGAGGGTTAACCCACTCGCGTTTAAACATTCTTTTCTGACCATTTCGTAGTGGGTTTCATTTCATATATCGATCAGTTAGACTGCAATGTTGACTCATCGTGCAAAAGCAATGGCAAACTACTGAACGTAAATTTCTGGGTTGGATTGTGACGTTTTGTAAAGGACATGAAGTATTTGTTTCTCATCATCATGAGCCATATCTATAGGAGTGTGCGGTCTCATGCGATCACCAGAGTCATGGATCAGCTCTGTGTATTCGTCTCGACTATGCCAGTAGCCAAGCCATCCAGATATTTTAATATTTATTTCTCTGCCTTCCTCTTGTTCTTTCCCCCCTCAATCTCGCCAGTTGTCACCAAGTTTTCCAGTTTATACTTCTCCTAACGTGTCCACAAAATCTGGACTGCCTAAGTCTAATTTCTCTAATCAGCCCCGGTGTGGACCGGGATTTTTTCACGTGGACTTTTAGTAATAAAATGTCCCCTGGTCTCTGGGTAGTGAGATCTGACGGCCGTGTGTATTGTTGCGCACGTAAAAAATCCCTTGGCAGTTGGAGATCGAAAAAGAGTAGCCTAACGGCGCTGCCCGGGCAAAATTTCGAGTTAAAAATCTACCCAAAGTATTTCAGGATCCTCGCCGTGCTACGGAGTTCGTGCACTGAGCTGAGTTTCTCCAAACTCAGGTTTGAGTTAGGAGAAGAACGGAGCACTTATGGGTTACACCCGTGTGCCGTGATGTTGATCCATCGACTAAACTAAACAAAATTAAACTTCTCTAATCAGTTTACGATTGTCATGTTTTTACATGCGTCCAATAAGAAATAAGCTCGTGCGACAAATAAGACAGCTAAAATAGTATCACAGAATCACTAAAACGAAGCCGATATAGCTGACAACGAAACCACGGAAAACCAATCACTGGGCTTGAAAGAATAACGCCACAGAATGGAAGGAACGGCAGAGAGTGGCCGGGAGGCTTCGGCATCGCTTCAGTTCAACCAGGCACCGGTTCGAATCCCAGGAGAGGGCTGTTGTATATTTTTTCAAGAACCGCTGATATTTAATGATATCACACCTACCTATATCTTTTGGGTAGTGGAGTCCGAAATACACTTCTCGGATATGTGCAAAAAAAAAAAAAAAAACATTAGGTGTCCCATGTCAAAGTGGTGCACATTAAAAATTTCACGGCACTTAGATATTTAACGCTGAGATTTTTAACGCGGGGATTATTAACGCTCATATTTTTTAACGTGTACGAATTGCAAACAGGATCCCCCCTTCTCTCTCTCTCTCTCTCTCTCTCTCTCTCTCTCTCTCTCTCTCTCTCTCTCTCTCTCTCTCTCTCTCTCTCTCTCTCTCTCTCTCTCTCTCAATGTAATCTCTAAGAACGCTGCTCTCACAAAGCTGTTAGGAGAGACCTAGCCGAGGGTAGATTGAACCTGTTACATTGGAGGATAGAATCTGTTATTTATTTTTGTGTTTGTGTTCAGTATTCCGTCAAACCCTCCTGGGTTATAATTGTGATAAGTATTATAAGTTGTACACAGCTGTGCATTTGTTTAATATGCGATTTTTCCTGATATAGTTTTTCATACAGACCTATAAGCACTTGGAATCAACGACTGGCAAGAGAAGGTCCACCAGAGAGACGAATGGAGGCGGATTGTATCTGCAGCAAAGAACCTCAATGGCTCGGAATGCTGAAGAAGAAGAAGAAGATAGTTTTTCAACATATGTTAATTTCTTCTTGGCGGAAGAAGAAGAAGAAGAAGAAGAGGAGGAGGAGGAGGGGTGGGGGAGTTGGAGGAGGAGGAAAAGAGTAGAAGAAGAAGAAGAAGAAGAAGAAGAAGAAGAAGAAGAAGAAGAAGAAGAAGAAGAAGAAGAAAGAGGAGGAGGAGGAGAAAGAGAAGGAGGAGGAGGAGGAGAAAGAGAAGGAGGAGGAGGAGAAAGAGGAAGGAAGAGAAAAGGAAGCAGAAGAAGAAGAAGAAGAAGAAGAAGAAGAAGAAGAAGAAGAAGAAGAAGAAGAGGAGGAGGAGGAGGAGGAGGAGGAGGGGTGGGGGAGTTGAAGGAGGAGGAAAAGAGTAGAAGAAGAAGAAGAAGAAGAAGAAGAAGAAGAAGAAGAAGAAGAAGAAGAAAGAGAAGGAGGAGAAAGAGGAGGAGGAGGAGGAAGAGAAAAGGAAGCAGAAGAAGAAGAAGAAGAAGAAGAAGAAGAAGAAGAAGAAGAAGAAGAAGAAGAAGAAGAAGAGGCGGAGGAGGAGGAGGAGCAGCAGCAGCAGCAGCAGTAGCAGCAGCAACAACAAAAGAAGAAGAAGAAGAAGAAGAAGAAGAAGAAGAAGAAGAAGAAGAAGAAGAAGAAGAAGGAGGATGAGAAAATCTAACCCATTCTCTCTCACGTGGGTGCATAAACAACCAACTAACCATTGCATGAGATTATATCTACGCGTGCACTGTCAAAACTTGGTGCCAGAAAAATGCAAATGCTGCAAAACACAACTATATTTTCCCCTAAGCTACGTCATCATCAGACCAGTTTTTCCTCCCATTTATTCCACATCTTTAAGGCCGTTTCTCACCCACCAGAAATTTATCGTGAATTATCCAAACTCACATTTCCCAGCTCCCAAAAAATGCTCGCTTTGTGAGAAACTCTTCCGACGTGGGCACAGTGGTTGAAAGTAGGGCAATTCCTGCAGCAGCGCTTTCTTCCCAGAGCGCATTCCAGTCAGATTCCAGATTTGGAATGTGGGAGTTGATCTGGTTTCCTCAAGTTCGTAACGGCTTGCGGGGGAAGAATGTGGGAAACCAGACTGGCTTGTCTATATGACAGGTAGGAGATGTGAACAGGCCCAAGAAAAGCGTGATTTTTGCGAGTTCAAAAACCGCATCGGAACAGCGATATACAAGGTGTTCGTAAAGTATCACTACACTTTGTATGTAGAACAAATTTGAAAAATGAAGTACATGATAACTTCAAAACATGTGCTCCACAGTCCACCGTGAAGCAATATGCAGCGATTAGCTGTCGACTGCTGAAGTAATTCTTTGCACTCCAAACAGAATGGTGTTATGTTATCAACGGATGAAAGAATGTTTCAAATTTGTTCTACATACAAAGTGTAGTGGAACTTTACAAATACCCTGTATTATGAGTGATGTAGCACTAAGGTATTACAGCTGCATTCTGAACTCCATCTCTTCCTCCCAAATTAGTTGTGTCATTCACAAGACGTTGCACTCAACCCCAGCATTTATTTATTTCTTGATATACTATGCAATTTTATGTTCAGTAGTTTGCACTTGCCGATCTCCGTGGCCTAGAGGTTAGCGACTTTCTCCGTAATCCCGTATATCCACGTGAGGAACGTAACTTGCGCGAGAATCGGTAGCGGTATGTGAGCCGGTCGTCCAGAAAGCAATGGCAAACTACTGAGCGTAATCTTGCCAAGAAATCAACAATCAGCTGAAAGATGCTGATGTTGATAGCGATGTCCTGTAAAGGAAATGCGAACAAACAAACAAAAGTTTGCAATTGCTTACTGAACGGTCTACGTCTCTTCCCATCAGAATCAATGCAAAGCGATCTGAATTCAAATCTGCTGGAGCTAATTTCGAACCTTGATTTAGACTCTGTATGTCGTCTAAAGTCGCCGAACCGTTTGTTCCAGATAGGAGTTGTATTACCCCACTGAGTTGAGTCAAGAACCGTTTGTTCCAGATAGGAGTTGTATTACCCCACAGAGTTGAGTCAAGAACTGTTTGTTGCGTTGTATTACCCCATTGAGTTGAGTCAAGAACCGTTTGTTGCGTTGTATTACCCCACAGAGATGAGTCAAGAACCGTTTGTTCCATGTAGGGGTTGTATTACCCCACAGAGTTGAGTTAAGAACCGTTTGTTCCAGATAGGATTACCCCACAGAGTTGAGTCAAGAACCGTTTGTTCCAGATAGGAGTTGTATTACCCCACAGGGTTGAGTCTAGAACCGTTTGTTCCAGATAGAAGTTGTATTACCCCACAGAGTTGAGTCTAGAACCGTTTGTTCCAGATAGGAGTTGTATTACCCCACAGGGTTGAGTCAAGAATCGTTTGTTCCAGATAGGAGTTGTATTACCCCACAGAGTTGAGTCTAGAACCGTTTGTTCCAGATAGGAGTTGTATTACCCCACAGAGTTGAGTCTAGAACCGTTTGTTCCAGATAGGAGTTGTATTACCCCACAGAGTTGAGTCTAGAACCGTTTGTTCCAGATAGGAGTTGTATTACCCCACAGAGTTGAGTCAAGAATCGTTTGTTCCAGATAGGAGTTGTATTACCCCACAGGGTTGAGTCTAGAACCGTTTGTTCCAGATAGGAGTTGTATTACCCCACAGAGTTGAGTCTAGAACCGTTTGTTCCAGATAGAAGTTGTATTACCCCACAGAGTTGAGTCTAGAACCGTTTGTTCCAGATAGAAGTTGTATTACCCCACAGAGTTGAATCTAGAATCGTTTGTTCCAGATAGAAGTTGTATTACGACACAGAGTTGAGTCTAGAATCGTTTGTTCCAGATAGAAGTTGTATTACCCCACAGAGTTGAGTCTAGAACCGTTTGTTCCAGATAGAAGTTGTATTACCCCACAGAGTTGAGTCTAGAACCGTTTGTTCCAGATAGAAGTTGTATTACCCCACAGAGTTGAGTCTAGAATCGTTTGTTCCAGATAGAAGTTGTATTACCCCACAGGGTTGAGTCAAGAACCGTTTGTTCCAGATAGAAGTTGTATTACCCCACAGAATTGAATCAGTTATCAGTTCGGATATCTTCATTGCACCCCGGACAGGTCCATAGGTGATCAGACACCCCCCCCCCCCCCCCCCAGCATAAGCATCGGCGTGCCAGTTCTGTGTTGGTTGACGAGGCACCTCGTTTACCTCTCGCGCTTGGCCGTGCCGATTCTTACTCCCAAGTCTTTCATCCTGGACAGCGATGTGGATTCACTGACGTCAAAGTCCTCTGTTCTCGACATATCTTTAAGGACGTTAATAACATCGGCACGATTCATGGGCTGGCCATCTACAGGGGTTGCAGAGCCAGCCAGTTTATCAGTTGAATCAAGAACCGTTTGCTCCAGATAGGGGTTGCATAACAACACTGAGTTGAGTCAAAAACCGATATCATAGCACTCGTCACATTCCAGAACATCCTCCGTCCACATCTTCAACAGCCAACGAAGAGTCCCATTTGGAGAGAACGGTTATGGAAAGTGTAGTTCCTGGAAGAAGAAGCTGTGGTCGAAAAGATCGAATACTGACATGAGACATTGAAGACACCTCGGGCACGACAATCAGACAGGGGAACTAACATAGGACCAAGCGTCTTATCGGGTAGTGATGTCGGTTCTTGCCTCAACTCGACTCAACTCCATCGACTTAACTCAACTCAACTTGACTACACTTGACTCAACTCAATGCAACTCAAGTCGACTCATCCGTTCTTTCCAAATCACAATGCCTTTTAATATGACAGATAATTTAAGTTACCGAGACATCTTAATGCGCTCTGTTCCCGCAACGAAGCTCTGCCCCAATTGGGAGATGAGTGGTTAAAAAACCGGTTTGGTAACAAAAGCTTTCAGTTTCTACGTTGTCTGGTATGCACTCTAATCTCTACAGTTTCTACGTTGTCTGGTATGTACTCTAATCTCTACATTGTCTGGTATGTACTCTAATCTCTACATTGTCTGGTATGTACTCTAATCTCTACATTTTCTACGTTGTCTGGTATGTACTCTAATCTCTACATTTTCTACGTTGTCTGGTATGTACTCTAATCTCTACATTGTCTGGTATGTACTCTAATCTCTACATTGTCTGGTATGTACTCTAATCTCTACATTGTCTGGTATGTACTCTAATCTCTACATTGTCTGGTATGTACTCTAATCTCTACGTTGTCTGGTATGTACTCTAATCTCTACATTTTCTACGTTGTCTGGTATGTACTCTAATCTCTACATTTTCTACGTTGTCTGGTATGTACTCTAATCTCTACATTGTCTGGTATGTACTCTAATCTCTACATTGTCTGGTATGTACTCTAATCTCTACATTGTCTGGTATGTACTCTAATCTCTACATTTTCTACGTTGTCTGGTATGTACTCTAATCTCTACATTTTCTACGTTGTCTGGTATGTACTCTAATCTCTACATTTTCTACGTTGTCTGGTATGTACTCTAATCTCTACATTTTCTACATTGTCTGGTATGCACTCTAATCTCTACATTGTCTGGTATGCACTCTAATCTCTACATTGTCTGGTATGTACTCTAATCTCTACATTTTCTACGTTGTCTGGTATACACTCTAATCTCTACAGTTTCTACGTTGTCTGGTATGCACTCTAATCTCTACATTTTCTACGTTGTCTGGTATACACTCTAATCTCTACATTGTTTGGTATGCACTCTAATCTCTACATTGTCTGGTATGCACTCTAATCTCTACATTTTCTACGTTGTCTGGTATACACTCTAATCTCTACATTGTCTGGTATGCACTCTAATCTCTACATTGTCTGGTATGTACTCTAATCTCTACATTTTCTACGTTGTCTGGTATACACTCTAATCTCTACAGTTTCTATGTTGTCTGGTATGCACTCTAATCTCTACATTTTCTACGTTGTCTGGTATACACTCTAATCTCTACATTGTTTGGTATGCACTCTAATCTCTACATTGTCTGGTATGTACTCTAATCTCTACATTTTCTACGTTGTCTGGTATACACTCTAATCTCTACAGTTTCTACGTTGTCTGGTATGCACTCTAATCTCTACATTTTCTACGTTGTCTGGTATACACTCTAATCTCTACATTGTCTGGTATGCACTCTAATCTCTACATTGTCTGGTATACACTCTAATCTCTACATTCTCTGGTATACACTCTAATCTCTACATTGTCTGGTATACACTCTAATCTCTACATTGTCTGGTATACACTCTAATCTCTGCATTGTCTGGTATACACTCTAATCTCTACATTGTCTTGTATGTACTCTAATCTCTACATTGTCTGGTATACACTCTAATCTCTACATTGTCTGGTATACACTCTAATCTCTACATTGTCTGGTATACACTCTAATCTCTACATTGTCTGGTATACACTCTAATCTCTACATTGTCTGGTATACACTCTAATCTCTACATTGTCTGGTATACACTCTAATCTCTACAGTTTCTTCTACTTTTATGAGTGCTAATAAATATGTGTGCCTCGACCTTGACCTTGGAACGTAAATTACAAGTACATCAGAAGTCGGAGTGGGTTCGCATTATGGCGAGGGACTCTGGAAATTGGGAAAGCAAACTCACACGCAAACATCAGTCCAGTTTGGACAAAGCTTGAGTTCAAATTGAACTGAGGAAAAAAGAAGTAGAAACATGTGTTTATGTGTTTTCAAACTGACCTCAAGAGTTTCCTAACAATTCATATTGCTGAACGTAATATTGACAAGCAAATCACGAACAAACTAAAAAATACCAGGGTCGATTGAGACGTCAAACTAACTGTAACGATAATTTAGCATATTGGAATATATGCGGACTTCGAAGCTAGTATGTTGAAATTGTGCGTGCTTCGTTGCTAGCATATTGGAATATGTGCGTTCATCGAAGCTAGCATGCAGTAACTGTTACAACTGTTTAATTCTTCTTCTTTTCGTTCATCCGGAGTGTTTTTTCAAATGTGATTGCGGTGTGTCTAAGTTATGCGCCCTTGGGCCGAAACCCGTAGGCCAACACATCCGGCTTTAGCGTTATTTTTTGACCAGGTAGCATTCCTGGGAGACTCACTTTTGCGGTACCATCCACAACCCAGCTGGCCAAGTTGGAGCGGTCGAAGACAACGGTCGTCCCTCAAAGGAAGGCAGGGACAGTCCATAGCATTTTCCGCCATCCTGGGTGGCTTCCATAATTGCAGGACCGACACATAGAGCCCTACTGCTGGGCTCACCGAGGGAATCGTCACGTCGTGCTCATGGCTGCTTTAAATCCTCACTTCAATATATTGGGCATTTCGTTCGCCCCGGGCCATTCCCGTACAAACCAGACGGGTCTGCAAACAGTATCCACTCAGCGAGTTTTTGTTTCGGACATGTGCTTTGTCGTTGTGCCGATCAGAGCTGTTCCAGGTATGATGGACATTCGGAAAACTACCTAGTTAGAGCTGTTCCGAACAAGAGCGGCATTCGGAAACTAGGTAGATTTTCCTAGCACGAGGGAAGACTAGTTAGAGCTTTTCCGGTCACGAAAGACGTTTCACTCGGACGTAATTGCTTAGTGCCATTTTTATTTTGCCCCCCGTAGGCTGGCACTTCCGACTTCAGCGGGCATTTTTAATGAGGTTAGCCTTACTCGGGTTTCGAGACAAGTTAGACTCTTATTTCGACTTCCACACAGCAAGCTTTTGCTTCGGGCTGCCACGTAATGGATTCGCAAGCCAAGCGTTCCATTTAGTGTCAACGAGACAATTTTTCACCTTTAACTACACTCACTCCATGAGTTCTCTCCCGTGTGTTGTCGGGGTCCATAAGGGAAGCAAAGAATAGCAACACTGCAGCCTACCATGCATGTCGTAAGAGGCGACTAAGGAGGCTTGATGGTTCCGTCGCCCTGCTACTGAGTGAGTGCGTGGCGCGACACTGTGAGCTGTGAGTTTCGTGTGAAATGCTTTTGAATCTGCCCGAGGTTTTTTGGAACGTGACTGCATGTTCGGAGCGATGGCAGATGGCTATGTCCCAGAGTTGACCGGTTTTTGCCTTATGCAGAAATGCGTGGCTGCTGGGCTTCTGGTTGACTGCCACTACCATCGACGATGAACTGTATTTCGTGGACTGTGTGGGTGAACATCTAGGAAACATCCAGATGGGAAAATGACTGCCGATTCCATCAGAAATGAACTGGGTGTTTTGTGGGGGACTATTGTGTTGACATTCTGGCGGCGGCATTATGCACAGTGTATCTGTGCGGGCTGTTGTTTGTCGAGACTCCTGTCTTTTCCACTTTTCACATTGGGCAGTGGGGAGCATTTTGTATGATATTCACTGGCACAGGAACGGAGCTTAATGGGGACGACCCGTTGCTGTGATGTTGGTACTGCAACTAACTAACTAACTAACTCCATGATTTTCATCGGAACGTGCGACCGAGGTGTTTTTCCACCTTGAGTACTCGCTCACGAGGTAGGCTACATGTGCTGCCGGCTCAGCATCTTACCTCCGTGCGTCTGTGGGCGAGTAACGGCCAAGCCCTTTCATCCGGGGATCCCTCATATCCCCCAGCTAAGAGCCATGGGACGAGTATCTGCACCAAGCATGTAGCATGCTCAGCACCTCACCTCAATTTTGATGTAGGTATGTTTCGGCCAAGCTCTCACATCCGAGGGTTTATGGCTTAGAGACGTTCAGCCATACCCCTCGACTGAGAGCCTTAGAGGTTGTGTCCAGACAGATTATTGGCATCGTTCGCCTGATTTAGACTGCTATCCTCAGTCTACCTGCAGAGCAGCAGGTTGTGTCTCTCTTAGTCTGGTCCCTATCCTAAGAGCTGTCCAATATGTAGTTAATATCCATCGGCATAGCGCTTGGAGTCAGTGGGACAGTCAAGCACCCCCACCACGGCAAGGTGGAGACACATAGGGAGAGCAATTGTTTAATTGTTATGGTTTCTTCTCTCTTCCTTCCACCACACTGTCCAGAATGGTGTGGAGAAAACTGTGAAACGATATGTTAATTTCTTCTTGGCGGAAGAAGAAGAAGAAGAAGAAGAAGAAGAAGAAGAAGAAGAAGAAGAAGAAGAAGAAGAAGAAGAAGGTCAAGAAAAAAGGAGGAGGAGGAGGAGGAGATTGAGGAGTAGGAGGATAAGGAGGAGGCAATTGATTGATTGATTGATGGAATGAATTATAATTGTTTCTCCTCTCTCCTCTACAACATTCTCCAGAATGGTGTGAAAACAGCTGAAACAATGGTTCTGTTTAACCCAACTTCTAGCATTTAATGGCAATTGATGGACTTTGTGCCTTTTTGGGGATTTTCTGAGCCTATTTTTAACCACGAGTGGAAAACACCGAGCCTCGTTTCGAACGAGTGAACATAAAGTAAAGTAGGGCAAGGTGAAGGTCCTAATCTGCACGATTGCCTGGTCGGCTACAAGCCATGGCCTGAACGCTTCACATACAGGACAATTAAGGGCGTGGTGTGGAAATCCAGGTGTACCTCACTGTGGGTTTTGTAGGAGCAAGGATTCAGTTAGATATTGCTGCTGTAATTACTTGCCTTTGTTTCGTTCTCCTGTGAAATAAAAGGGCTTTTCAAGACTCAGCAGCAAAAGCCACAGGCATAGAAATATAGTCAGAAAATGCATCCGGTATCTTGATATTGGCCACAACATTGCTACATACGCAATAGATCACTTACCATATCTGCGTTATAATATTTATATATATTTAAATATCCGAATCAGTGACTCTTGTTGTGTGTGTCTTGTTAAAGGTGTTATTATTGTTGTTTTAAATCGAATAGAGGCCCTGGAGATGTAGATTTACAGAAGAATATGTCATATTTCATGGAAACAAACAAACAAACAACAACAACAACAACAAAATAAAGAAGTTCTTGAAAAGCTGGGAATGAAAAGGGTGTTGATGAAATTACAAAAAAAAAAAAAAGAGGCAAGTGAAATATTTCGGCCACGTTAAAAGCCACAACAGTCTTATAAGAACATACTGGAGGGTAAGACTGAAGGCAAGCGAGCAAGAGGTAGACAACGATACAAGTGGGAAGATAACATCAAGAGATGGACGAACATCAGTCTGGCAGAATGTACAGTCAGGGCAGGAAGCAATCAGAAAAATCACAACAACTGAAATGAGATTCCTGAGAAGAATGCTCAATGTATCAAGAAGAGATAATATCATAAATGAAGAAATCGGGACTAAAGTGGGGGTTATAGCGGCGCTAGATTTTATTAGAAGGCAGCAAGTCAAATGGTTTGGCCATGCAAGTAGGTTACCAACTAACAGCATACCACAACAAGCAATGATGTACAGATCAGAGGGAAGCAGAGGAATAGGCCGACCACATAAACGATGGACACAGGGAATAGCAGAGTCCATGGGAATATCGATACATGAAGCCCATAAGCGGGCACTCTCCTGCTGTTTATACTTCACCTGGACACCGCAAGGTACAAGAGGAACATGATGAGATGAGATGAACAAACAGTGTTGGAGATCCATTGCAGCCAACTTTCATTATAGATTGAGTTCTTCACATTAACTGCACATGCGGGTTAGTCTGCTGTCTGTTGGCCGGAACGCTGCACCGACCTGGCGTGCACTGAATCGTCCATTTGTGGACGTTGCAATCAAGCTTTCAAATTCAAAATTGCAGGCGGCCTGCCGAAAGCTCGCACCAAGCACGAACCCCGAAGCTCCAGTGACGACCCCCAGGAGTCTTCAAGAAAACTGCATTCGCGAACCGAATGACTGAGACCGTAATCGAACCTTCAACCTTCGGTAGGCGAGGGAGGTGGCTTACTTCCTTCGCCACGGAGACGTGTTTTATGATTACAGACATACACAACGACGGAGGGAGTATTAGTGTAGTTGATAGGGGTCTATGCTGACAGTGTCATCAGCGCGATGGGTGAGGGTTCCACCAATGCGCTCGTCGTCCGCCAACAGAGGAGGTGACTGTACATCTACTCCTGCGTGCATTCAGGCCTACCAAATGTGAAGTCCCTGTCACATCACAAACCCCAAGCACCTTCTGATGTCACTCAGATGTTATCTTCTGAGGTATCATACTTGCACTCCGGACTAGTCCACAGGGACTCAAACTCTTCCCCTCCCCCCAACCGTCCTCAGTTTATGTATCCGCGTCCGACGGCTATTACTGCCAATTATGTGTCTATTTACATGACCCCCTCATTCTCCCGATGTGTCATTTATGTCTGGCCGAGCCAATTCTTATTCCAGAGTCTCTCATTCTGGACAACGATATGGCTTGACTGACATCAAAGTCAGCAGCTCTCGACATAAGTCCGTTAATATCATCAGCACGATTCATGAGCTGGCCATCTTCAAGGGATGCAGAGTCAGCAAGTTGATCAGCTCGTTCTGACCCTCATCCCCCGCATGTCTGATGTGTTTCTACCTGACAGTGGCAGCG
Organism: Cepaea nemoralis; assembly: GCA_014155875.1. Taxonomy (NCBI): domain Eukaryota; kingdom Metazoa; phylum Mollusca; class Gastropoda; order Stylommatophora; family Helicidae; genus Cepaea; species Cepaea nemoralis. Next base: position 33,061 of record JACEFZ010026223.1, read on the forward strand.
GAGCTTTCGTGTTCCAGTGACCAACAGAGCTACGCGGACAGTAGAGCAGTTACTGTCAGGGTCTCCTATGTCGGACAGGTCAAGGGATTTGATTGATTGATTGATTGATTTAGGAACCGACATCAGAGACACAAACCTGCTGCCTTGAAGGTAGACTGGGGACAGTCAAAGGTTAAAGACCAGACAAAGAGAGAAACAAACCTGCTGCCTTGAAGGTAGACTGGGGACAGTCAAAGGCTAGGGATCAGACGAAGAGAGACACAAAACCTGTTGCCTTGTAGGTAGACTGGGACCAGTCAAAGGTTAAAGACCAGACAAAGAGAGAAACAAACCTGCTGCCTTGTAGGTAGACTGGGGTCAGTCAAAGGCCAGGGACCAGGCGAAGAGAGAGAAACACAAACCTGCTGCCTTGTAGGTAGACTGGCGACAGTCAAAGGTCAGGGACCAGACGAAGAGAGACACAAACCTGCTGCCTTGTAGGTAAACTGGAAACAGTCAAAGGCTAGGGACCAGGCGAAGAGAGACACAAAACTGCTGCCTTGAAGGTAGACTGGGACCAGTCAAAGGTTAAAGACCAGACAAAGAGAGAAACAAACCTGCTGCCTTGAAGGTAGACTGGGACCAGTCAAAGGTTAAAGACCAGACGAAGAGAGACACAAACCTGCTGCCTTGAAGGTAGACTGGGACCAGTCAAAGGTTAAAGACCAGACAAAGAGAGACACAAAACTGCTGCCTTGAAGGTAGACTGGGACCAGTCAAAGGTTAAAGATCAGACGAAGAGAGACACAAACCTGCTGCCTTGAAGGTAGACTGGGACCAGTCAAAGGTTAAAGACCAGACAAAGAGAGAAACAAACCTGCTGCCTTGTAGGTAGACTGGGGTCAGTCAAAGGCCAGGGACCAGGCGAAGAGAGAGAAACACAAACCTGCTGCCTTGTAGGTAGACTGGCGACAGTCAAAGGTCAGGGACCAGACGAAGAGAGACACAAACCTGCTGCCTTGTAGGTAAACTGGAAACAGTCAAAGGCTAGGGACCAGACAAAGAGACACACAAAACTGCTGCCTTGTAGGTAGACTGGAAACAGTCAAAGGTCAGGGACCAGGCGAAGAGAGACACAAACCTGCCTCCTTGTAGGTAGACTGGGGACAGTCAAAGGCTAGGGAAACCAAGCACGATAAAATACATGTAAAAGTCGGACGCACTGAGCCTCACGCATAACGAAACAATGTAACGCATGATGGCAGTCTCATAACAGGAAACCGCTTCGGCCCATATGTTTATGTTCTACCTCAACACAAACACGCCCAAACGTGTCCCAGGCACCGCCCCGTGACAGAACGATCCCCAACGTCCTTGCCTTCTCCATCAAGTGACCTCAGACGCCAACCAGGATCCCGTCTCCGCCCAGGTGCACATGTACAGACTAGGTCATCAGCTGATGATGTCACCCCAGGACAAAGAGAAAGGGAGTACTGGGGTAAATATAGGCCTGGTGTACGCCAAAGGTTCACGGGCACAAACTGTCACCGGTTTAATGTGACTGCTTTGTGATACAGCCAGGGATGAGAAATTACTCCGATTGCCTGCCGGCCGGCCGGGAGGGTGTGTGGTCGAATCTTTTCCAGGCTCAATAACCAGGACTCCCTGGTCGGCTAGGATTCCTCTTCTTCGGTCCTCCTTGGAGGCGAGTGCATCGCCTAATTCATCATCCTCATATGCCATGCCGGTAAGTCTGGGCGGCCATGTTTCACCATGTCACTCGATCACCAGAGTCGTGGATCAACTCTGTGTTCTTGTCCCGACCATACCATGTGGTCAAGCCATCCAGGTATTTACTTCTCTGCCTTCCCCTTGTTCTCTTAGCCTCGATCTTGCCAGTCGTCTCAAACTTCTCTAGGTTATTTCTTCTCATAACACGCCAAAATCATCTTGACTGTCTGCGTCTAATGTCTCTAATCAGTTTACGGTTTTTATTTGCCTCTTGTAGGACTTGCTCATTGGTTTGTCTGTCTGTCCATGGTATTCTGTGCATTTTCCCAAGAAACCAAATTTCCACAACCATCAGCTGGTTTTTTTTGTTTTTTTTTTCCAGCTTGCCTGCTCATCGTCCACGTTTCACATCCATACAATAGTATAGGTTCTATGTAGCACTTCAGCACTCTTTTCTCGTTGCAAGTGACATCTTTTTATTGGTCAGTATATTTTCCATCTTGCAAAAGGCTACCTTCGCCAATGCGATTCTGGTTCAAATCTCTTCAAGGCACATCCCATCAGATGTTATCACTGTTTCGAGATAGTTGTACCGATTCACTTGTTTAAAAACATTCCCTTTTTTTTCTTAGATTACTTTGTGGTATTTCTTTCTTCCTAGAGACGACCATAATCTCTGTCTTCCTACAATTTAACCCCGTCACAGCTGCGGGCGATTTAGAAGCAGACCGCATTACGCTGGCGGTAATACAATGGTATGAGTGAGTTCTGGACGTTCAGAAAGGAAAGCAAACTACTGAACGTAAACTTGCCAAGAAATCACAAACAGCCAAACAATTATGGGTTGGCTGCAAAGTTCTGTCAAGGAAATGCAACTAAATTCCTTTCTTATCTAGGCAGATCTCTAGTTTATCCCCTCCTATCTACTTTATCTTCTCCTCCCAAATTCTCCCTCCTAAACTACAATCTATCCTCTTCTTCCATCGCATCAAACCTACCCGTCCCGTTACAGCCTGTAATTAATTCCCACTAGCTGAGACTGTTCTACTCATAGGGTGGGACCGTGTAGATATCTCACGTCACAAGTGATCTATCAGTGACAGAGATCTCCATACACATAGACCACTTTCTCACTCAGCGATGCGGTAAGCTTTGTGCGGTGTGGAATGTGGCAAGTCAGGTGTGGCAGCTACAAACAGACGTGTTTTGTGTGTGTGCCTAGAGAGTTTTTGTGTCATTCGTCATCAGTTATTAACCGTATAAAGAAAACGAAGTATACGGCGGCTTTTTAAACTTATTCCGTAATTACGGAAAACAAAGGACGTTGTGGCCATATGCGTTCATCAGCAAACGAACACAAGAAAACACATAAAATATTACAACGCCTGTACTTATCACTGGTTTGAATGTATCGGTAATTTTCCTTTCTAATGTAATATCAAATATGCAAGTAATCTAATAGTTGTTACAGCCATAAGTCTTCACGTAATCTCATATATTATGTTGACTTGAGTTGAATCAAGAACCGACATCAATCAGGGTATTCCAATACTTCCTCATCTTTAACAGCCAGTGAAGAGTCCCAATAGTAATGGGGCCAGCTGCAGACTGATTATGTGTCTGTCTGGCCTCTCCTCGGAAAGATACCCTGGCCAGATCCTCTGATTACTCTCTGCAGCACCATTCTCTCTATGCTATGATGATCTGTCTGTTCTTCTGCCCTATACACATGATCCCAAATGGGCTTGACTTCATCTGCCGTGCCCTGCACCAGTACACCACCCAGCGGTGCAGATTCAGCCAATCTGTCTGCCAGCTCGTTTCCCAACACACCAGCATGTCCTTGGAGGGGGGGGGGGGGGGGGATCCAACAGATGCTCCCTATCAATGATGTTTTAATTGAAGCCTGTCATACTGCACAAAGCATACCCGACTTCACCCTTCTCAGATCAATTAGTTTACGGTTTTCATTTCCTTCTTGTAGAACTTGCTCATTGGTTTTTCTATCTGTCCATGATATTCTTTGCATTTTCATGGAAACCACATTTCCACCGCCATTAGGTGTTTTTCAGTTTGTCTGCTCATTGTCCACGTTTCAAATCCATATAAAAGTACAGGCTCTTTGTAGCACTTCAACACTCTTTTTCTCGTTGCAATTTACATCTTTTCATTGGTCGTGTTTTTCATCTTGCCAAAGGCTGCCTTCGCCATAACGCTTGTTGTTCTAATCTCTTCACAGCATCTCCAATCAGATATTATAAAATAGATTACTTTACTTATTTAACTGATTAAGGTTCATGGAATGATAAATCGTCTTATTCAAACTTCTCGTAACATCCATAGACTTATAACTCAAACTATAGTTAACACGTCAATACAGTAGTTTTCTCTTTACACTTTACAGCCTCCTTTAATTTGATATAAAATACCGAGGAGAGGCTACCATATTAACAACTTTTGAGCCATAACTGTGACTTACCCCTACTTCCCATTTTCCACCATCCATTTTTGTTTGGCACTGAATCTGTTAATCTTTTTAAACCGAGGAATGTCCTGGTATTTGCGTTTATTCCTGGCCCGGGGAATGTCAGCCACGAACAATCACATCACGGATGTCTGCGCATGGCTCGACAACTACATACCCACAAATCTGACAAGTCGGGATAATGAATTGCAGTTGCACAAGTATATATGTGTAACAGTTGAACGTGTCCTTGAACTTGCGACCCAAATACGTGTGATGTAAAACGAAACATTCCCCTCCTCCCAGACCTCATCTGACCACACATCACTTCCCGTCTTGTCTGTTTGTGTTAGTGGCATATCCTTTACAGGATATCGCAGTCAACCCTAACATTTTTTTTTGTTTGCTATTTCTCATTTTGGCTATTTCTTGACAAGTTTACTGTCAGTAGTTTGTCATTGTTTTCTGAACGACCGGCACTCATGCTGCTGTATAAAAATCAGCGCATGGCGGTCTGCTTCCAAATCGCCAGCAGCTGTGTTTCGAACGTGGTATGTGGGATTATGAGTTGTATATGTAACCACTTCGTCACACACCCGGCTGGTTCTGTAGGCACGCTTTTGTGTGTGTGGTTTCTGTCTTCTTTCTAGATCATTCTGGCGCCATGTTTTGCGTCTTAGCCGTATCTATGACTCCATTCCATTGTTTCCTTTTATGGTGTGTGTTTTGGGATACATGAAAGATGACGTGTCGTAATCTCGTTTCACATGAATCTAGAACTCACTTAGCCGGTTGGTTAGATCACCGGACTCTCCTTCGGGAGACCCGGGTTCGATCCCTCGGTAAGGAGTGGGATTTTTTTTTCTATCGGGGCCAAAAAGAAAATCCTAACCTGCACAGTTCGCGGCAACTGCACTAGCCAGGCGGCCTTAATTCCCCTGACTCAAAGACCCCTCTGCCATACACCGCAAGGTACTATATTGGCAGTAAATGACAGTTTGACAGTTTTAGCCGGTTGGTTAGCTAGGTTGATATAGGTTCAATACATAAGCTCGTCGTCTGCGAAAGTGAGAAATACATTGGTCACATTCTCTTTGCATTCAGGTCTTCAAGAATGAACAGGCTGATAGGCTGGTAGGGAATGCACCTCTCGGTTGTAGATTACCTATCGACAAGGGAGAGGTGGTCGGGCGCCTGTGGGACCAGATGGAGAAAGCGATGGAAAAGACAGAGAACCCGTATGTGGAGAGAATGATATGGCGGTGGATCGGCAGGGGTTCTGCACGTATCTTAAAACTGAAAGAGAAGACCAGGAGAACTTTCAATCAGATGGCAGTTGGAACCATTAGCAGTGTGACTTTTCGCTGGATGTTGAACGAGGATACGGAGCGAGTGTGGGAATATCCTGAGTGCAGTGATGTAGTTTTTATATTTAAAACTCAACTCAACTCAGGTCTTCGAAACATAATGGAGCTATCACACCATACACACTTTGGAAGTCTCCGTGGCGAAGTGGTTAAGCTGTCTGACTCGGGACCTGAAGGTTAGTTAGTTAGTTAGTTAGTTAGTTAGTTAGTTAGTTAGTCGACAGATCATCCTCATTGCACATCGAACCATTCAGTCCATAAGTGCTCGGATCCCCTCCTCAGCAAATCCCGCAGCGTGTAGCGGCTAACGACGCCAGTTCTGTGTTGGTTTATCAATCTTCTTTGGCTTCCTGCGTAGTGTTCTTGTTTGGCCACCCCTCTTTTAATTTGCTGCTCTAGCAGTCTGGCCATTGTTGTAGATTCACAGTCATCACTTGGTTAAGACCTGAAGGTTGTGGGTTCGATTCTGGGCCGCGTCCTTTGGTTCACGAGTGCATCTTTTTCGGAGACTCCTCAGGACCGTCGCTGGCTCTACGGAGTTCGTGCTTTGTGCGGCGCTCGCGGTCGGTTGCCCTGCGGAAAGAGACCGAGCCATATGAGATAACACCCAGGTCAATGAAGTCTTTCTGGTCACTGCCGATTCCATCGACGATGAACAGTAATCTTCGTGGAGGACTTTTGTGTTGGCATTCTGACGGCGGCATTATGCACAGTGTACCTTGCGGGCTGTTGGCTTGCCGATACTCCTGTCTATTCCTTTGTTAACATAGGGCAATGAGAAGCATTTTGTGTGATATTCACTGGCACAGGAACAGAGCATAATAGGGACGACCCGTTGCCGTGAAGTTGGAACCGCGACTAACTAAAGCTGAAATTAATATAAGACCCGATCTTATTTTCGGGAAAACACTGTATAATTGAAGACCTCTCTGAAATCTCCGACCACGTGAAACCGCATTTGTGCTTAAAACAAGCAGACCGAGTTCTATGTATGTATATGACACATAATGTATTTATAGCGACACAGATCTCGGCTACATTTGACACAAGTTATCAGTTCTAATATCTACTGCGGAGATAAAAACTCCGCCATAAGCAAGCACTACTGGAGACTTCTCTTCGTCAGAAGGGCCCCTTTCTCAGATTGGTTTGTCCCTTGACCTTACTGACACTCTCTGCGGGCGGGGTCATCCGGGTCACGACTCCAGGTGTCTTTCTCCTGCTGTACATTCGTACCTGCTTTTGAGAAGTTCGAATCGTCGTTTCTCCACGTGTGCCAAATGCGCAATGTGCCTACCGCCAAGTTTCCCGTCCCTCGGGGAGGTCCCCATCGTGCATCCCGCTCTTCGTGCTCTCAATGTCAATGATATCAGCATGTTGTATGCCAGACTGGCTCGCTGTTACCGGTGTGAATGAGAGGTGTGGCCGTGCGGTGTATTGATTTCTTGGCTAGGTTGTGTGTGTGTGTGTGTGTGTGTGTGTGTGTGTGTGTGTGTGTGTGTGTGTGTGTGTGTGGATATCTATTTTTGTTGTATTAGATGTTTGTGTAGACATATATGTTTGTTGTGTTAGATGTTTGTACAGCCTATATGTTTGTTGAATGTTGTATTAGATGTTTGTACAGACAAATATGTTTGTTTTGTTAGATGTTTGTATAGACATATACGTTTCTTGAATTAAATGTTTGTACAGACATATATGTTTATATGTTTGTTGTATTAGATGTTTTTACAGACATATATGTTTGTTGTATTAGTTATATATATATATATATATATATATATATATATATATATATATATATATATATATATATATATATATATATATATATATATATATATATATATATATATATGAGACAGTAGGGAAAGTGGTTTTCACATACTGCCTCAGTTTACTAGAGGGCAATGACTGGAATGATTTTGAGACAGAAAGTTCACCAACCAGTATAAGTTCAAAATTAGTGAGTGACCGGGCGCTGACTTGATCACGGCCTGCTAACCGAGAGTTTACCTTTCGTTGTTAGTGAATGAGAAATTCAGGAAACATGAAGCCAAACGTAGCATAGGCTTTGTGGGGAACTGTCAGTTTGGGCAAGGAATACAACGGAGGGGCAGATTTATAGCAGTGGGAATGTGCTTGAGCTGGGAAATCTAATTTAAAGAGCATGAACTCAAACAAGGACGATAAACTCAGGACCATGAACTTCAGAGACAATGTAGATTTGGGTTAATGATATGATGGTAGTATGCAAATTGAAGCAGGGTACGCGAAGTACTGATTGGATGACAAGGGACAGCGACGTCACGTGATTCAAGAAAGGCGCCAACTCGAGAAGTAATATATACTTGAGGATCCAGTCAGTTAGGAGAGTCGAGCAGGAGAGAGGACAGTTAATAGTGGACTCCGGGAGCGGCAAGGGGCTGAGCCCTCTTGGGGCAGCCCAAGGAACATAGTAACAGGACTTCAGAAATTGTGGCTAATCCGTGCCCAAGTCTGTATAGTATCTGTAGGAGGAGGAAGTGAAGGAAGACGGACAAGCGCTCATGCTAGAATTCGTCTGAATCACTGATAGGAGTGAGAGCGACTAAGGATCTGTGAACGGAACCTACCCAAGGCAGATAAGCCAAAGAAGGGAAAGACACGCAGAGTCCGAGGGTCGTTAAAGTGCAAGAAAGCCACTTGAGTTAAGAGGACCGCCAGCTAAGGAGACCGCTCGTTAGTTGCAGTAGATGGCTAAACGTCAAACAGGACGACCATAGCCAGGAACACTGCGGTTGGAACCACGCAGGAGACTAAAGGTCAGATATGACAATAAGGTCAAGTGGGATCCACGACAAGCGATTGATTGGGCAGAGACAAATGAAACCCAGAAGGACGACCATAAAACCCACTGGATGGCAGAAGAAGAATACATTGTCTGGGTAAACAGTTACCCGCTGAACAAGTTGGATGGGAGCGAATTAGATCCCTGGGTATATGGATTGATGGATCAATCTGTGGATCAATGGGTGTTTGGGCTGAATACATGTACCACTGATAAGCCTACGGAGAGATAGTTATGAAACAAAGGCCGGTGTAATTCCTAGATTTAGTCCTTTTCTTCATGCGGTTAGGAGGTGATAGTAGGTAATAATTCCCTAACATCTGGTTGTATAGTTTATTACATTATCTACCTCCCCCCTTGTGGCGTCATGCAGTATTGTGTTGTTTTTTTGGAGTCGATTATACATAGATGTGTCTTCAATGCATGTACTGGTTACTTTATGTGATTATGCTGTAGATTGTCACTCTGTTACTGTTCAGAAGAAAATAAATATATTTGAGTTGTCTTTTATTTCGACTTGTCAGTCTGAAGTAATATAATTTAGAGTAGCTTAGAGACCTTAGTGAGGCTGTACCTCTCTTCTATAACCTGATAACATACACCACGAGACATTGATGGTGCAATAGTAATTAACTATTGTTCTCACGCGGAGACACGAACCTCTATCTGTCGTATCCCTTACTCTCATCCTTTTTCTCCTTCTCTCTCTCTCTCTCCCTTGTTCTCCCTCTGTCTTTACTATCAAAGGTAGTGTGTAGTAGGCAGAGTTCGACTGAGGAACGAACTTTTAGGCTTCACACTATCTTATATCATTTCCCTCAATCATTCTTTTCTTTCTCTCCTCTCTCTTCTCCCTCCCTCCTCTCTCTTCTTCCTCTTTTTTTCCTCTTGATCACACATGGCGTCGTCGGCAGGATTGTTTCCAGAATAATCTGGGGTTCCTATTGTAGTCCAGGAGTTCCCAGAATATTCCATGTGAACTTTGTCTCGGCGGTGTCAGGTTCTACTACATAGTGAGATCGTATACATAGATTTGTCGCTTATAGTCAGTAGTTCGTGATTGCCTGCTCGATAGTTGTCTCAGTAAGTGTTCCTTTACTAGGCTACTTATCTCATAGCTGGTTGGTAAATTGTCTGAACTATCTGTCGGCGAGGTTTCTACTAAGTCTGTTCAGTTAGAAACTCTTGTGTAAAGTACACCGGCCATAACCACCTTGCTACAAGAATACAGGAAAACCCACTACAACAAAATACCCAGGGATAGCCAACTCAGAAGGAGAGTCAGCGCAGCGGAATCTGTCCGAAATGAGCTCAGACAACAGCTGAGCAGATGCAAGTCAACGTAAGGGTGGTCTTATCTTGTTATCGTTAAAGGACAAGTTCCTCTTTTCAGTGCACGTTAAAGACTAACTCACTGATTGAAGGGTATCACAATAAAATACCCCACCGTTATACCAAGGCCACCCACTCTTCGTCCAGGAAGTAGAGTCATGATTGACGACAGGGTATGGCAAGTGAAACCCAGAGCCATGCAAAGTATAAGAACAATTCCTACACCTGACATGCAGAGCAATCCAAACCTGTGGCTGTGGGACGGATGTCAGTTAGTTTGTCGGGAAGGCAGCTGTTTGCCTGGCTGAACTCAATACGTCTGGTGGCAGTGGCAACCTCTGAAACCATCAGGACAATATGTTTCAACTCCCCCCCCCCCCCTTTTTCCTTCTGCAGAAGAGAACAGAGCGAGACGGGCTGTGCCAAACGTTAACAATGGCACATGTGCATACCAGAAATTCACGCATGAACAATTAGATCATCAAGAGGGGATATTCCCCTGTGTTTTATTTAGTGAGTTTATTATGGCTGTTGTGAAGAGACAAATGACAGTGTAATTCGTGGTAGTTAGAATATCCTTTTTTTAGAGGCGGGAACAGAGGTGGAATTCATCCTACCAGCGTGTTCAGGATACCAGAATTAGACATGTTAACAGTGTTGGGCAGTGAATGACAAGTGACGCCCTATATTTCTGCCCGTGCATATAGAATAGACACAAAGAGACAATCGTAGAAATTCAGTGAAGAAGAAAACGGAATCCAGAGAGCACCCGCAAGCAGAAACATATTCTTTATATATTTATTCAGCATGAGCAATGAACAGTAGTTAAATAATTAGTTAAACGTTCGTGGTGTAGTGTTGGATTCATAATTGAATGACAATTTTTTTTTAGGGCGACATGTGTAGCCGCGGTTAGCCATCCGTTGTTTGTTTTGCAGGTTCATGAATGTAGTTAGAAACATGTTATTTTGTTGTTTAAATGAATATGACTACTTGAGGGGATCAACTTTTGTGGAGCAGTTAGCTCCCTTGTTAGTTCCATAGCGGAAGTTGTCAAGTCGGGTATGCGAATGTTTTTATTTTTGTGTGGGCCTCACTCTATTGTGTTCAAGGGCAGACACAGCTGCAGTATTAGGTGTCATAGTGACTACACACAGTTCAACGTCGTGCCAGGAGGCCAAGGAGACCATTTATAATCTGAGATTGCCCGGGTAAATGTCAATGCGGGTACATGTTTGTTTTTAATGTGAAGGGGCATGGCGAAGAATAAATGTTAGAGCATGATGTCCTAGAATTGGGCACACATTTTTTTGTCAGAGTTATTTCAGCGTCAAGAGAGTAGGACATAATGTCCAAGAACCTGGGCATACCATTTTTTTTCAGAGTTATTTCAGCGCCAAGACAATTGAGCATGATGTCCTAACGACTGGGCGCACATTTGTTTTATGTCAAAAGCTGTTTCATGATATATGTTTGGTTTGTTTCTATGGACCACTAAATGTTGTTTACTTACAGTAGGGGCTGATTTGTTTTTGTGTACATCGGCGGTGATTGTGAAGATTGCAGCTTCAGGCTGATGGTCCTTGCGAATAGGGGAGAATTGGTTGTTTTATTATGTGTGGTGACCAGGCATTTGCCTGTCGTGTCACAGGAATTGTTACAATGTTTTTTTTCAGATTCAAGGATGACTACATATGTCCTAGTGGGTAGCACCGATGTGAATTTGATTGTTGGTTTTGTTGTTGTTACAGGGGAGTGGCATATTAAGTGAATGCTTATATTGACATTGTTTTATTAATTGTGGTGCCCCTAAGTATTGCACCCATTGATTGATGATTTTGTTTTCTGGGGAATCCCCAGCATGCCAGGTATTGAACTGTCTTTATTGATAATATTAGTTGGTTACTATTTTGTTATGATGCACGTCAGAAGACGAACAAGATTTAACTGCCTTATGCACTGGGAGAGCAGGGGATGCAACCAGTATTTATTATTATTATTATTATTTGGGGTGGAAGTTCCAAAAAGAGTTTTCCCCTTAGGCGTCCAATATTGTTTATGAGGAATGTCAGATGCGGAGCCAGGGCTTCTCAAGGAGGAATGACGGTATATTGATGGTGGGACCCATCAACTTTTGGTAGGTGGGTATGAGACAGTAGGGAAAGTGGTTTTCACATACTGCCTCAGTTTACTAGAGGGCAATGACTGGAATGATTTTGAGACAGAAAGTTCACCAACCAGTATAAGTTCAAAATTAGTGAGTGACCGGGCGCTGACTTGATCACGGCCTGCTAACCGAGAGTTTACCTGTCGTTGTTAGTGGAATGAGAAATTCAGGAAACATGAAGCCAAACGTAGCATAGGCTTTGTGGGGAACTGTCAGTTTGGGCAAGGAATACAACGGAGGGGCAGATTTATAGCAGTGGGAATGTGCTTGAGCTGGGAAATCTAATTTAAAGAGCATGAACTCAAACAAGGACGATAAACTCAGGACCATGAACTTCAGAGACAATGTAGATTTGGGTTAATGATATGATGGTAGTATGCAAATTGAAGCAGGGTACGCGAAGTACTGATTGGATGACAAGGGACAGCGACGTCACGTGATTCAAGAAAGGCGCCAACTCGAGAAGTAATATATACTTGAGGATCCAGTCAGTTAGGAGAGTCGAGCAGGAGAGAGGACAGTTAATAGTGGACTCCGGGAGCGGCAAGGGGCTGAGCCCTCTTGGGGCAGCCCAAGGAACATAGTAACAGGACTTCAGAAATTGTGGCTAATCCGTGCCCAAGTCTGTATAGTATCTGTAGGAGGAGGAAGTGAAGGAAGACGGACAAGCGCTCATGCTAGAACTCGTCTGAATCACTGATAGGAGTGAGAGCGACTAAGGATCTGTGAACGGAACCTACCCAAGGCAGATAAGCCAAAGAAGGGAAAGACACGCAGAGTCCGAGGGTCGTTAAAGTGCAAGAAAGCCACTTGAGTTAAGAGGACCGCCAGCTAAGGAGACCGCTCGTTAGTTGCAGTAGATGGCTAAACGTCAAACAGGACGACCATAGCCAGGAACACTGCGGTTGGAACCACGCAGGAGACTAAAGGTCAGATATGACAATAAGGTCAAGTGGGATCCACGACAAGCGATTGATTGGGCAGAGACAAATGAAACCCAGAAGGACGACCATAAAACCCACTGGATGGCAGAAGAAGAATACATTGTCTGGGTAAACAGTTACCCGCTGAACAAGTTGGATGGGAGCGAATTAGATCCCTGGGTATATGGATTGATGGATCAATCTGTGGATCAATGGGTGTTTGGGCTGAATACATGTACCACTGATAAGCCTACGGAGAGATAGTTATGAAACAAAGGCCGGTGTAATTCCTAGATTTAGTCCTTTTCTTCATGCGGTTAGGAGGTGATAGTAGGTAATAATTCCCTAACATCTGGTTGTATAGTTTATTACATTATCTACCTCCCCCCCTTGTGGCGTCATGCAGTATTGTGTTGTTTTTTGGAGTCGATTATACGTAGATGTGTCTTCAATGCATGTACTGGTTACTTTATGTGATTATGCTGTAGATTGTCACTCTGTTACTGTTCAGAAGAAAATAAATATGTTTGAGTTGCCTTTTATTTCGACTTGTCAGTCTGAGATTGTATAGATTAGAGTAGCTTAGAGACCTGGTGAGGCTGTACATCTCTTCTATAACCTGATAACATACACCACGAGACATTGATGGTGCAATAGTAATTAACTATTGTTCTCACGCGGAGACACGAACCTCTATCTGTCGTATCCCTTACTCTCATCCTTTTTCTCCTTCTCTCTCTCTCTCTCTCCCTTGTTCTCCCTCTTTCTTTACTATCAAAGGTAGTGTGTAGTAGGCAGAGTTCGACTGAGGAACGAACTTTTAGGCTTCACTTATCTTATATCATTTCCCTCAATCATTCTTTCTTTCTCTCCTCTCTCTCCTCTCCTCCTCCTCTCTCTTCTTCCTCTTTTTTTCCTCTTGATCACATATATAATACAGAACACTTTGCCACAATATAAGCCACATTAGGTATAGTGTGGTATATCTACTAATATATTTGTATAGACCAATCGACACTACATGGACTATGTAGCCGCTCTCACTTCCCAAGATAATTCGTGGTACCTATTTAAAGGTAGGTGGACATGAGGGCACAGGTCAATATTTTAAGCTAGGTGGACATGAGGGCTCAGGTCAATATTTTAAGCTAGGTGTACATGAGGGCTCAGAACCAATATTTTAAGCTAGGTGGACAAATCAAATCAAATCAAATCAACTTTATTAGGGTTACAAATTGGGCGCGCAGGCCCGTCTTACATTCGGCCCTTCCAATCACTCGTCTTTCATTCATCAAGAGCATTATACATTTACATAGGAAGAAAAATAAACATTGTGAAATGGATGTTGTAAACATAAACAAGGCAAATTAGCATGTTATGAGGCCCATCTCCTACCTACCCATACATCACCCCACCCACACACACACACCCCCACCTACCCACACACACGCACACCAAGGAACACATACATACCCCATCAACCGACCCATCCCCCTCCCGTACATCCCCCACCCACACACACTGCCCTCACCTGTTCCCCCAACCAAAACACACTCGCCACCCACAAACATTCCCCCATCAATCCACACATCCCACGTCCACCCACATACACATCCTAACCCATGCATCCTCTCTCCACCCACACCTCAAACCACCCATCCCCCACCCACATACCACACAATATTCCCACCCACACAGATACCCTTACCCATCTACCCACATACCCACACCCACACACACATACCTCACGCACACAATATCCCCAACCAACACACGACACACCTCTCGCCACCCACACACGCATTCCCTACCCGTCCACCAAAACACACTCACTCACGCACACATCCTCCACTATGCACCAACACACCCCACCCACCCATCCCAACAAAACGTCTCTCGATCACAATACCCCTACCCACGCACATCCTCCACCCACTCACGCATCCCACCCCGACACATACACATCCATCACCCACCTACACATCCCTAAGCCACTCACACACCCCCACCATCACATTCCCCATCCACGCACACATACTTCCCCCAACCACCACACATCCCCTACTCACCCACACATATACCCCACCCATACACACATTCCCCGCACCCATCACACACATCCCCCACCCACACACATATCCTCACACATACCGCCACAAACATACCCCACCCACACACCATGCACACATCCCCCACCAACACACCACACACATATCCTAAACCCACACACCATACACTTCTCCCCCACCCGCCCTTGCATCCCCAATCCACCCACACAACCCCGCCACTCACACATACTTCCTCAAACCATCCACACATCTCCACCCACTTAAACACACATCCCCCGCACCCATCTCATGCACATATCCTCCACCCATACACACATCCCCCACACCCATTCCCACACCCCTACTTTCACCCCCACACATCCATCCACACATCCCACCAACACCCACAAAAATCACTACCCACCAAAACCCACACACCCCAACCCATCCAAACGGATACCCCCACCCACACATCCCCACCCACACATCTCCACACTCACACACATCCTCCACACACACTCACACCTCCTCACATCTAGACACATACAAAATGTCTCACGTTAACATTGAAACTAGTATGAACAAACTCCCACACTTTATTTACACACATACACTGACACTTGTCATGAGCAGTCTCATAAAAATGTTAAACATGGAGAAAAATGTGTACATAAAAAGTATGTGACGTAAAAATAGTGATGCTCCCACACACAGAGATACACACAGAGAAGGCACACACACACACACACACACACACACACACACACACACACACACACACACACACACACACACACACACACACACACACACACACACACACACACATTCACTCTCATGCTCACTCAGTCTGTCTCTCATTCACACTCACTGACACTCTCACTCAAACTACAGTAATGTACATAAGTTCATATTATCTATATCTATAAAACAAAGTGTATGTATATATGTATATATGTATGTATGTAAATATGTATGTCCTTTATTTGTTCGCGAACGGCCCATCCGATTGAGATGAAATTTTCTACACGCCTTCCTTTCATTCCAGAGCTGTCAACTGTCATAGTTTTTTTTTCTTCTTCCTCCTCCTCCCTCCTCCCCCTCCCAAAATACGTACGTAAATATATGATGATGATGATGAAAGAATCCCCGAACCAAAACGCTAGGGAAAGGGAAGAAAATGACGTGACTACACAGAATCGTCACACGGCAATCATCATCATCAAGTGCCGTGCCGGCTGTCGTAGGCGTTCATGGCTCTCCGTAGATCTCAGTCTTTGGTGGAGGTAGAGGGAGGAGGAGGAGTGAGGAGGAGGAGAGGGAGGAGGAGGAAGGAGGAGGGGGAGGAGGGAGGAGGAGGAGGAGGGAGGAAGAAGGAGGAGGAGGGAGAAGGAGAGATGAGGAGGAGGAGGGAGGAGGAGGAGGAGGGAGGAGGAGGAATGTGAAGGGAGGAGGAGGTAGAGGGAGGAGGAGGGAGGAGGAGAAGGGAGGAGGAGGGATGAGGAGGAGGGAGGAGGAGGAAGAGGGAGGAGGAGGAATGTGAAGGGAGGAGGAGGGAGGAGGTAGAGGGAGGAGGAGGAGGGAGGAGGAGGAGAGGGAGGAGGAAGAAGGAGGAGGGAGGAGGAGGGAGGAAGGAGGAGGAGGAGGGAAAAGGAGGGATGAGGAGGAGGGAGGAGGAGGAAGAGGGAGGAGGAGGAATGTGAAGGGAGGAGGAGGGATAGGGAGGAGGGGGAGGGGAAGAGGAAGAGGGTAGGAGGAAGAGTGGAGAGGAGGAGGGAGGAAGTAGAGGGAGGAGGAGGAGGGAGGAAAAGGGAGGAGGGAGGAGGAGAGAGGAGGAGGAGGTAGGAGGAGGAAGAAGAGGGAGGAGGAGGGAGGAGAAGGAAGGAGGAGGAAGAAGGAGGAGGAAGAGGGAGGAGGATGGAGGAGGGAGAGGGAGGAAGAGGGAGGAGGAGGAAGGAGGAGGAAGAGGAAGGAGGAGGAAGAGGGAGGAGGAGGAAGAGGGAGGAGGAGGATGGAGGAGGGAGAGGGAGGAGGGGAAGAGGAAGAGGGTAGGAGGAGGGGAGAGGAGGAGAAGAAGGGAGAAGGAGGGAGAAGGAGGAGGAGGGAGGAGGAGGGGAGAGGAGGAGGGAGGAGGCAGAGGGAGAAGAAGGAAGGAGGAGGAGGAAGGAGGGAGAATGAGGAGGGGAGGAAGGAAAGGGAGGTGGAAGAGGAGGAGGAGGGAGGAGGAAAGAGGTAGGGGGAGGAGGAGGTAGAGGGAGGAGGAGGAGGAAGGAAAGGGAGGAGGAAGAGGAGGAGAAGGGAGGAGGAGGGTGGAGGGAGGAGGAGGAGGTAGAGGGAGGAGGTAGGAGGAGGAAGAGGAAGAGGGAGAAGAAGGGAGAAAGAGGAGGGAGGATGATGAGGGAGAAGGAGGCAGGAGGAGGAGGAGGGATGCAGGAGGAGGAGGGATGAGGAGGGAGAGGGAGGAGGAGGGAAGATGAGGGAGGAGGCGGAGGGAGTAGGAGGGAGGAGGATGGAGGAGGAGGGAGAGGAAGAGGGAGAAGGAAGAGGGAGAAGGAGGAGGAGGAGGGAGAGGGATGAGAGGGAGGAGGAAGAGGAGAAGGGTGGAGGGAGGAGGTAGAGGGAGGAGAAGAGAGGAGGAGAGAGTTCGCCATTCCGAATTCATACTCGTCTAGTTCTTCCCTTCTACACGACTGTAGATAACTTCCTTACACATAAAAAGATGAATTGTTATTGATATTGCCGTGGCATGGAGGAATATCAGCAGCAGAGTTGATCCAAAAAACCAAAGACTGAGATCTACGGAGAGCCATGAACGCCTACGCCAGCCGGGACGGCACTTGATGATGATGATTGCCGTGTGACGATTCTGTGTAGTCACGTCATTTTCTTCCCTTTCCCTAGCGTTTTGGTTCGGGGATTCTTTCATCATCATCATCATATATTTACGTACGTATTTTGGGAGGGGGAGGAGGGAGGAGGAGGAAGAAGAAAAAAAAAACTATGACAGTTGACAGCTCTGGAATGAAAGGAAGGCGTGTAGAAAATTTCATCTCAATCGGATGGGCCGTTCGCGAACAAATAAAGGACATACATATTTACATACATACATATATACATATATACATACACTTTGTTTTATAGATATAGATGAGATGCTCCCCACCAGGGTCTGGGCGAAGCCGGGCCGGGTCAGCTAGTCTATATCAAATGGTATTTAACTGATAATATGACAGATGAGACTACAGAAACATATGGATTCGCGTGTTACAGAACATGCGTGTTACATGACATGCATCTGCTCAGCTCTCTCTCTCTCTCTCTCTCTCTCTCTCTCTCTCTCTCTCTCTCTCTCTCTCTCTCTCTCTCTCTCTCTCTCTCTCTCTCTCTGTATTCTTTCATATACACACACTCACACGCATGCGCGCGCTCACACACACACTAACACATAAACTCTCGAACTGTCTCACTCTCTCACACACAATCCTTCACACACACACTCACTCTCTCAATCACACTCTCTCACACATATACATACGCATGAACGCATGCATGCACGCACACACTCCCTCACTCACTCTCACACATACACGTACGAATGCATGCACTGACACATTCCCCCCACCATTTCTCGCTCAATCACTCTCTCCACACACACGCATGCACGTGTGCACACACACATTCACTCTCTCACTCTCTGACACCCACTTTCTCTCTCTCTCTCTCTCTCTCTCTCTCTCTCTCTCTCTCTCTCTCTCTCTCTCTCTCTCTCTCTCTCTCTCTCTCTCTCTCTCACACGCACACACACACACATATATAGTGAACAATTATAGTTAAACAATTATAATGAACAATTATACTGAACAATTATACCAGTAAATGAATTATGGTGGCATATAGTCGGTACGGATTAAGTATTGAAAGAGTTTTCGGTTAAATGCGTAGGGACTCATTGGAGTTTTCAGATCTGGAGGCAGATCATTCCATAAGTTAGCACCAGAATAGGCGAAACATGTTTTGTATAGGTCCAATCTAGGCTTTGAGACATGTAACAAATTTAGGCGCTTGCTGTTCATTGCATTAGATTGAATCAGCGGCAGAAGATACTCTGGGGTATTTTGAGATATAATTTTATTCACTAATTTGGCTTTGTTGAAAAGGAAGCGCTTTTGAAGTGGTAGAAGTCTTAGATGACTGTACAAATTATTACTTTCAACGTGCTTTATGCCAGAAACCAGATGAATAGCGCGGTTTTGTAGAGAACATAGTTGTTTTAAATTAGATTTAGGGCAATCATCCCAAACTGTGGAACAGTAATCGAGATGTGATTGGATATAGCATGTATAGAATATTTTTCGTGTGCTTTCGTCCAGGAAGTGCTGAATTTTAGCAAGTTGGTAAACTTTTTGTGCTATTTTCTTGGTAAGAGCGTGAACATGAGAGCTCCAGTTCAAATGGCTGTCTATTAAAAGCCCTAGTGTTTTATGTTCAGTCACATTAATTATAGGTAACGTGCCCATGCGGAGTTCGAGCGGTGATCCAGTTATGGCTAGTGACTGTAGTTTTTGTCTGGACATGAGGGCTCAGGTCAATATTTAAAGCTAGGTGGACATGAGGGCTCAGGTCAATATTTTAAGCTAGGTGGACATGAGGGCTGAGGTCAATATTTTAAGCTAGGTGGACATGAGGGCTGAGGTCAATATTTTAAGCTAGGTGGACATGAGGGCTGAGGTCAATATTTTAAGCTAGGTGGACATGAGGGCACAGGTCAATATTTTAAGCTAGGTGGACATGAGGGCAGAGGTCAATATTTTAAGCTAGGTGGACATGAGGGCTCACGTCAATATTTTAAGCTAGGGGAACATGAGAGCTCAGGTCAAATGAAATGAAATGAAATCAAATCAAATCAACTTTATTTTAGAAGGTTCACAAACTGGGCACGAAGGCCCGTCTTACATTCGGCCCTTTTAATCACTCATCTTTCGTTCATCAAGAGCATTATACATTCACATAGGAAGAAAAAAAAACATTGTGAAATGAATGTTGTAAACATAAATAAGACAAGTTACTATGTTATGAGGCCCATCTCCCACCTACCCACACATCACCCCAACAAACACACACCCCCACCTACCCACACATACACACACCCAGGGACACATGCATATTCACTAACCGACTCATCCCTCTCCCGCACATCCCTCACCCACACACACTGCCCTCACCTGTTCCCCCAACCCAAACACACTCGCCACCCATACGATCCATCCCCCACCAACCCACACATCCCGCGCCCACCCACATACACATACTAACACACACACACCCATCCCCCACCCACACATCCTTTCCCCACCCACACCTCCAACTACCCATCCCCCAAACACACCTCCATCGACCACATATTCCCCACCCACGCACACACATCCCCCACCAACCCACACATCGCACATCCACTCACACATCCCCAAACCATACACACACACATCCCCATCAACTGACAACTCCTTACCAACACACACACACACACACACACACACACACACATCTCCCTAACCACCTATACATCCCAAATCCACTCACACACACCCACCACCCACACATACATCCTCCACCCACCCACACATGTCCTAACCCACATCCCCCACCACACACATCCCCCACCTGCACATCACACACATCCCCTATCACACAATATTCCCAACCCACGCACCACACACACACATATCCCTCACCAACACATCCCACACCAACATACCACCACACATCCCCCACCTACACACCACACACATATCCCCAACCCACATACCACACAATATCCCAACCCACACCCACAAATATACCCTCACCCACCACCCCGCATATACCCCACCCATACACACATCCCCCACACACACCACACACATATCCTCACCCACACACACATTCCCCCACCCATCCACCAACACACACTCACTAAGACATCCTCCAGTACTCACCCACACACCCCCACCCACCCATACCCAACCAATCAATATTTTAAGCTAGGGGGACATGAGGGCTCAGGTCAATATGTTAAGCTAGGTGGACATGAGGGCTTAGATCAATATTTTAAGCTAGGTAGACACGAGGGACCAGGTCAATATTTTAAACTAGGTGGACCTCACAGCGCAGGTCAATATTTTAAGCTAGGGGGACATGAGGGCTCAGGTCAATATTGTAGCTAGGGGGGGCATGAGTGCTCAGGTCAATATTTTAAGCTAGGGGGACATGATGGCTCAGGGCAATATTTTAAGATAGGGGGACATGAGGGCTCAGTTCAATATGTTAAGCTAGAGGGACATGAGCATTCAGGTCAATATTTTAAGCTAGGGGGACATGAGGGCTTAGGTCAATATTTTAAGCTAGATGGAGATGAGGGCTCAGGTCAATATTTTAAGCTAGATGGAGATGAGGGCTCAGGTCAATATTTTATGCGAGGTGGACACGAGGGATCAGGTCAATATTAAAATCAACCCCGAAGCGAATTCATACTCAGGTCCACCGATAGAAGAGCGCCTAGCCACAACTCTAGCGCAGTTCCCAGCCTCATAATTTATCATCCAGTGACTGGCCGGCTGGCGTAGACGATCATGCCCCTCCACAAATTGCGGTCTTCGACGGCATGGATCAATTCATGTATTGACTCCTTTCCGTGCCATGACACAAGACTGCCAAAAATATTCTCCTTTGTCTTCCTCTATCTCTCTTTCCAGAAATCTGTCCGGTTGTCACATGTTCCAGATTTGGACTTTTCATAATGAGACCAGAAAATGATACTGCCTCTTTCTGATGTTAGTGATATGTTGTCTTGGCGATTTAGCCTCCCTCAAAACTTCCAAATTGCTCATTTTAGCTGTCCAATTAATTTTCACCATTCTTCTATAAAACTACATCTCCAAGGCTTCCAGGGATTTTTCGCGTGTTTACTAATTGTCCATGATTTGCAGCTGTATGTTAAAATTTGGTCTATGTAACATGGAATATTTCTTTTTATGATTTCAAGGACAAGGAATTATTGCACGAAATGTTCTTCATTTGATGGAATGCAAGTTTTGCTAGTACTGTTCTGCTCTTTGCCTCAGTGATGCATCTTTCATCTGACGTTATCCATGTGACTAGATATCTGAATGTCTGCATTTACCCTAAAATAATGTCATTTACTGTAACTGCACATTCACGCACACTTTGTTTCTTTGATATCACCATGAATTTCTGTCTTTCTTCTTCTTCCCTTTCTGCGACCACTGTATTTATCATTTCCTGTAGTTCCTCCTGACTTGTTGCTATCGAGTCGAAGTTATTTATTTTATGTGCATCAACCAGGGATACCTGGCATATTTTCTGTAGATCATTCTGTATTCATCATTAGATACCTAAAAGTTATTTGAACAATTCCCAGTCCTATGAAGGGATTGAACCAGGTATCTTCATGTTGGACTGGTAGTGCATGGTTCTGTCGCCCTGCCACTGAAATGCGTGCGTGTAGCGACACTGTGTGCTTTGAATTTCGTGTGGACAGCTTTTACATCTGTCCGCGGTTGTTTTTAGCGTGAACTGCATGTTCAGAAAAATGGCGGCCGGCTGGTTGCTGAACTAACTGGGTTGCCTTAACCAGTAATGTGCGGCTGCTGGTTTTCTAGTGACTGCCGCTTTCACTGACGTATTTTTCTTGGTGGACTTTTGTGCTGGCATTCTGGCAGCGGCATTATGCATAGTCTATCTGTGCAGGCTGTTGGGTTGTCGAGACTCCTGTCTGGTCCACTTTTCACATAGGGAAGTGAGGAGCATATTGTGTGGTATTCACTGGCACAAGAAAGGAGCATAATGGAGCAACCCTTTGCCGTAAAGTTGGAGCCGCGACTGACTTACTAGCTGACCTTCTGACTTTCAGGCGGACACCGACCCTCCCAGCCACTCCCTCCTCCCTTTTTGTATCAATTAACTACATCTCTCTGAAAATTTAAGTTATCAGTTTAACACTAAGTCGATGTTGAATCACACAACATACACCTCTGAAAGCACCATTCAACAATTTAAATGAAGGAAATTTCCAGATTGTCAAACGTCCCTTTCGCTGTGGTATGTAATGTTTGTCTTGATTCCATGGGCCACCGATCGATTTTCTGACTTCTCATGTCGACCTGGAAACATTGACGTCACAGAGAAGTATTTTTACCTCGGCCATGTTCCTGCAGATTTACCAGCGGGGCTAAAATTAAAACGAGTCGCACTTCGGCGTTTTGGATATTGATTTTCGCCCCATGTAGTTCTGAAACAAAAGAGCTCACACTTTGTTTTTTAAGAGAAAGGAGTTGGGAATTGTAAGGCATATTGCTTATAATCAATATTGCTGCCTTATATTAACAAACTAATTATAATTTCCGAAACTAGAGGTGCGGGGATGAGCAAACAGAATTGTAGTGGGATCTTAGTGGTCGTGTAGTTTGTACATATAAGATGACGTTTTTGGTGGTGTAGTGGGTAAAGCACTATCTCTGGGTTCAGATCCTAGAGAAAGACTGATTCCCCTCTCTACTTTAGAGTTGGACTGTACAAACCGTCTGCCTAGCGCCACGAAGGTCATGGGATCCTTTCTGGACTCCGCCAATCGGGTTATGAGTGCAGTGCTTTTCGGAGACTTCAGGGGGTCGTCACTGAAGATACAGAGTTTGTGCTCTGTGCGAAGCTTTCCACAGGTTGCTCTAGGGGAAAATAAAAAACCAGCCATATTCTACTTGTGTTTCTTCCCTTTGATTCTACCGTATGCTTCTTCCTTTGTTTCTTAATTTTGATTCTACCTTGTACTTCTTCCTTTTGATTCTACCTTGTGTTTCTTCCTTTTGATTCTACCTTGTGTTTCTTCCTTTTGATTCTACCTTGTATTTCTTCCTTTTGATTCTACCTTGTGTTTCTTCCTGTTGATTCTATCTAGTGTTTCTTCCTTTTGATTCTACCTTGTGTTTCTTCCTTTTGATTCTATCTTTTGTTTCTTCCTTTTGATTCTACCTTGTGTTTCTTCCTTTTGATTCTACCGTGTGTTTCTTCCTTTTCATTCTACCTTATATTTCTTCCTTTTGATTCTACCTTGTGTTTCTTCCTTTTGATTCTATCTTGTGTTTCTTCCTTTTGATTCTACCTGTGTTTCTTCCTTTTGATTCTACCTTGTGTTTCTTCCTTTTGATTCTACCTTGTGTTTCTTCCTTTTGATTCTACCTTGTGTTTCTTCCTTTTGATTCTACCGTGTGTTTCTTCCTTTTGATTCTACTTTGTATTTCTTCCTTTTGATTCTACCTTGTGTTTCTTCCTTTTCATTCTACCTTGTATTTCTTCCTTTTTATTCTACCGTGTGTTTCTTCCTTTTGATTCTACCTTGTGTTTCTTCCTTTTGATTCTATCTTGTGTTTCTTCCTTTTCATTCCACCTTGTGTTTCTTCCTTTTGATTCTACCTTGTGTTTCTTCCTTTTGATTCTACCTTGCTTTTCTTCCTTTTAATTCTACCTTGTGTTTCTTCCTTTTGATTCTACCGTGTGTTTCTTCCTTTTGATTCTACTTTATATTTCTTCCTTTTGATTCTACCTTG
>JACEFZ010026223.1:62500-67556 GCA_014155875.1 Cepaea nemoralis
CCAGGGATGTGTTAACTAATGACTTGAGTGTCGAAAATCAGTCTTAGAGGATTCTTCTACGCCCTTTAAGGTGCACTGACATTCAGTGGTGGATTAATATGTTTATAGAACAGTACTCACTGACATTACAGTGGTGGATTAATATGTTTATAGAACAGTTGACACTGACATTACCGATGGTGGATTAATATGTTTATAGAACAGACTCCACTGACATACAGTGGCGGATTAATATGTTTATAGAACATTTGACACTGACATACTGAGGTGGATTAATATGTTTATAGAACAGACTCCATTTACATACAGTGGTGGATTAATATGTTTATAGAACATTTGACACTGACATACCGAGGTGGATTAATATGTTTATAGAACAGTTGATACTGACATACAGTGCTAGATTAATATGTTTATAGAACAGTTGACGCTGACATACAGTGGTGGATTAATATGTTTATAGAACAGTTGACACTGACATACAGTGGTGGATTAATATGTTTATAGAACAGTTGACACTGACATACAGTGGTGGATTAATATGTTTATAGAACAGACCCCACTGACATACAGTGGTGGATTTATATGTTTATAGAACAGTTGACACTGACATACAGTGGTGGATTAATATGTTTATAGAACATTTGACACTGACATACAGTGGTGGATTAATATGTTTATAGAACAGACCCCACTGACATACAGTGGTGGATTTATATGTTTATAGAACAGTTGACACTGACATACAGTGGTGGATTAATATGTTTATAGAACAGTTGACACTGACATACAGTGCGGGATTAACATGTTTATAGAACAGTTGACACTGACATATGGTGGTGGATTAATATGTTTATAGAACAGTTGACACTGACATACAGTGGTGGATTAATATGTTTATAGAACAGTTGACACTGACATACAGTGGTGGATTAATATGTTTATAGAACAGTTGACACTGACATGCAGTGCTAGATTAATATGTTTATAGAACATTTGACACTGACATGCAGTGCGGGATTAACATGTTTACAGAACAGTTGACACTGACATACAGTGGTGGATTAATATGTTTATAGAACAGTTGACACTGACATACAGTGGTGGATTAATAAGTTTATAGAACAGTTGACATTGACATACAGTGGTGGATTAATATGTTTATAGAACAGTTGACACTGACATACAGTGGTGGATTAATATGTTTACAGAACAGTTGACACTGACATACAGTGCTAGATTAATATGTTTATAGAACAGTTGACATTGACATACAGTGGTGGATTAATATGTTTATAGAACAGTTGACACTGACATACAGTGGTGGATTAATATGTTTACAGAACAGTTGACACTGACATACAGTGCTAGATTAATATGTTTATAGAACAGTTGACACTGACATGCAGTGCGGGATTAACATGTTTACAGAACAGTTGACATTGACATACAGTGGTGGATTAATATGTTTATAGAACAGTTGGACACTGACATACAGTGGTGGATTAATATGTTTACAGAACAGTTGACACTGACATACAGTGCTAGATTAATATGTTTATAGAACAGTTGACACTGACATGCAGTGCGGGATTAACATGTTTACAGAACAGTTGACACTGACATACAGTGCGGGATTAATATGTTTATAGAACAGTTGACACTGACATACAGTGGTGGATTAATATGTTTATAGAACAGTTGACACTGACATGCAGTGCTAGATTAATATGTTTATAGAACAGTTGACACTGACATGCAGTGCGGGATTAACATGTTTACAGAACAGTTGACACTGACATACAGTGGTGGATTAATATGTTTATAGAACAGTTGACACTGACATACAGTGGTGGATTAATATGTTTATAGAACAGTTGACACTGACATACAGTGGTTGATTAATATGTTTATAGAATAGTTAACACTGACATACAGTGGTGGATTAATATGTTTATAGAACAAACTCCACTGACATATGGTGGTGGATTAATATGTTTATAGAACAGACTTTACTGACATACAGTATGCGTGAAGATCCACGACAACACACCCATTGTGACAGTAACTTCCCAATTATTGTCTTTAATTATAGTTTGATGGTCTCATGAACCACCCCACACATCTCGGTTATATTAACACTGCACCTGGCTGTGATTCTCCACTTTTGGGAAACCCTGGGGATCTTCGTAGCAAAGTGGTCAGCGCCTCTGTCTCAAGCTGCGAATGTCATGAGATCGTTTCTGGACAATGTGATTCGGTTCATCAGTGCAATGTTTTCAGAGACCACTGGAGGGTCGTCGCTGGAGCTAGGAGTTCACGCTTTGTGAGTCTCTTTAGGGCATGCGACTCTGTGGAAATAAGGACGGAATTATATGGGATAGACTTGTTACAATGAAATTGATCATTTCGCTTGTAACCTTTTACTAAAACTCTGAAACCCACTGAGATATCATTAGAAACAAACTTTCACAGGTATTGTTTGGCACTCACAGAAGGAGAGGAAAGAAGAAGACACCATATAACACACTAGGAAATATACAAATTGCATAAATCACACAAAAACAAAAATATTTAGATACATTTTTCAAGCTGAATTATACAGCACACATATTCATTCAGTAATTTGAATTATCAATTTCTATGGAAACCGATCACGTGATTGATAGTGACAATGCGTTTTGTGTGTTGTGTAACAGATAGGAGCGGTTGGTTGAGCGACTAGAATGTTAGTTTCTCTTTCGGGAGGCCCGGGTTCGAATCCTCGGTAAGGTGCGGATTTTTTTTTCTGTCTGGGTCAAAATGAAAACCCTAACCCTCAGAGTTCGCGGCGACTGCACTAGCAAGGCGGCCTTAATTTCTCAGGCTCAAAGACCCCCTTCCCATACACCGCAAGGTGCAAACTATATATTGGCAGTAAATTACAGTTCTTTTTAATTGTCAAATGACAATGACAGTTAAAGCAGGCATAAATAATCGCCATAAATTTACAGAAGCCAATTTTATGCAAACAGAAAGACATGATAGTCAGTTTAAAATTACCACGGTAGAGAATTCAAATTACTGTGTGAATATGTGTGCTGTATATTTCAGCTTGAAGGGTGTATCTGATTACTTTAGTTTATGTTGTTTGATTTCGGCAGTATGTACCTGACGAGATGCAGTGAAATATGCAGACCATAAATACTGCAGTCTATTGTTCGTGTTTTCGTGATTCAATTTCACTTCGGGCGGGAAAACATTGTTTTGAATGTACAAATTGTACACTATCGACGTCTGGAGGCGTCAGGCAGGTACGAATCCTAGGTGTTCTCACTGTAGTTTGTAATATTTACATTGTTTTTTGTGTCTTCTAATCTCTACTTCTTTCACGCAGAGAGAGAGAGAGAGAGAGAGAGAGAGAGAGAGAGAGAGAGAGAGAGAGAGAGAGATAGAGAGAGTGAGAGAGAGTGAGAAAGAGAGAGAGAGAAAACCATAGAGATAGATAGAGAGAGATAGAGAGACATAGAGAGAGATACATAGAGAGATAGAGAGAGGACAATAGAGAGAGATAGAGAGAGAGCCATAGAGAGAGAGAGCCATAGAGAGAGATAGAGAGATATATAAAGAGAGAGAGCGATAGAGAGAGATAAAGAGATAGAGAGAGCCATCAAGAGATAGACAGATAGAGATATATAAAGAGAGAGCCATAGAGAGAGATAGAGAGATAGAGAGAGATAGCGAAACATAGAGATATATAGAGAGATAGAGAGACATAGAGATATAAAGAGAGATACAGAGAAAGCCATAGAGAGATATAGAGAGATAAAGAGACAGAGAGAGCCATAGAGAGATAGAGAAAGATAGAGAGAGATTTAAAGAGAGAGCCTTAGAGAGAGATAGCGAAACATAGAGATATATAGAGAGATAGAGAGACATAGAGATATAAAGAGAGATACAGAGAAAGCCATAGAGAGATATAGAGAGATAAAGAGACAGAGAGAGCCATAGAGAGATAGAGAAAGATAGAGAGAGATTTAAAGAGAGAGCCTTAGAGAGAGATAGAGAGATATAGAGAGATAGAGAGATACAGATAGCCATAGAGATATATAGAGAGATAGAGAGATATTGAGAGAGATAGAGAGATAGAGAGATAGAGAGAGCCATAGAGAGAGATAAAGAGATAGAGAGAAAGCCATAGATATATGAAGCGATATAGCGATAGATAGAGAGATATACAGAGAGAGCCATAGAGAGATAGAGAGAGATAAAGAGATAGAGAGAGAGCCAAAGAGAGACAGAGAGAGCTACAGAGAGAGATAGAGAGTCATAGAGAGCGATAGACAGATAGAGAGATGGATAGAGAGAGATAGAAAGAGATAGATTGAGAGAGATAATTTATGTACTAATAAATGTTTGTTAGTGTGTTTGACAAACTGTTTGTGATTGTGGGTGGGTATATGTGCATGGGAGTGTATGTTTGTGAGTCATTGAGTGGGGAGTGTATGTTTGTGATTTATTGAGTGGGCGAGTTTTTGTAAATGATGTGTGTATGTGTTTATACTATACACGTGTCCAATTTGTGACCTTTGAAAATTCGTTCATTCGTTCGCCTACTTCTGTGAGTGTCGATCAATTCTATTGAATTTAGCTCTCTCGTTATTCCGGGTCTCCCAGCGAAATGTTCGCGCAGTCGCTACTGCTGCAGCGAAAAGTTGGTCAACAGCGCGATCGAGTCTCCCTTGCTCGACAATGTTTACATGTCCACGAACACGTAGGCTGGGCTCATCGATCTCCCGCCAACGGAGATCGAGTTCATCCCAGCAGACGCCAAGAAGATATCGACTTTTTTTTCCAGATTCCAGAATTTCAGCTTTGTTACTATGATTGTGAAAAGTTCGTTGCATGACGCTTGCTGGACATTGCAGGCGATCCCTTCATTTACTAACTGTTTGTGATGTCAAAACAATGTATGCCCTTAGGAAATGAAAAAAAAAAATTAAAATAAATCTTATATATAAATTGCGATCTCCGTCTGTCTGTCTGTCTGTCTGTCTGTCTGTCTGTCTGTCTGTTT
>JACEFZ010026224.1:0-5000 GCA_014155875.1 Cepaea nemoralis
TTCCCCCCCCCCCCCCCCCCCCCCACCACTTTTTTTTTTTTTCCGGGACTTTCTTGGGGGCTTTTTGGGGACCAAAAGGTAAAAAACCCTCCGGGTGTAGTACCCCACTTATAGAAATCTGAAACTGAAAAATTCAACCAACCGTTAACAAGTTTACTGAAAAGAAAGAGCAGAATTTAGACAAAAAAGATGAGGTTAGTTGCGTCAAGAACCGACATCACTGCACTCGGACATCCTAAACATCCCGTCCTCATCAGCAAACCAGAGAAAGTCCGTATAGGGAAACAGTAGGAGTCTGATAAATAGACCCCTTGCCCCCCCCGGATTTTAAGTATCGGTCAGAACATCTGTCACCCCTCAGGGGTGATGATAGATCCGCTTCTGCACTATTTACACGATTCCAAAAGGCCTTGAGCACAACTTTTTTATCATTCACAAATACAGCACCTCGTGTGCAGACCCACCCAAAACTATCCGCCTGATCGTTTCCCACCAATCAGCATGTCCAAATATGAAAGATGAAAACAAGTTTAAAGTAATATACTTAAATAAGTTTGACACGATATGGAGAAATCCGGATTTACCTTCGCTTACCTCCTTCATGTGGGAAACTTCATAACTGACACCTAAGATGTAAGAACTATATATGTATTGGAAAAGACAGCAAAAGTTGTAGAAGAAATAAAATATTGTGAGATTAATATTTTGACATTACCCAAAACCCAACCGGAAGAGAGCAGCGAGAAGCCTCTAAAACAGGTGAAACAGTTATATTCTCAAGCTAACGGGAGCATGTCCCCTATTACGGGATTAGCCCTAACACTGTCTAAAGAGGCAGTGAAAGCACCATAACGTGGGAAACATAGAACAGTAAATTTGTAACGAAACAACAGCAGAAATAATAACAAAGTGGATACAGTGTTGCGCACCAGCAAATGTTAAGAGGGTCAGCAAAGAACGAACACTATATGCAACATCAAAATACTGTAGGTAATCAAAGATGGTGGTATCAACATTTTGCTAGGTGACCTAACGCCAAGGTGAGATCGAATATCACCGGTTGTGAAGAGATCATGGGGAAACCGGAATTAAAGCGTACACGGTGCTTTGTTTGATGTATATATTTATATATATAACGGTATACACAAAATTTGCTGTTCACATATTGTGAGTTGTTTAGGACATAATGACCTAAACCCATTCAGTCACTTATTATCACTCTTTCTCTCCCCACTCCTCCCGCTCTTATCACAACCCCATCATCTTAAATGGGAGAGGCGTGTGAAAATGAAATGCTTTCTCTGGAGTCTCCCATTATCTTCAGTTTCATCATTTTTTCCTATTTTCTCCGTCGCCCTCATTTTGCCCTCCCTCGCTGTTACCACTGTCGTCTGTCTGCCTGCCTCCTGCCTCCCCTGCCTGCCGCCTGCCTGCCTGCCTGCCTGCCTGTCTGTCTGTCTGTCTGTCTGTCGTCTGTCTGTCTGTTTTATCTCTGTCTGTCTCTCTGTTTGTCTGTCCTGTCCTCTATCTATTTAGCATACTACCACTTTCTGTCTCACTGCTAAAGCTGAATTGAATGACAGAAAAACACAATAAAGAAAAAGACAAAAAGCAAATAAACCAAAAAAAACCCAGTCTTGATATTGTCCATGGCAAACACGAGCCACACAAAATTCTCCTCACAAAACATATCTTTCTTCCCCCCTTACCTTCCCCTGTCCTGCTGCCCTTCCGGTGTCAACAGCCGCCATCTCTCGGCCCTGGAGTCAGACGACAGGAGACAAAAGGGGCCCCCTTCCTGTGGGCCACAAGTAGGAACTTCCACGGCCGTCACGTGACCAGGGATTGTGGGACAACTGGATTACCGCACGTGCAGGGGACAAGACAAATCTCCTGGGATTGCGACAAGGAAGAGGGGGGGGGGGGGGCAGGTTAGGGGGAGACAGGCAGGGACGAATGTTCTAGAATTTTCCAGAGATTTCTAAGTTAGCATAGTTCCCCTGCTGTAAACCTGACTCTTTACTTGTTCATTGTTGGGAGTCAATTCGAGTCATTGTAGTTGTATATATATGGTTTCAGTTCATTGCTGCAGATATGCTTTGAAATGTAAATTCCATCATGTTAAACACAGATTACCAGACGCGATAAACAGGATAACTAGACCACCATAAAAAACAACCAGACACGACAAACAGGATAACTAGACCAGCATACAAGACAACCAACACGACAATAGGATAACTAGACCAGCATACAAGACAACCAGACACGACAAATAGGATAACTAACCCCATACAAGACAACCAAACACGACAAACGGATAAATAGACCAGCATACAAGATAACCAGACACGAAAACAGGATAACAACCAGCATACAAACAAATAGACACGACAACAGGATAACTAACCAGCATACAAGACTACCAGACACGACAACAAGATAACTAGACAGCATACAGACAACCAACACGACAACAGGATAACTAGACCAGCATACAAAACTACCAGACACTACAGTCAGGATAACTAGACCACCTAAAGACAACCAGACACGACAAACAGATAACTAGACCCATAAAAACAACCAGACACGACAAACAGGATACTAGACCGCATACAAGACAACCGACACGACAAACAGGTAACTAGACGAGCATACAAGACAACCAGACACGACAAACAGGGAAAATAGACCACCAAAAACACCAGACCCACAAACAGGAAACTAGACCAGCATACAAGACTACCAGACACGACAAACAGATAACTAGACCACCATAAAAGACACCAGACACGACAAACAGGATAACTAGACCAGCATACAAGACTACCAGACACGACAAACAGGATAACAGACACCAAAAAGACAAACCAACACGACAAACAGGATAACTAGACCAGCATACAAGATAACCCGACACGAAAACAGGATAAATAACCAGCATACAAGACAACTAGACACGACAAACAGGATAACTAGACCAGCATACAAGACTACCAACCACAAACAAGTAAATAGACCAGCATACAAGACAACCCAAAAGACAAAAAGGATAACTAGACCAGCATACAAGACTACCCGACACTACAGTCAGGATAACTAGAACCAACCCAAACAACCCGACACGACAACAGGATAACTAGACCACCATACAAAACAACCAGACACGAAAAAACAGGATAAATAAACCCGCATACAAGACAACCAGACACGACAAACAGGATAACTAGACCAGCATACAAGACAACCCAAGCGACAAACAGGATAACTAGACCAGCATACAAAACAACCAGACACGACAAACAGGATAACTTGAGCAGCATACAAACAAACCAAAACGACAAACAGGATAACTAGACCCGCATCCAGACTACCAGACCGACAAAAAGATAACTAGACCAGCATACAAGATAACCAACACGACAAACAGGTAAATAACAGCATACAAGACTACCAGACACGACAAACAGGATAAATAGACCAGCATACAAGATAACCAGACACGACAAACAGATAACTAGACCACATAAAGACTACCAGACACGACAAACAGGGTAACTAGACCAGCATACAAGACACCAGACACGACAACAGATAACTTGAGCAGCATACAAACAACCAACACGACAAACAGGAAACTAGACCAGCATACAAGACTACCAGACACGACAAACAGGATAACTAGACCAGCATACAGATCCAGACAACGACAAACGGGATAACTAGACCAGCATACAAGACTACCAGACACGACAAACAGATAACTAGACCAGCATACAAACAACCAGACACACAACAGATAACTAGCCCGCATACAAGACTACCAGAACGACAAACAGGATCTAGACCAGCATACAAGACAACCAGACACGACAAACGGGATAACTAACTACCATACAAACACCAGCACACAAACAGGATAACTAACCAGCATACAAGACAAACCAGACACGAAAAACAGGATAAATAGCCCACATAAAAGACAACTAGACAGCATGCGAAAACTAGACCGGCATACAAGACAACTAGGCCAACACAGATCATTAGACCAGCTTACAAGACAACTAGACCAGCATGGAAGACAACTAACCGGCATACAAGGCAACTAGACCCATGCAAGACAACTAAACGGCATACAGACAACTGACCAGCATGCAAGACAACTAGCCCAGCATACAAGAAAACTAGACCGCTTCAAGACAACTAGACCGGCATACAAGACAACTAGAACACCCATACAAGAAAATTAGACTGACTACAAGTCAACTAGACTGCATCCAAGTCAATTAGACTGATACAAACACTATACCAGCAGCCCAAGATAATTAGACCAGTATACAAGATAACTAGACCGGTATACAAGAAAACTAGACCAGTATAAAGTAAACCCTAGACCAGCATACAAGAAAACTAGACTATCATACGAGAAAACTGTACCGACTACTATACAATACACTAGACTAACATACGACAACAGACCGGTGAACTAGACAAATACATTCGACAGCAGCCCCCACCAGACAATAGACCCGCAAGCAAGATAACTTCCCCTGCACACCCCCCCCCCCCCCCCCCTTACGCCCACACATTGGACAAATGGACACTGCAACCCCCTAACAGCTGTACCCTCAGCTAGGCTACATTTTACTTGATGTGATGCGGAGATAAAAAATAATCACGTTACAAACTATTCTCTAACAATTAAGCATGTCATGTAAAAGAGAAACAAGTCAAGTACAACATCTATTGACTAAAAGTTATTTGTGTGTCCTCTTCTGTGGCGAATCTGTGGAAAAGGGCTTATAAATGCAATTCAAAATCCGCTTACCGTGTTCGAAACAGCTGCGGCGATTTGAAGCAGACCGCATTGCGTTGGTTATCATACAGTTCATGGCTGCAAGTCGTTCAGAAACTACTGAACGTAACCTGCCAGGCAATCACAACGACCAAAAATGCTGGGGTTGACTGTGACGTCTTTTAAACTTTATGCAACTAAC
>JACEFZ010026224.1:7500-10000 GCA_014155875.1 Cepaea nemoralis
TGTCTGTGCATCTGCTTATCTGTATGTCTGTGTATCTGCTTATATGTCTGTCTGAGTATCTGCTTATATGTCTGTCTGTGTATCTGTATGTCTGTGTATCTGCATATATGTCTGTCTTTGCATCTGCTTATCTGTATGTCTGTGTATCTGTATGTCTGTGTATCTGCTTATATGTCTGTCTGAGTATCTGCTTATATGTCTGTCTGTGTATCTGCTTATATGTCTGTCTGTGTATCTGTATGTCTGTGTATCTGCTTATCTGTCTGTCTGTGTATCTGCTTATATGTCTGTCTGTGCATCTGCTATATGTCTGTCTGTGTATCTGTATGTCTGTGTATCTGCTTATCTGTATGTCTGTGCATCTGCTTATCTGTATGTCTGTGTATCTGCTTATATGTCTGTCTGAGTATCTGCTTATCTGTATGTCTGTGTATCTGCTTATCTGTCTGTCTGTGTATCTGCTTATATGTCTGTCTGTGTATCTGTGTGTCTGTGTATCTGCTTATCTGTCTGTCTGTGTATCTGCTTATCTGTCTGTCTGTGTATCTGCTTATATGTCTGTCTGTGTATCTGTATGTCTGTGTATATGCTTATCTGTCTGTCTGTGTATCTGCTTATCTGTATGTCTGTGCATCTGCTTATATGTCTGTCTGAGTATCTGCTTATCTGTATGTCTGTGCATCTGCTTATCTGTATGTCTGTGTATCTGCTTATCTGTCTGTCTGTGTATCTGCTTATCTGTCTGTCTGTGTATCTGCTTATATGTCTGTCTGTGTATCTGTGTGTCTGTGTATCTGCTTATATGTCTGTCTGTGTATCTGCTTATCTGTATGTCTGTGTATCTGTGTGTCTGTGTATCTGCTTATCTGTCTGTCTGTGTATCTGCTTATCTGTCTGTCTGTGTATCTGCTTATCTGTATGTCTGTGTATCTGTATGTCTGTGTATCTGCTTATCTGTCTGTCTGTGTATCTGCTTATCTGTCTGTCTGTGTATCTGTGTGTCTGTGTATCTGCTTATCTATCTGTCTGTGTATCTGCTTATCTGTCTGTCTGTGTATCTGCTTTTCTGTCTGTATGGTGTCTGCTTATATGTCTGTCTGCGTGTTTCTTATCTGTCTGTCTGTGTGTTTTCTTATCTGGCTGCCTGTGTGTGTTATCTGCTTATTTGTATGTCTGTCTATGATGTGTCTGCTTATCTGGTTATCTGTTATCGATCTGCTTGTCTGTTCGTCTATGTCTGCTTATCTGTCTGTCTGTGTGTCTGTTTATCTAGCTACCTGTCGGTGTGTCAGTTTATCTGTCTGTCTATGTGTCTATTTATCTGGCTACCTGTCGGTGGGTCAGTTTATCTGGCTACCTGTCGGTGTGTCAGTTTATCTGTCTGTCTATGTGTCTATTTATCTGGCTACCTGTCGGTGTGTCAGTTTATCTGGCTACCTGTCGGTGTGTCAGTTTATCTGTCTGTCTATGTGTCTATTTATCTGGCTACCTGTCGGTGTGTCAGTCTATCTGTCTGTCTGTGTGTCTATTTATCTGGCTACCTGTCGGTGTGTCAGTTTATCTGTCTGTCTATGTGTCTATTTATCTGGCTACCTGTCGGTGTGTCAGTTTATCTGGCTACCTGTCGGTGTGTCAGTTTATCTGTCTGTCTATGTGTCTATTTATCTGGCTACCTGTCGAATGTCAGTCTATCTGTCTGTCTGTGTGTCTATTTATCTGGCTACCTGTCGGTGTGTCAGTTTATCTGTCCGTCTGTGTGTCTATTTATCTGGCTACCCGTCGGTGTGTCAGTTTATCTGCCCTCTGTATGTATACTTATCTGCCTGTCTCTCCATGTGTCTGTTTATCTGTCCGTCTGTGTGTCTGCTTATCTGACTCTGTCTCAAATATCCTGTCAGGTTACTAAGTTTGCCTACAAATTATAAACGAGTTATTCCCCCTTGCTTTAAAACAAAAATAACTGAGCAGATGGAGAAAAAACACCAAGGAAAGCATCTTGCGGCTCGGCCGGGTGACATTTTAATACCAGGTCTAACAAGAGTCGGGATTTCCCTACTCTCACTCCTTCAGCAGGTGAGGATGTTTTATATGGCCGCATTAATCTCTCACTTGGAATACGAAACCGATTTCCTCCTGGCTTCCTATCTTTTGGAGATTCGAAACCGCGGTTACAGACAGAGCTAGCTACATGCGAAGGGAGGCACGGAGAAAGAATGGACGAGTTGTGAAGATAAAGAGAAATTGGAATCGGCAGGGGAGGAAGATACGGTGGCTGTGATATAGCGATGCTTGGCCTGGAGCAAGACTTTTCGTGTCAGGAAAAATTGGAAGTTTAGAGCGTCGTAAACTGTCGGTCTGGGTCGGCGATAAAGAGGTGGAAAGATAAGCGAGTGGGTGTCCTGGGTTAAATGATGTCTTTGATTGGGTGCCGAATGTCGAATGTGGGTCCAGAATCCACCCGGGGCCTGAGATATCACGGTGGTGTACGTGTGAGAGGTGC
>JACEFZ010026224.1:15000-35000 GCA_014155875.1 Cepaea nemoralis
ATGAAGCCCATAAGCGGGCACTCTGCCGCTGTTTACACTTCACCTCGACCGCAAGATACAAGAGGAATGAGATGAGATGAGATGAGTTACTGTTGGTACGATTGTTACTATTATAATTATTGTTGTTATTATTATTACTATTGTTACTTTGATTGTTATTCCTATTTGTATTATTATTACCATTATGAATGACCGTAGACCAGGCAAGAGAAGGTCAACGAGAGAGACGAATGGAGACGGCTTGTAATGCAGCAAAGAACCTCAATGGCTCGGAATGCTGAAGGAGAAGAAGATTATGAATATTATTATGATTATTATGATTATGATTATTATGATTATTATTATTATTATTATTATTATTATTATTATTATTATTATTATTATTATGATTATTATTATTATTATTATTATTATTATTAGTCTCATCATCATTAAAGGATTTAACAGCCCCTTCCCCAGCAAGCAAATGTAAACATTTTAAAAATCTGATCAGTTAAAGAGTTTGAAACAAATAAAATCTAATCGACCGGCTCTCCAAACATGGCCGCGGCGTCTTGTCGAGAAATTCCCATTGCGCATGCTGGGCACGTGACACAAACGTCCGCCGCCTGGCGGCCATGACCATATACTAGTGGTGAACCAGCAATTAGTGACAGATCCGCCGTGCGCCTCTGCTCGACGCCACATCGACTGACAGAGAAATTGTACACCCGTGTCGACCTGGAGTGGGACGTCATGTTCCCCTCCTCCCCCTACTTCCTTGTCTGACTTCCCTCACATACGCGTACTCACACACACGCACCCACACACTCGTCACGTGGTCCATGCCACAACCCACCCTATAACAACCTTAGATGATTGGATGGGCGGTTGTAAAATTGCCAACGACGAAAGGTCCACCCACACAAAACTCTTATCGCAACAGGGAAGTTGGTGATTACAAACCACATTCGTTGTAAATGATGTGATCTTTACATTTGTAATACTAATGCTGCTGTTATTGTGTCTATTGATGTTGATAGTTTTTCTGCTACCAGATTCTCCTGGTCTTTTCACTACTTCTCTTGGTATATCTATTGATACTTTTATTTCATCTCCTTTTGTTACGTCTAGTAATACCACAATTTGCATTAATTACTACAACTGCTGCAGTTATTATTACTAATGTTGCTACTACTACTATTGCTGCTTTAGCAATAACCATTATCGTCACCACTACAATAAATACTACTACCATTACAACTAGTTCTCGTAATACTACTATTACTTCTGCTTCAACAAAACAACATCAACAACAACAACAACTACTCTAC
This sequence comes from Cepaea nemoralis, assembly GCA_014155875.1. NCBI lineage: Eukaryota > Metazoa > Mollusca > Gastropoda > Stylommatophora > Helicidae > Cepaea > Cepaea nemoralis. The sequence continues at coordinate 16,314 of JACEFZ010026224.1, forward strand.
TACTCACTACTACTACTACTACTACTACTACTACTACTACTACTACGTTACTCCTACTACTACTACTACTACTACTACTACTACTACTACTAATACTGCTGCTGCTTCTGCTGCGGTGTTGTTGTTTGCTTGCTTCTGCTGCCTGCTTTATTGCTGCTTCTTACAACTAATACCTACTACTACTACTACTACTACTACTACTACTACTACTACTAATACTACTACTACTAATACTACTACTACTACTACTACTACTGACTGACTGCTGCTGCTGCTGCGTGCTGCCGCTGCTGCTGGTTGTCGTGAATTTATTTATAGTGTCGTCCTGGGGTGAGGGGAAATCAAACACCACATTCTTTTAACCCCATAATCATTAGTCTGGAAAATCCACTAGATTCGTCCACAACACCCCGTCAATCCCCGATACCTCTTTCTCTCTCACCACTCACCCTGATCACGCCCCCTCTCATTCTTCCCCAAAACAACATACTACACACCTCTTAAATTTTGTTGCGTATCCCTTACGGGACGTTGCAGTCAACACCAGCATTTTCAGCTGCTGTTGATGTACTAGGCAAGTGTTACGTTCAGTAGTTTGCCATTGCTTTCTGAACGACCGGTCTCTATACCTTTTTCGAAAATACGAGCACCGCCGTGTTTCGAACCCGGTATACGGGCTCACAAACCGCGTTCGCAAGCCCTTCAGCCACAGAGTGAAGAAACGTGTATGTATGTGCGAAGTGTATGTGTAGAATGTATGTCATATACTCTAGTGTTTCTGCAGAATCAGACCGGACAGCTCAGGAGCAAAGTCTGATCATCCCGGTAATGGCCACACAACATCATCATAGCTCAGCACACAATGACCTCACCAAACGATGTGTCCCTCCTGCCAGATGTTGACTTCCTCCGGTAGCTCTTTGATAACCCAAATACCTGGTCACCAATCACGGATATAGTCCAATACTGATCCTGAATCGATCACCACAATGTTACTAAATGTCCCTACCGTTCTGAGATTTAACAATCCCTGTATCGTGAAAACACGAATCACTGTCACTTGAAACAAAATGATTAATTCCTAAATGTTCTAGAGTTTCACGATTACACAGTTAATGATTACAGTTCCACAGGAATCTAATAACTGAGAAGAACGCTGTGTTCGTTGTTCCTGTTCCCCTTATTAACTCATATTGTTCTTTTTACATGTGGTATGGAAAATGATTTCACTCAACTTCCGTGAATCCTATCACTAAGGAGTCATTTCCAGATAGTTATCTGTTTCTGCTCAACAGAGCCATGTTCCTTCAGACCCTCTTGATTATGGGCCCAGAGCAAAAGCCGCTGAATAAAACTTCCTTCACTGAATCATCCAGAATCTTAAACAGTGAATGTTAAGCTTGTTTTCTTCATAACCGGAGTGGAACCTGTGAAAGAGAGAACACACCTGGTGAGAGCAACCTGACACTGACCCCCATTAGATGAGTGCAGGCCGACGGCCTCATTCAGATACATAACAGTGAACCAAACTCTGTCATGGAGCAGAGGAGCTCATCACATCGGTCTGAATCAGGGTAAGACAAGGAAAGACCAAAGGCGACGTGCAGAACTCCAGTAGACACCCCTCTGGAAGATCCCACCATTGGACATTTCCCCCATCCCCCAACCATCCTCAATCTCTCTAAATATCATCCCACTACACTATTCTCAACCAGCTGAGCTAATTGACATCTCACACTAGTTAGTTTAACAACGCGATTGCCTACTGTCGCCGACACTCCTAGAATACCTAACCACAAAGCAACAACACTATGCTCAAGTCCTACACTCTATCTATCACTAGACTGTCCTCCATTACTTATACCTAAACGCTATCTAGTGAATACCTTATGTACACCAGCTCTATCCCGAATTGAATCTACACATTGCCAGGAAAGACACATGTTCATCAACTTTAATTGACACAGAACACAATAGATTCTTTCCAATTAGAACAGAGCTAGCCAAACACTTCAGTCTAGTTTAATTCCATTTTTCACACTGGCGGCAAATAGTTATGTTTCCTCCAGTCGGAGATTGTCCGAGTGACGTCATTCGCTGTCAACAACAGGTGGTCTTGGCGGCAACCAAATCAAGACGGCGATTTTTCCTTTCATCTTGCGATTCGGGTAAAATAACATGCCGACAATTTTCCTGTGTCCTGGGGAAATCTCAAGGACTTTTGGTTTCGTTTGATCCGATGGAAGTGTCCCCCCCCCCTCCCCCCCCCCCCCCCCCCCCCCCCTCAACAAAAAGTTGCAGCTGTCTCTGTAAATCTATCATCTGATCGTTAACTCCAGTGTTCCAGTGACACTGGTACTACTACTAACGCTGCTGCTGATTCTTTTTCGTTACGTTTCATTCAACTGCTACTCCCACTAACACCACTACTTTTACTACAACAACCACTACTGTTTAAATAACCATTATTGCCACAACTCCTACAACTAATACCTCCACACCATTCCCAAGGACAATGTAACTTATGGCTCAAATTCTTTTACTCACACATGGTGGGGCGTCGTTAGTCCCTCGTTAAGGCTCGGGGCTTTTAAAGGCAAGTAAAAAAAAGGTAACAGCGAATGCAGGATATGACAATATAAGATGGAAACAGGACAATGTGAGATGGAAACGAGACAATATGAGATGGAAACAGGACAATATGAGATGGAAACAGGACAATATGAGATGGAAACAGAACAATATGAGATGGAAACGGGACAGTATGAGATGTTAACGGGACAAAATGAGATGGAAACAGGATAATATGAGATGGAAACGGGACAATATGAGATGGAATCGAGACAATATGAGACTTCTGCGAGAAAGAGGGAGATTACAAACACAGACTGTACATGCCTTATAGCTAACGCAAGCCAGGTAAACAGAGACACAGTACAAGCCTTATAGTTAACGCAAGCCAGGTAAACAGAGACACGGTACAAGCCTTATAGCTAACGCAAGCCAGGTGAACAGAGACACGGTACAAGCCTTATAGCTAACGCAAGCCAGGTGAACAGAGACACGGTACAAGCCTTATAGCTAACTCAGGCCAGGTGAACAGAGACACGGTACAAGCCTTATAGCTAACTCAAGCCAGGTGAACAGAGACACGGTACAAGCCTTATAGCTAACTCAAGCCAGGTGAACAGAGACACGGTACAAGCCTTATAGTTAACGCAAGCCGGTAAACAGAGACACGGTACAAGCCTTATAGCTAACTCAAGCCAGGTGAACAGAGACACGGTACAAGCCTTATAGCTAACTCAAGCCAGGTAAACAGAGACACGGTACAAGCCTTATAGCTAACGCAAGCCGGGTAAACAGAGACACGGTATAAGCCTTATAGCTAACGCAAGCCAGGTAAACAGAGACACGGTACAAGCCTTATAGCTAACTCAAGCCAGGTGAACAGAGACACGGTACAAGCCTTATAGCTAACTCAGGCCAGGTGAACAGAGACACGGTACAAGCCTTATAGCTAACTCAAGCCAGGTGAACAGAGACACGGTACAAGCCTTATAGCTAACTCAAGCCAGGTGAACAGAGACACGGTACAAGCCTTATAGCTAACTCAAACCAGGTGAACAGAGACACGGTACAAGCCTTATAGTTAACTCAAGCCAGGTGAACAGAGACACGGTACAAGCCTTATAGCTAACTCAAACCAGGTGAACAGAGACACGGTACAAGCCTTATAGCTAACTCAAACCAGGTGAACAGAGACACGGTACAAGCCTTATAGCTAACTCAAACCAGGTGAACAGAGACACGGTACAAGCCTTATAGCTAATTCAAGCCTGGTGAACAGGGAGATAACAAACACAGACATTGTACATGTCTTATAGCTAACTCAAGCCAGGTGAACAGAGACACGGTACAAGCCTTATAGCTAACTCAAGCCAGGTGAACAGAGACACGGTACAAGCCTTATAGCTAACTCAAGCCAGGTAAACAGAGACACGGTACAAGCCTTATAGCTAACGCAAGCCGGGTAAACAAAGACACGGTACAAGCCTTATAGCTAACGCAAGCCAGGTAAACAGAGACACGGTACAAGCCTTATAGCTAACTCAAGCCAGGTGAACAGAGACACGGTACAAGCCTTATAGCTAACTCAGGCCAGGTGAACAGAGACACAATACAAGCCTTATAGCTAACTCAAGCCAGGTGAACAGAGACACGGTACAAGCCTTATAGCTAACTCAAGCCAGGTGAACAGAGACACGGTACAAGCCTCTCAAGCCAGGTGAACAGAGACACGGTACAAGCCTTATAGCTAACTCAAGCCAGGTGAACAGAGACACGGTACAAGCCTTATAGCTAACTCAAACCAGGTGAACAGAGACACGGTACAAGCCTTATAGCTAACTCAAGCCAGGTGAACAGAGACACGGTACAAGCCTTATAGCTAACTCAACCAGGTGAACAGAGACACGGTACAAGCCTTATAGCTAACTCAAACCAGGTGAACAGAGACACGGTACAAGCCTTATAGCTAACTCAAACCAGGTGAACGGAGACACGGTACAAGCCTTATAGCTAATTCAAGCCTGGTGAACAGGGAGATAACAAACACAGACATTGTACATGTCTTATAGCTAACTCAAGCCAGGTGAACAGAGACACGGTACAAGCCTTATAGCTTACTCACGCCAGGTTAACAGAAATCGCAATGAGGAGAATAACAATAATAATAATACTAACTTAAAGTAAAGTAAACATGTAAAAGTAAGCCCAACTACAACACAACAAACCGGACGTTTTGATCTTAGTAATATTCTTCAAGAAAAACACAAAAATATCAAAGCGACAAAAACACATTAGATAATACCAATAAAACAAAAATATGTAAATCATCATCATCATGTGCCATGCCGATAAGCGTGGGCGGTCATGTTTCGCCATATCACTCGATCACCAGAGTCGTGGATCAGTTCACTGTTCTTGTCTCGGACACGAAACGTGACCAAGCCATCTAGGTATTTACTTCTCAGTCTTCCCCTTGTTCTCTTACCCTTCGATCTTGCCAGTTGTCACCAAGTTCTCCAATTATTTCTTCTCATAACGTGACCACATCATTGTGATTGATTACGTCTAATTTCTCTAATCAGTTTTACGATTTTCATTTGTTTCTTGTAGTTCTTGGTCATTGGTTTTTCTGTCTGTTCATGGTATTCTTTGCATTTTCCTCAGAAACTACTTTTCCACAGCCATCAGATGTTTTTCAGCTTGGCTGCTCATTGTCCACGCTTCACATCCATACAAAAGTACAGGCTCTATGTAGGCACCTCAACACTCTTTTTATCCTTGCAAATGACATCTTGTTATTAGTCAGTATGTTCCCATCTTGCAAAAGGCTAATTCGCTATGGCGATTCTTGTTCTAATCTATTCAAGGCATCTCCCATGAGATGTATGTTATGACTGTTTCGAGATAATTGTACCGATTCAAGTGTTTAATATGTAAATAGAATATTCATAACAATGTATTCCTTTAGTTAATTTAAACACAGAAGCCCCAAACAATATGTTGCAAGATGTATTGCCTGGCATACTTCTTTGCATCTCGTCAGGTACAAACTGCAAAGTTATATATCATCTGAAGTGAATAAATGAATAATACTTCAGCTGACACAATTAAAACACATAGTCACAGGTATTGTTGGAATATGGAACATCTGTTATCCCCACGGTAATTTAAAATTTACAACGAACGCTTTCTGTCTGCACAAAACCTGCTGGAACCGCTTAATTGTTAACGCCTCACTATATTATATTTGAGAATAGTCTGGAGGTTTCGCGCGTGACATTAATATAAGTAACAATAGGCTGGGTGTGGCACGCAAGGTCTTATTCAGGTATGACTAAAAAAAGTCGCTTAAAAGTCGACAGGGGCGACTTCATTGCACAGGGTTTTATCCCATATAGCGCAGTTTCTTTCTGTAGCTCCAGCGACGACCCTCAGGAGTCTCCGAAAAAATGCACTCGTGAACCGAAGGACGCGGCCCGGAATCGATCCACAACCTTCGGAGCCCGAGTCAGACGGCTTGATTATTACGCCCCGGAGACTCCTCAGATATGACTGAGCTACCATATAACAGTAGACCGTACTACCTGCTGTCTGTTTGGCGAATGTTGGGCGACGCTCACCAACTCGACACCCCACATTGTGCCAACGGCTTCGGGCGGAGGAGCGTAGTTGGGAGGGAATGCACCCTGTACTAGTGTAAGGAACTGCAAACTAAAGACTTAATGTCATGGCAGGGCAGGCTAGAATCGAAGCTCTGACATGCGGACGATTAGAGCATTGCTTTACTGATCCTGCAGCTTCTGAAACTGTTTTGTTCCTGATGTATTGGTGATACCTTTCCTGTGGAGTAAATTAGGCAGAGAGAGAGAGAGAGAGAGAGAGAGAGAGAGAGAGAGAGAGAGAGAGAGAGAGAGAGAGACAGACAGACAGACAGACAGACAGACAGACAGAGTGTAGGGATCATGCTGCATGGGCAACACATGGTCTCTACAATTCAACCCAGGCTTTATACCATGAACAGGTATAACTCCCTCCGTGGTCTCGATGTATGGTGTCCGCCTCGAGTGCTGGAGGTCACGGGTTCAAGCCCCGGTGATGACCGGGAGTTTTTCTCGTGGACTTCTAGTAACACAATATCCCCTGGTCTCTGGGTAGTGAGATCGGACGCCCGTGTGTATTGCTGCCACGTAAAAACTCCCTTGGCAGTTGGAAATTGAAAAAGAGTGGCCTAACGGCGCTGACCGAGCAAAATTTCGAGTTAAAAATCTACCCACAGTATTTCTGGATCCTCTCCGGTGCTACGGAGTTCGTGCACTGAGCTGAGTTTCTTCAGACTCAGGCTTGAGTAGGAGTAGAACGGAGCACTAATGGGTTACACCCGTGTGCCGTGATGTTGATCCATCGACTAACTAAACTAACTAAACTCTCTCTGTGGTCTGGCTGTAGTTATTATACCATTTTTTAAAGCACAAATGTAACAAACTATCATCTGTTAAGACAGCAAGTCCCAAAGCTGATGCAACATACACGAAAACAAGTAAAACATGCTGTTCTGCATATATTCTCTAGGTTGGTGCTCTACTTGGAAATTCTGCTCTTCGTGATCACCAAAGCAGAAGACACCAACCAATACTCTTTATCAGTCGTTAGTGACGGTTCCAACTTCACAGAAATGGTCACCTCATAATGCTCCGTTCCTGTGCCAGCGAGGATCACACAAATACTCCTGACTGTCCCATGTGACAAGTGGAACAGACAGCAGTTCCGACAAATCAACCGTACGTAGTGGTATACATGCATAGGCCGGAGCAGAATGCCAACACAACAATCCGCCATTAAAATTACAGTTCATCATCGATGGAACGGCAGTCAGGAGAAAACCAGCAGTTGCACACACATCCAGCTAGTTCGGCACAAGACAAAGCCAGCTAGCTCAGCAACCGGCCGTCCAGTATTCTGATCCTGTAACAACAGCACGCTGCGTGAAGTGAGCTGTTAGTGCCGTTCAGCTAACCCGAACCATCAAATTGCTGCAGAGTTCACAGACTGCACCCTACAGGTCTCTACATCACAACTCATCATGAACTGCAAGGCGAATACAAGGAAGTGAGACCAAGAGGAATGTGACGATTCCTTAGGTGAACCCATAGCCAGAGTATCCCGTGTCGTCCCTGCATTAAATGGAAGTCTCGTGGATTAGTGGGCAATACTGACGTGTTGACCCTGACTTGACCAGGGTGTAGATGTTCTGCGTATTCTTGATGTTCTCGCCTGGAATATATTTTATGTTCATTTGCATGTAAACATGCCTTCACGAATTAAATCTCAGAATAAAACATCGTCTCTTTCTCATGTTTGTCTGCGGTCTCAGGCAGTCTGGAATGAAATTAATCTAGTTTTACGCGTGGCATTAAGCGCAAGTACGTGTCCGTGGCTGAAACTATAAAAGCGCTTGCTCTTAAACTTCCGGTGCTGCGATGGCGAGGTAACGGTATAACCGCAACACCTGCAATAAGTTGGACTTAAACGTAGACTTGTCTTTCAGAAGATAATGGCAAACTTATTCAGTAGCATGACGCTTGCAGAACTTCGTTCCCATAACAGGGAAATTATGACTTGATCATTAGCAAGATGTCCCGCGTCCGATACGCCCATCTGGAGATCATCTGCCACATCCTGCACCAATCTTCTCTTTGGCCTTCCCCTTCCTCTCTTCCCGGGCATATACCCTTCCATTATTGTTTTTTCCAAACTTTCGTGACGTTTCAAGTGACCAACATATTTCAATTTTCTTTGTTTTATCGTCTTAAATAGCCAACCGTCTTCAATATTTAGCTCTTGTTGCATGGATGTATTTTTTTAAATTTTCTGTATCCAAGATATTCGTAGAACTCGCCTATAACATTTATATTCAAAGGCATTTATGCGCTGTTCAGCTTGTTTAGTAAATGTCCAGATCTCACAGTCGTAATGGCAAGCTACTGAATGTAAAATTGCCAAGAAAACCCAAACTGTGGTTAATCGTAATGTCTTGTAAAAGGACATGCAACATGTTAAGAGACACTACACTGATCTAACGAGTGACATTTAATATAAGTATTGGGGGTCAGCCAGGCCGAAAGGATAGCACCATTCGCGCTTAGACTTCCTGTGTGCTGATGACGGGTTACAGGGTTAATCACTTACATCGGTCAGTTGGACTTAAATTATGACTTCTCTTTCAGAAACCAATGACAAACTCATTTCATGTAGCGTGTCCTTTGGAGAACTTCGAGGGAAAACAAAGGAAAGAATACCGCTCTGCATATTTTCTCCTAAGTTGTTGCTCCGACTGGGACATAACTCTCTGCATAGTTTCTCCTGAGTTGGTGCTCTAGCTGGGACATAACTCTCTACATAATTTCTCCTGAGTTGGTGCTCTAACTGACATAACTCGCTACATATTTTCTCCTGAGTTGGTGCTCTAACTGACATAACTCTCTACATAATTTCTCCTGAGTTGGTGCTCTAACTAAAATAACTCTCTACATAATTTCTCCTGAATTGGTGCTCTAACTAAAATAACTCTCTACATAATTTCTCCTGAGTTGGTGCTCTAACTGAAATAACTCTCTACATAGTTTCTCCTGAGTTGGTGCTCTAACTGACATAACTATCTACATAATTTCTCCTGAGTTGGTGCTCTAAATGACATAACTATCTACATAATTTCTCCTGAGTTGGTGCTCTAACTGACATAACTATCTACATAATTTCTCCTGAGTTGGTGCTCTAACTGACATAACTCGCTACATAATTTCTCCTGAGTTGGTGCTCTAACTGACATAACTCGCTACATATTTTCTCCTGAGTTGTTGCTCTAACTGACATAACTATCTACATAGTTTCTCCTGAGTTGGTGCTCTAACTGACATAACTATCTACATAGTTTCTCCTGAGTTGGTGCTCTAACTGGCATAACTCTCTACATAATTTCTCCTGAGATGGTGCTCTAACTGACATAACTCTCTACATCATTTCTCCTGAGTTGGTGCTCTAACTGACATAACTCTCTACATAATTTCTCCTGAGTTGGTGCTCTAACTGACATAACTCTCTACATAATTTCTCCTGAGTTGGTGCTCTAACTGGGACATAACTCTCTACATAATTTCTCCTGAGTTGGTGCTCTAACTGACATAACTCGCTACATATTTTCTCCTGAGTTGTTGCTCTAACTGGGACATAACTCGCTACATAATTTCTCCTGAGTTGGAACTCTAACTTACATAACTATCTACATAATTTCTCCTGAGTTGGTGCTCTAACTGACATAACTATCTACATAGTTTCTCCTGAGTTGGTGCTCTAACTGACATAACTCTCTACATAGTTTCTCCTGAGTTGTTGCTCTAACTGGGACATAACTCTAAATAATTTCTCCTGAGTTGGTGCTCCAACTGACATAACTCTCTACATAATTTCTCCTGAGTTGGTGCTCTAACTGACATAACTCTCTACATAATTTCTCCTGAGTTGTTGCTCTAACTGACATAACTCTCTACATAATTTCTCCTGAGTTGGTGCTCTAACTGACATAACTCTCTACATAATTTCTCCTGAGTTGGTGCTCTAACTGACATAACTCTCTACATAGTTCTCCTGAGTTGTTGCTCTAACTGGGACATAACTCTACATAATTTCTCCTGAGTTGTTGCTCTAACTGGGACATAACTCTACATAATTTCTCCTGAGTTGTTGCTCTAACTGGGACATAACTCTACATAATTTCTCCTGAGTTGGTGCTCTAACTGACATAACTCTACATAATTTCTCCTGAGTTGTTGTTCTAACTGACATAACTCTACATAATTTCTCCTGAGTTGGTGCTCTAACTGACATAACTCTCTACATAATTTCTCCTGAGTTGTTGCTCTAACTGACATAACTCTACATAATTTCTCCTGAGTTGGTGCTCTAACTGACATAACTCTACATAATTTCTCCTGAGTTGTTGCTCTAACTGACATAACTCTACATAATTTCTCCTGAGTTGGTGCTCTAACTGACATAACTCGCTACATATTTTCTCCTGAGTTGGTGCTCTAACTGACATAACTCTCTACATAATTTCTCCTGAGTTGGTGCTCTAACTGACATAACTCGCTACATATTTTCTCCTGATTGTTGCTCTAACTGACATAACTATCTACATAGTTTCTCCTGAGTTGGTGCTCTAACTGACATAACTATCTACATAGTTTCTCCTGAGTTGGTGCTCTAACTGACATAACTCTCTACATAATTTCTCCTGAGTTGGTGCTCTAACTGACATAACTCTCTACATCATTTCTCCTGAGTTGGTGCTCTAACTGACATAACTCTCTACATAATTTCTCCTGAGTTGGTGCTCTAACTGACATAACTCTACATAATTTCTCCTGAGTTGGTGCTCTAACTGACATAACTCTACATAATTTCTCCTGAGTTGTTGCTCTAACTGACATAACTCTACATAATTTCTCCTGAGTTGGTGCTCTAACTGACATAACTCCCACATAATTTCTCCTGAGTTGGTGCTTTTAACTGACATAACTCTACATAATTTCTCCTGAGTTGGTGCTCTAACTGACATAACTCGCTACATATTTTCTCCTGAGTTGGTGCTCTAACTGACATAACTCCCACATAATTTCTCCTGAGTTGGTGCTCTAACTGACATAACTCGCTACATAATTTTTTCCTGAGTTGGTGCTCTAACTGACATAACTCGCTACATATTTCTCCTGAGTTGGTGCTCTAACTGACATAACTCTCTACATAATTTCTCCTGAGTTGGTGCTCTAACTGACATAACTCGCTACATAATTTCTCCTGAGTTGGTGCTCTAACTGGGACATAACTCTCTACATAATTTCTCCTGAGTTGGTGCTCTAACTGACATAACTCTACATAATTTCTCCTGAGTTGGTGCTCTAACTGACATAACTCTCTACATAATTTCTCCTGAGTTGGTGCTCTAACTGACATAACTCCTACATAATTTCTCCTGAGTTTGCTCAACTGACATAACTTACATATTCTCCTGAGTTGGGCTCTACTGACATAACTCTACATAATTTCTCCTGAGTTGGTGCTCTAACTGACATAACTCACATATCTCCTGAGTTTTGCTCTAACTGACATAACTCTAATAATTCTCCTGATTGGTGCTCTAACTGAATAACTCACATATTTCTCCTGTTGCTCAACTGACATAACTCTAATAATTTCTCCTGAGTTGGTGCTCTAACTGACATAACTCTACATAATTTCTCCTGAGTGTTGTCTAACTGACATAACTCTACATAATTTCTCCTGAGTGGTGCTCTAACTGACATAACTCGCTACATATTTTCTCCTGAGTTGTGCTCTAACTGACATAACTCTACATAATTTCTCCTGAGTTGGTGCTCTAACTGACATAACTCGCTACATATTTTCTCCTGAGTTGGTGCTCTAACTGACATAACTCCTACATAATTTCTCCTGAGTTGGTGCTCTAACTGAATAATCTTATTTTCTTGGTTTTTAACTAAATAACTCTCTACATAATTTCTCTGAGTTGGTGCTCTACTGACATAACTCTCTACATAATTTCTCCTGAGTTGGTGCCCCCCTAACTCGACATAATTTCTCTCTTTTTTTTTTGGGGGGGCCCCAAAAAATTTTTTTTTTGGGGTTTTCCCCCCTTTCCCAAAAAATTTTTTTTTTTTTTAAAAACCCCAAAATTTTTTTTTTGGTTTTCCCAAAATTTTTTTTTTTTTGGGTTTGTTTAAATTCCCAAAATTTTTTTTTTTTTGTTTAAATTCCCAAAATTTTTCCAAAAATTTTTTTGGGGGTTTTTAAAAAAATTTTTTTTTTTTTGTTTAAATTTAAAAAATTTTTCCAAATTTTTTTTCCAAAAAAATTTTTTTAAAAACCCAAGGGTTTCCCCAAAAAATCCTTTTTTTTTTTTCCCCAAAAAATCCAAAAACCCAATTTTTTTAAAAAAATAATTTTCCCCCAATTTTTTTTTTAAAAAACATAATTTTCCCCCAATTTTTTTTCCCCCCCCGAAAATTTTTCCCCCTTTTTTTTTTCCCCCCCCGAAAACCTTTTTTTTTGGTTTTCCAAAATTTTTTTCCCTTTTTTTGGTTTTTAAAAAAAAAATTTTTTTTTTTTTTTGTTTCCCCAAAAATTTCCCCAAAAATTTTTTTTTGGGGGGGTTTTTAAAAAAAAACCCCCTTTTTTTTGGGGGAAAAAAAAAAAAAAATTTTTTTGGGGTTTTTAAAAAAAAAAAAAAATTTTTTTTGGGGTTTTTTAAAAAACCCCAAAAAATTTTTTTTGGGGTTTTTTTAAAAAAAAAAAATTTTTTTTTTTTTTCCCCCAAAAAATTTTTTTTTTTTGGGGTTTTCTTAAAATTTTTTTTTTTTTTTGGGGGGGCCCCCAAAATTTTTTTTTTTTGGGGTTTCCCCAAAATTTTTTTTTTTTGGGGTTTTCTTAAAATTTTTTTTTTTTTTTTGGGAAAACCAAAATTTTTTTTTTTTGTTTAAATTTAAAAAATTTTTCCAAATTTTTTTTCCAAAAAAATTTTTTTTTCCCAATTTTTTTAAAAAAAAAATTTTTTTTTTTTTTTTTTTTTTTAAAAAAAAAATTTTTTTTTTTTTTTTGGGGAAAAAAATAATTTTCCCCCAATTTTTTTTTTAAAAAAAATTTTTTTTTTTGGGGTTTCCCCAAAAAAAAAAAACCCCAAATTTTTTTGGGGTTTTTAAAAAAAAAAAAACCCCAAATTTTTTTGGGGTTTTTTAAAAAATTTTTTTTTTTGGGGTTTCCCCAAAAAAATTCCCCCTTTTTTTTTTTGGGGGTTTTTTTTCCCCAAATTTTTTTGGGGGCCCCAAAAAATTTTACTTATCAGTTAATTCATCATTGGACTTCCTGGTATTAAATTACGTCACCATATAATTCATAACTCCGCTTAGAATTCGTCTTCGTTGAGATACCGTTGGATTCGTCTGTCAAGCTCTATCTAACTGGTATGATTTCATAAGTAAAAACCCAATTTTTAAATATTGACCAAAATTGCTGGCTTGCTCTTAAACTTCCGGTGCTGCGTATAAGGGTATAACCGCAACACCTGCAATAAGTTGGACTTAAACGTAGACTTGTCTTTCAGAAGATAATGGCAAACTTATTCAGTAGCATGTCGCTTGCAGAACTTCGTTCCCATAACAGGGAAATTATGACTTGATCATTAGCAAGATGTCCCGCGTCCGATACGCCCATCTGGAGATCATCTGCCACATCCTGCACCAATCTTCTCTTTGGCCTTCCCCTTCCTCTCTTCCCGGGCATATACCCTTCCATTATTGTTTTCTCCAAACTTTCGTGACGTTTCAAGTGACCAACATATTTCAATTTTCTTTGTTTTATCGTCTTAATAGCCAACCGTCTTCAATATTTAGCTCTTGTTGCATGGATGCATTTTTTTAAATTTTCTGTATCCAAGATATTCGTAGAACTCGCCTATAACATTTATATTCAAAGGCATTTATGCGCTGTTCAGCTTGTTTAGTAAATGTCCAGATCTCACAGTCGTAATGGCAAGCTACTGAATGTAAAATTGCCAAGAAAATCCAACTGTGGTTAATCGTAATGTCTTGTAAAAGGACATGCAACATGTTAAGAGACACTACACTGATCTAACGAGTGACATTTAATATAAGTATTGGGGGTCAGCCAGGCCGAAAGGATAACACCATTCGCGCTTAGACTTCCTGTGTGCTGATGACGGGTTACAGGGTTAATCACTTACATCGGTCAGTTGGACTTAAATTATGACTTCTCTTTCAGAAACCAATGACAAACTCATTTCATGTAGCGTGTCCTTTGGAGAACTTCGAGGGAAAACAAAGGAAAGAATACCGCTCTGCATATTTTCTCCTAAGTTGTTGCTCCGACTGGGACATAACTCTCTGCATAGTTTCTCCTGAGTTGGTGCTCTAGCTGGGACATAACTCTCTACATAATTTCTCCTGAGTTGGTGCTCTAACTGACATAACTCGCTACATATTTTTCTCCTGAGTTGGTGCTCTAACTGACATAACTCTCTACATAATTTCTCCTGAGTTGGTGCTTTAACTAAAATAACTCGCTACATAATTTCTCCTGAGTTGGTGCTCTAACTAAAATAACTCTCTACATAATTTCTCCTGAGTTGGTGCTCTAACTGACATAACTATCTACATAATTTCTCCTGAGTTGGTGCTCTAACTGACATAACTATCTACATAATTTCTCCTGAGTTGGTGCTCTAACTGACATAACTCTCTACATAATTTCTCCTGAGTTGGTGCTCTAACTGACATAACTCTCTACATAATTTCTCCTGAGTTGGTGCTCTAACTGACATAACCATCTACATAATTTCCCCTGAGTTGGTGCTCTAACTGGGACATAACTCTACATAATTTCTCCTGAGTTGGTGCTCTAACTGACATAACTATCTACATAATTTCTCCTGAGTTGGTGCTCTAACTGACATAACTCTCTACATAATTTCTCCTGAGTTGGTGCTCTAACTGACATAACTCTCTACATAATTTCTCCTGAGTTGGTGCTCTAACTGACATAACTATCTACATAATTTCCCCTGAGTTGGTGCTCTAACTGGGACATAACTCTACATAATTTCTCCTGAGTTGGTGCTCTAACTGACATAACTCTCTACATAATTTCTCCTGAGTTGGTGCTCTAACTGACATAACTATCTACATAATTTCTCCTGAGTTGGTGCTCTAACTGACATAACTATCTACATAGTTTCTCCTGAGTTGGTGCTCTAACTGACATAACTCTCTACATAGTTTCTCCTGAGTTGTTGCTCTAACTGGGACATAACTCTAAATAATTTCTCCTGAGTTGGTGCTCCAACTGACTTAACTCTCTACATAATTTCTCCTGAGTTGGTGCTCTAACTGACTTAACTCTCTACATAATTTCTCCTGAGTTGGTGCTCTAACTGACATAACTCTCTACATAATTTCTCCTGAGTTGTTGCTCTAACTGACATAACTCTACATAATTTCTCCTGAGTTGGTGCTCTAACTGACATAACTCTACATAATTTCTCCTGAGTTGGTGCTCTAACTGACATAACTCTCTACATAATTTCTCCTGAGTTGGTGCTCTAACTGACATAACTCTCTACATAATTTCTCCTGAGTTGGTGCTCTAACTGACATAACTCTCTACATAATTTCTCCTGATTTGGTGCTCTAACTGGGACATAACTCTACATAATTTCTCCTGAGTTGTTGCTCTAACTGGGACATAACTCTACATAATTTCTCCTGAGTTGTTGCTCTAACTGGGACATAACTATACATAATTTCTCCTGAGTTGGTGCTCTAACTGACATAACTATCTACATAATTTCTCCTGGGTTGTGCTCTAACTGACATAACTCTACATAATTTCTCCTGAGTTGTTGCTCTAACTGACATAACTCTACATAATTTCTCCTGAGTTGGTGCTCTAACTGACATAACTCTACATAATTTCTCCTGAGTTGGTGCTCTAACTGACATAATCTCTCTACATAATTTCTCCTGAGTTTGGTGCTCTAACTCGGACATAAACTCTCTACATAATTTCTCCTGAGTTGGTGCTCTAACTGACATAACTCTCTACATAATTTCTCCTGAGTTGTTGCTCTAACTGACATAACTCTCTACATAATTTCTCCTGATTTTGGTGCTCTAACTGACAAAAATCTACATAATTTCTCCTGAGTTGGTGCTCTAACTGACATAACTCTCTACATAATTTCTCCTGAGTTGGTGCTCTAACTGAAATAACTCTCTACATAATTTCTCCTGAGTTGGTGCTCTAACTGACATAACTCTACATAATTTCTCCTGAGTTGGTGCTCTAACTGACATAACTCTACATAATTTCTCCTGAGTTGGTGCTCTAACTGACATAACTCTACATAATTTCTCTGAGATGGTGCTGTAACTGACATAACTCTACATAATTTCTCCTGATTTGGTGCTCTAACTGGGACATAACTCGCTACATAATTTCTCCTGAGTTGGTGCTCTAACTGACATGACTCTACATAATTTCTCCTGATTTGGTGCTCTAACTGACATAACTCTACATAATTTCTCCTGAGTTGGTGCTCTAACTGACATAACTCTCTACATATTTTCTCCTGAGCTGGTGCTCTAACTGGGACATAACTCTCTGCATATTTTCACCAGGGTTACAGTCCAGTCTAGGATATACTGCTCTGCAAATATTCCCCAGTGTTAGTGCTCTACCCGGAACATCCTGCTCTAAGTGACCACCACAAGTGAAGTCACTCACCAAAACCATGACCACGGAAACAAACAGCACATATCTCGACGTGATCTCTTAGTGCCACGCTGCGTGACCCAACTGCCGATTGGTCTCCAACAGACGCAGGTGACGTGACCCCACTGAGTCCATGGAATATTCTACGACATTACCTTGGATGGCCAAACCGGTCATCAGATCCAGTGAGGAAGTCAGATGTCTTGGTCGAAAGATGCAACAACGGTTAAGTTAGCTGCATATCCTTCACAGGACGTCGTAGTAAACCCCAACACTTTTGTGACTGTTTGTAATTTCTTAGCAAGTTTACGTTCAGTAGTTTACCATTGCTTTCTGAACGATCAGCACCCATACCATTATGTGAACATCAGTGCAAGAGGGTATACTTTGAAAATTGCTTGCAGCTGTGTTTCGAACGCGGTATGCAGGATTACGAACTGCGTTCGTTAACTCTTTTCACACAACACTGGGTGTCTTAGTACTACCTTATTATATCTTCTTCTTCTTCTTTCTTCTTCTTTCTTCTTCTTCTTCTTCTTCTTCTTCTTCTTCTTCTTCTTCTTCTTCTTCTTCTTCTTCTTCTTCTTCTTCTTCTTCTTCTTCTAGGAGACTGCAACACATCTAGTTAGAAATAATAGCACGTGTATGGACTACACTTGAGTTTAAAGTGAGAGAACGCAGAAATATAGGATTAAATACGAGTGGATCTTGGAAAAGTTCCCAGCTCTATGCAGGGATTCGAACCTGGAACAGTCCGTGTCGGAAAGCGTAGCATTGTTAGCGTATATTTTATCGCCAATTTCCCCACTGTTTCCTTTCTGTTTACCTGGCTTGAGATCCTAGTCAGGTGTGTATGTATTGTATCTTTGCTGGATCTATACACATCTTTGTGTTTCTTATATAAATCATTGGTTAAACGAGCGACATAAACCATGATATAAGTACAATTAATCCGGGTGTGTGATTCAAGATAATCTGCAAGAATACAATTAATCCTAGCTGGTGATTTAAGATAATCTGCGAATAAAAAGCTGATTTTACGAATGATGTAAAACATTATCCAAATAAATCTTCCTGCCATCTTAAATATTCTTCTCATGTTTCACATTTCCGGGTCATCGGACAGGATTGACCAATCAGCTCTCAAGGAGTGATCATATGACAGGAAGTCGCCTACCAAAAACGTGTGGACTTGTCAATTAAAAATACGGATCTCTTTTCTTTCCGCAAGCCACTTCTTGAACTCGACCGCGTTGTGAAGAGTTCCTGCGAGGAAATTTAATGAAGTTGCTATCACGGGCAACCACTAAACTCACGTGAAAAATACACAACTAGAGGTCTCGCTACCTCAGCGCGCACGCGCCGGTAGCCAGTATCAAGCACGTGTATTGTTTCGTTAATGATCTTTCATTCATTCTGGCCTGTCAGTGCGCATGCACTTGAAGACCAGTCCCAGGGACGTGGATAGATTTAAATGTACCCGGAGACTCCGATTTAAGGTTACCACATAAACTACCCGTTCTCTGTAATAAATGTTTGTAGCGGATATGGGTTGCTTCCTCTTTTGGTAAATACATAAATACCCCGCTCTGTTAGCGTCCACACAGCACCGACGAAAAGCGAAGCACATCATTTATTTAGTTTGGAGATATATTCTGCTTTCACTCTTTATCGTACTCTAAACTGGGGTTAAAAGTATTGAAGTGCTACATAGAACCTGTAGCTTTGTATGGATGTGAAGCATGGACACTGAGTAAA
>JACEFZ010026224.1:40000-148296 GCA_014155875.1 Cepaea nemoralis
CGTGAATGCACTTGTAGGGTTAGGGGTAGGGTTTAGGTTTAGGGTTAGGTTTAGGGTTAGGGGTTGGGGTTAGGGTTTACGGGTTAGGGTTGGGGTTAGGGTTTACGGGTTAGGGTTAGGGTTTAGGGGTGGTTAGGGTTTACGAGTTAGGGTTAGGGTTTAGGAGTTAGGGTTAGGGGTTAGAGTTAGGGTTTAGGAGTTAGGGTTAGGGGTTAGAGTTAGGGTTAGGGTTAAGGTTAGGTTTAGTTTAGGGTTAGGGGTTAGGGTTCTACTACTACTGCCACTACTACTACTACTACTGCCGCTACTGCTACTACTACTACTACTGCTACTACTACTACTACTACTACTACTACTACTACTACTACTACTACTACTACTACTACTACTGCTACTACTACTACTACTACTACTACTACTACTACTACTACTACTACTACTACTACTACTGCTACTACTACTACTACTACTGCCACTACTACTACTACTGCCACTACTACTACTACTGCCACTACTACTACTACTACTACTACTACTACTACTACTACTACTACTACTGCACTACTACTACTACTGCCACTACTACTACTACTGCCACTACTACTACTACTGCCACTACTACTACTACTACTACTACTGCCACTACTACTACTACTACTGCCACTACTACTACTACTGCCACTACTACTACTATTACTGCCACTACTGCTACTACTACTACTACTGCCACTACTACTACTACTGCCACTACTACTACTACTACTACTACTACTACTACTACTGCTGCTGCTGCTGCTACTACTACTACTACTGCCACTACTGCTACTACTACTACTACTATTACTTCGACTACTACTACTATTACTACTACTACTACTACTACTACTACTACTACTACTACTACTACTACTACTACTACTGCTGATACTCTACTGCCACTACTGCTACTACTGCTACTACTACTACTACTACTACTACTACTACTACTACTACTACTACTACTACTACTACTATTACTACTGGTGCTACTACTACTACTCATAATACTACTACTACTACTACTACTACTACTACTACTACTACTCCTACTACTACTACCGGTGCTACTACTACTACTACTACTACTACTACTACTACTACTACTACTACTACTACTACTACTACTACTACTACTACTACTACTACTACTACTCCTACTACTACTACCGGTGCTACTACTACTACTACTACTACTACAACTACTACTACTACTACTACTACTACTACTACTACTACTACTACTACCGGTGCTACTACTACTACTACTACTACTACTACTACTACTACTACTACTACTACTACTACTACTACTACTACTACTACTACTACTACCGGTGCTGCTACTACTACTACTACTACTACTACTACTACTACTACTACTACTACTACTACTACTACTACTACTTCATTCGTAGTGTCACAAAGCTGTAACGTTGATTCCTTGTTAGTTGTGCTTAATTGTTTCGATTGAGAGATTACCACATAGAAATACCGGTGTGCATATTGTGTTTGTATGCGCGTGTGTGTGTGTGTGTGTGTGTGTGTGTGTGTGTGTAAGGCGATGTCTGTCTGTAAGTATGTATGTATGTTGTTTATGCGTTCGCGAACGGTCCATCCGATTGAGATGAAATTTTTACACGTCTTCTTCTCGTTCCGGTGCTGCCAACTGTCATAGTTTGTTGGTGTACAAACAGTTATTTACGAGAATAGGCCTTAGGTTTATACTAGAATACGATCAGCGTTGCCAGTAGTGGGTTGTGCTCAATATTTAAATTTCAAATCCCGAAACAACCAAATAAATCAGTTATTTACTTAATAAATATTAATATTTTAATTTACATTATAATTTATATATAGCTAGGGGACATAACTTTTAATAGCATTGCTATATATGTAAAATTGTTGCATATTTCTCAAATACAGTTTCGCTACAGTTATCTACAGGTATATGCGTTATAATCCTCCTCCTCCTCCCCTCCTCCCCCTCCTCATCCTCCTCCCATCCTCCTCCTGTTCATCCTCATGCTCCCTCCTCCTCCTCCTCCCCCTCCTCCTCCTCCTCCTCCTTCCCCTCCTCCCCCTCCTCCTCCTCCCCCTCCTTCCCCTCCTCCCCCTCCCCTTCCTCCTCCCCTCCCTCCTCCTCCCCCTCCTCATCCTCCTCCACCTCCACCTCCTCCCTCCTCCCTCTTCCTCATCCCATCGCCCTCCTCCTCCCGCTCCTCATCCTCCCGCTCCTTATCCTCCCCCTCCTCCTCCCCTTCCTCCCCTCCTCCTCCTCATCCCCTCCCCCTCCTCCTCATCCCCTCCCCTCCTCCTCCCCCTCCTCCCCCTCTGCCTCCCCTCTTCCTCCCCCTCCTCTCCTCCCCCTCCTCCTCCCCTTCCTCCTCCCCTCCTCCCCCTCCTCCTCCTCACCCTCCTCCTCCTCATCCTAATCCTAGCATTAAGCGAAATTTTCTAACTGCAACCAATAAATTATTAGACAGACAGGCAGACAGACAGACAGACAGGGAGGGAGGGAGGGAGGGAGGGAGAGACGGAGGAAGAGATGGACTTACGGATGGAACGAACGAACGAACTTTATTTTAAAAGGGTTACAAATTGGGCACGCAGGCCCGTCTTACATTCGGCCCTTTCAATCACTCATCTTTCATTCATCAAATGTGCATGTTACATTAACATAGGGGAAAAACATTGTCAAATGTATTTTGTAAGCATAAACAATGCATATTACGCATGATATATTCACATGAACGAACGAACGAACAAACGAACAGACTTTATTTTCAAAGGGTATCAAATTGGGCACGCAGGCCTGTCTTACATTCGGCCCTTCCACTCACTCAGCTTTCTTTCATCAACAGTGCATAGGAAAAAACATTGTCACATGAATTTTGTAAACATAGACAATGCATATTACTATGTTATGAGACACATCCACCACCCACCCACACATCCCCCATTCACTCCAACTCCCCCACCCAACCACACACATAACCCACACACACTTACATTCCCCCACCCATCCACCACATCCCTACACCTACACATCTCCCCACCCACACACACCTCTCACCCACCACACATCCCATCCACCCACACCCCAAAGCACACATATATTCAATAACCCACACATCCCCCACCTACACACATCTCCCCAACCACTCACATATCCTCTACCCGTCCCATTACCCACCAACAATCACTCACCCACATATCCTCCTCCACCCACACTCCTCCACCCACACACCTCCACCCACCCAGCGAAACACACATTCCTCAGCCACACACACATCTCCCCGTCAACTCATATTCCGCACCTACCCACACACAAATTCCGCACCCACCCACATAATCTCCCATCTCCCCCAGCCCACTCACAGATCCCGAGCCCACACCTACAAACATCCCCCACCATCTCCTAACCTGCACACACTCACCCACCCACATATCCTCTACCCACCCACACATCCTCTTCCCACCCATCCCCCAACCAAACATCCCTTAACCACACACCCTTACTCATATACAATCACCCACCCACACATCCTCTACCCAACCACACATCCTCCATCCACCCATGCCCCAGCCACACATCCCTTAACCACACACCGCTACCCATATACACACACATCCCCACCCACGCGCAATCTCCCCAGCAGAGCTGAACAATCGTTCACATGGAACTGAGGTAGCCGGTATGCACAGAATGGTCTTGGCAAGGAATTCCAATTTTGGATATCGATGTCATTAAGTTTCCACCATTGTAAAGGGTCAACGAACTCAGCAACTTTCTTCTCCATTTCAGACTCAATTAGCTTAATACTTTCTTCATTTGGTTCACATACAGTTTCATTGTCAATGTCAGTATCATTCGTTGCAGCAGTCTCCTTCTGCTCATCATGAACATGAACTGCTGTTTGTTGTTCAATACGTGACCAAGTACGTTCTCTTGCATCTTTTGACAAACACGCCAGATATTTGTAGCGTGGATCAAGTGCTGTTGCAATCTGTAGTGTGGATCAAGTGCTGTTGCAATCTGTAGTATTTCAATACTTGTCATCTAACTATACGTTCACTGAAGTCATTAATAGATGCTGCCTTAAATTTGTCTATGTAGCCCGGATCATCATCGTGTACAGTCATATGCTTTGTCAACGATGATAGCAGTGGCAATACACAGCTACATGAAACATAATCTTGACCGCCAAGCAGGTCCGTGGTCTGGCAGAATAAGTCCAAAACTTTTACATATTTCGAAATCTTCTCCCAATCTGAACCTGACAGTTTTGGACCTTTGTATTGCTTCTTTTCATCTGACATGTAGACAGTTAATGCTTCTCTGACCTGTAGAAGACTCTGTAGCATAATAAACATACTGTTTCATCTTGTTGGTACATCTTGTTGCAGCTTACACAATGGTGACTCAGTACAATTTTGCAACTCGGTTGTGTTTGAGGCACTATGTTTAAAATGTCCGACAATTTTTCGACATCCGGTTCATTTGTATAAGTGATGGGAGAAAAGTTTTCGATTAATCGTTAAAATAAAATTAACCGTTAAAAAGAATTAACTATTAATCGATTAATTAATCGTTAATTTCGGCAGCCCTAATATATATAAATCTTCTTCTTCTTCTTCTTCTTCTTCTTCTTCTTCTTCTTCTTCTTCTTCTTCTTCTTCTTCTTCTTCTTCTTCTTTTTCCCCTATCCCTATTTGGCCCAAAGATGCGTCTTAAGACTTTGTTCTCAAAGGTTTGTAACAAGGCTTCGTCTCCTTTAGTTGTACTCCAGGTTTCAGAGCCATACAGCACAACTGGTCTGATCAGTGTTTTGAATATTGTGATTTTGGTGTTACGAGATAGCGCTTTTGATTTTAGCAGATGTTGTAGTGCATAGTATATCTTATTTCCAGAGTTCATTCTAGCTTGTTTTTCTTCCCTTATTATGTTGGAGCAGTTGAAGATTGTACCCAGGTATTTGTATGTTTTCCTTCTTTTAATGGTCATATTATCTATTTGTATGTGGCCAGAGTTTTTAGCCGTTCCTTCACTTGAAATTACCATATATTCTGTCATATCTTGGTTGATAACCAGCCCCATCTGTTGGGCTTTTTCCTTTAGGTGAGTCAATATTTCCAATGTTTTTTGTTCATTTCCCCCCATAATATCTATATCATCTGCATAACCAAGCAGTCTGGATGTTCCTCCAATAGCACATTCCTCCTTTACCTTCCTTACAACTTTCTCTAGAGCCAGACTGAAAAGGAGCGGCGATAGTGCATCACCCTGTTTCAAGCCAGATGCTATTTGGAAAGGGTCTGATTTCCTTACCTTTGTATGTTACTATATTATAAGTATCTTCCATGCATAGTCTGGTCATGTTGATTAACTTCCTTGGTATTCCAAATTCCTGCATAGCATTCCATAGACTATTCCTATGGACACTATCATAAGCCTTTTTAAAATCCACAAAAATGTTATGGAGATCTCTGTTATATTCCCAATTTTTCTCGGCTATTTGTCGTAAGATAAATATCTGATCTATTGTTGATCTGTTTTGTCTAAAACCTGCATGGTAGTCATCTAATATGTATTCTGAATATGGTTTTACTCTATTTAGTAATACTGCGGATAGTATCTTATAGCTTGTGGACAGTAGTGATATTCCTCTATAATTTCCACATTGGAACTTGTCTCCTTTCTTAAAGATAGGTATCAATAATGACTCTTTCCAGTCATGGGGTAATTCTTCTGTCCTCCAGATTTTTATTATTAGTTCGTATAGCTTTAGATGTAATGCATGGCCACCTGCCTTTATAAATTCAGCAGCAATTCCATCAGCCCCAGTTGCCGTATTGTTTTTAAGTCGTGTTATTACATATAGGATTTCTTCAAAAACAGGTTCTTCAGTTTGTGGTTCACACGTTAAAACTGCTTCCTGTGGGAAAGTGTTACTTGGAGCTTCACAATTTAGTAATTCACCAAAGTATTCTTTCCATGTGTTACACATTTCCTCATTGGTATTTATCATATTCCCAGTTTTGTCTTTTAAACCATATGTGTTGAGTTGGTGCCCTCGTTTCATTGACTTCAGTTCTTTAAAACACTTTCTGGATTCGTTTTTCTGGTGATTAGTTTCCATATCTTTGATTATATTGCTCATATATTCTCGCTTCTGCTGACGAACTATTATTGTAGCCTCTTTACATTCAGTTCTATATTGCTCTTTATTTTGGATGTTGTTGATGTCATTTAACCACAATTGTCTGGCATTCTTTTTCCTAATGACTGCTTCTTCACATTTTTGATTGAACCATCTGTTCTTTCTATGCGTGGTTAACACACCGAGACATTCATCTGCGGTAGTAGTAGTAATTGTATTGATGTTCAACCAAGTTTGGTCAACGCTTTCCTCCAACGGGTTTTGTAGAATTTCAAGTTTACATTTTATTTCATCTGCAAATTTCTCTTTGACTGTACTTTCTTGTAGTTTGTCTCTGTTATATGTTGGGTGTAACCTTTGTAGTTTAGCACAGATAGCTCTCTTAAGTTTTATTTTAAATTTTGCTCCAACGAGGAATTGGTCGCTGTGGCACTCAGCTCCTTCGATAACTTCTAACTTGTATGTTTGATGCATTTCTGTTGTTAATTAAAATGTGATCTATTTGATTACAGGTTCTCTTGTCACATGATTTCCAAGTTTGTTTATTTATATCTTTTCTTTGCAGTCTGGTACTGCTGATCTGCAGTCATTTGGCTTCTAGGTTGATGACTCTCCATCCATTCTCATTTGACGTTGTATGTAGGCTTTCCATACCGGCAACTATTTTATAAGTTTGCTCTCTACCTATTTTTGCATTGAAGTCTCCCAGCACAATCAGGATGTCCTGTTTGGGGGTTTCTTCTATGACATCTTCCAGATCATTATAAAAGTCTTCTTTAATATCATCTTCTTTCTCTTCAGTAGGTGCAAGTACATTAATCATAGTTATATTTCTCCATTTATCTTTTATTACTAATCCTGTCATTAACAGCTTTAAAGTTTAGAACGTTCCCTCATAACTCTTTTTTTATGACAGATTTGATGACAAAGATATTCCAGGCAAGATTACGTTCAATATGTTTAAGTTTAGTAGCTAGCCATTGCTTTCTGAAAGATAAGTCAGCCTTGAACTCTTAACTAGCCGGTGTGGGAAACGATCACGCTTAGCTGTCGACAGCGCACCGAAAGTTTACACGCTAGAGCGCTCTTACCCTTTCAACCACGTCGACTGTTGGATATATGTTAGGGAACCAAAAGCAATCAATAAAATAGCTATCGTTAATATTAAACTTGTTAATTAATAAATATACAGGTATTGTTTGGCAGACAAGCTTAAAAACAGCTGATGGTTGTGGAAATGAGGTTTCTGAGGAGAATGCAAAGAATACCATGGACAGACAGAAAAACCAATGACCAAGTCCTACAAGAAACAAATGAAAATTGTAAACTGATTAGAGACATTAGACGTAGACCATTTTTGGTCACGTTATGAGAAGAAATAAATTTGAGAACTTGATGACAACTGGCAAAACTGGCAAGATAGAGGGGAAGAGAACAAGGGGAAGTCAGAGAGGTAATACCTGGATGACTTGACGACGTGGCATGGTAGAGACAAGAACACTGAGCTGATCCACGCCTCTGGTGATCGAGTGAAATGGCGAATCATGACCGCCCACGCTTACCGGCGTGGCACATGATGGATTGATTGTTTGACGCTCATAGCAGTAGAGGTAAGAATTAGAGAATAGAGGAAGCACTAGACAACATAAAAGTTACCGACCGGGATTCGAACCTGACACCTCCAAATGACGACAGCGCCTCGCTGCAGGAACAAGTGTACTTGACGCATGACCAACCAGACACCCCTAAAAAAGTATCTTCTTTGGCCAGGTCTATCATCCACATGAACCCACAACTACGGAACATGGACAGGACTCTTCTCCAACCATTGCCATAGCGCCATAGGTTTCAGAAGTGTATATTAAACCAGCATATGTCAAATAACAAACACAGAAACACATCTATGTGTGCCAAACAATACCTGTATATTTATTAATTAATTGTCGTGATGGCCTCGGAGGGTTCCCCAATTTATATTTAAAATTGTTAGTTGAGCCTTTTATGTCCTGGGAGGCATCTGAAGACTGACTTGTTCTCCTCGGTGGAGCGGACAGTAGGCCTCGTCTTTCTGTTGACCTGGATGATATGATTTCCACTTGGTTCTATAATTCCTTCTTAAGTGATTAAGTGTCATGGGATGATTAATCGTCACTACCGACTTCCCGTATCAGCCATGGGCTTACATATCGCCGATTCGTTGTCACTGCACTATAATACAATATGTATACTATCATATAAACTATCTATAAGCCATCATTTTCCAAACCAGGACAATGGCAGAGAAAGAGAAAAGAAACATCACAACAGCAGAAATGAGATTCCCGGATAAAATCAGACATGAAGTAATCAGGACTAAAGTTGGCGTTATAGCAGCTCTAGATTTTATCAGATTTTATTAGAAAAAAGCAGATTCGATAGTTTGACCATATAACTAGATTACCAACTAACAGTTAGTTAGTTAGTTAGTTAGTTAGTCGCGGTTCCAATTTCACAGCAACGGGTTGTCCCCATTATGCTCCGTTCCTGTGCCAGCGAATATCACATAAAACGCTCCCCACTGCCCAATGTGAAAAGTGGAAAAGACAGGAGTCTCGACAAACAACAGCCCACACAGATACACTGTGCATAATGCCGCCGCCAGAATGTCAACACAATAGTCTTCCACGAAACATCCAGTTTATCTCTGATGGAATCGGAAGGTATTTTCCCATCTGGATGTTTCCTAGATGTTCACCCACACAGTCCACGAAAATACAGTTCATCGTCGATGGCAGTGGCAGTCAACCAGAAGCCCAGCAGCCACGCATGTCTGCATAAGGCAAAAACCGGTCAACTCTGGGACATAGCCAGCTGTCATCGCTCCGAACATGCAGTCACATTCCAAAAAACCTCGGGCAGATTCAAAAGCATTTCACACGAAACTCACAGCTCACAGTGTCGCACCACGCACTCACTCAGTAGCAGGGCGGCGGAACCATAGCCTACTTAGTCGCCTCTTACGACATGCATGGTAGGCTACAGTGTTGCTATTCTTTGCTTCCCTTATGGGCCCCGGCAACACACGGGAGCCAACTAACAGTATATACCAACAAGCAATGATGTACAGACCAAATGGAAGCAGAGGAAGAGGCCGGCGACGTCAACTATGGATAGAGGGAATAACAGAGACCATTGGGTCCTCGATATATGAAGCCCATACACGGGCACTCTCCCGCTGTTTATGCTTCACCTCGCCACCACAATGTACAAGAGGAATCTGATGAGATGAGATGATTTTCCGTCTTTCATTTTGCTTGGTCAAGACATATGTTGTTGTTGTTGGTGGTGGTGGTGATGGTGGTGGTGGTGGTGATGTTGTTTATTTTTATTTTATTTTTTATTGGGTTTTTTTTTTTTGGGAGGGGGGGGGGGGCTTGAAGAGATTAGAACAAGAATTGCCATGGAGTAGTTAGCCTTTTGCAAGATGGAAAACAATTACGCTGCCAACATCAGCATCTTTCAACTGATTGATGATTTCTTGTCAAGATTACGCTCAGTAGTTTGTCATTGCTTTCTGAGCGACAGGCTCACATACCCCGTAAGTTACCGACGCATAGAAAACCGCCACCGATTCTCGCGCACGTCACGTTACTCAGGAGAGTATACGGGATTGCGGAAAAAGTCGCTAATCTCTGGGCCAGGGAGACCGGCATGGGATGGGATGCGACAGAAAAATATGTCCCTTGGACAAGCCTGCCAATTTCAAATATAGAGGGGGCAGTCTTCTCTTTGGTAAGCGGTAAACTTCCGTGGTCTCCACACCTTCAAAAGGAACCTATATTTATAAAATTCCTGGCTGGGGCATAAAGAAAGAATGGAAGATAATAGGGAAACAATACTCGCTTCAATCAATCAATCATGTGCCATGCCGGAAAGCGTGGGCGGTCATGACTCGTCATTTCACTCGATCACCAGAGTCGTGGATCAGCTCAGTGTTCCTGTCTCGTCCATGCCATGTGGCCAAGCCATCCAGATATTTTCCTCTCGGTCTTCCTCTTGGTCTGTTCCCTTCGATCTTGCTAGTTGTCACTAAGTTCTCCAGTCCATTTCTTCTCATTACATGTCCAAAATTTTTTTACTGTCTACGTCTAATTTCTCTAATCAATCTACGATTTTCATTTGTCTCCTTGTAGTACTTGGTTTTTGGTTTTTCTATCTGTCCATGGTATTCTTTGCATTTTCCTCAGAAACCACATTTCTGCACCCATCATATGTTTTTCAGCTTGACTGCACATTGTCCAAGTTTCACATCCATACAAAAGAACAGGCTCTGTGTACACCCTCAAGACTTTTTCTCGTTTCAATTGACATCTTTTTATTGGTCAGAATGTTTTTCATCTTGCTAAAGGCTACTTTCGCCATGGCGATTCTTGTTCTAATCTCTTCAAGGCATCTCCCATCAGATGTTATGACTGTTCCGGGATAATTGTACCGATTCACTTGTTGAAGAACATTCCCATTTACTTCGTTCTTCCTAGTGACTACCATAACCTGTGTCTTCTTACAATTTAATTCCAACCCCAGCTGCTCACTGTGTACAACAACAGCGGCTACTAATTGTTGCAGATCTTGTGCATTGTCTGCAATCAATACTGTATCATCTGCATATCTAATGTTATTTATGTTTCTTCCTCCAATGCTGATTCCATTTATGTCTTCTACATCTCTGAAAATATTTTCACTGTATAGTGAAAAAAGATCTGGAGACATTACACATCCCTGCCTAACACCTCTCTTAATAGGTTGATATTGTCCCACTTCATTATCAATCCTTATGGCAGCTTGTTGTTTCCTTACACTCAGGAAATAAATGACCGTAGACCCCGAGGTAGACCAAGAAGACGGAGGAGAGATAATATATATACAGACCTACAAGCACTTGGAATCAACGACTGGCAAGAGAAGGTCAACCAGAGAGACGAATGGAGACGGCTTGTATCTGCAGCAAAGAACCTCAATGGCTCGGAACGCTGAAGAAGAAGAGGAAGAAGAAGAAGAAGAAGAAGAAGAAGAAGAAGAAGTAGTAGTAGTGAAGGAAACTTGCACTATCTGTAGTTGTCCTCAAGTGGTTTTAACGAGCCATTTTCAGGTCTTTTTTTTGGGGGGGGGGGGGGGGGGGATCCATCTGTATATGGTAGATGATAAGAATTATCCTTGTTTACAGTTTTGGCACGATGAGCAAAGTATGAAATGGCATTGTTACATACATACGAAGGTGTTTCAAATGAAAACCTTATTTTTAAAAAACATTTTTATTGTTATTGTTATTTATTTAGGAGTTGGGGGAGGGGGGGGGGGGGGTTAATATACGCAATTATATATAATATGTGGTGTGCTGAACCTTGACTGGTGTTGATATGTGCGGCAATGTCACTGACAGTCAATCGGTGGTTTTCCTGACGAGACTTTCAACGGCTGCAGTCGGCTCTGGGGGTCACTACTCGGTGTGCCTGGCCCGGTCATGACCAGTCTGACACAGAAGCCACGAAGTTTTGAAACTGTCTACTCCACTCATGCCGGTCTCCCGGGCCTAGGCGTTAGCGACTTTCTCCGTAATCCCGTATACTCTCGCGAGTAACGTGCCGACGGCGAGAATCGGTAGTGGTTCTAGCCGCGTCGGTAACTTACGGGGTATGTGAGCCGGTCGCTCAGAAAGCAATGGCATACTACTGAGCGTAATCTTGCCAAGAAATCAACAGTCAGCTGAAAGATGCCGATGTTGACAACGATGTCCTGTAAAGGATATGCAAACAAACTCCACTCATACACTTGCTGGACTGACATGCATGCACCACCACACTGGACCTTCGTTCTCCGATGAATTTCATTAGATGTCACCCTCTCACTGACCGAGGAGCGGCTGGTCGAGTTCTCCTTCGGGAGACCCGGGTTTGAATCTTCGGTAAGGTGTGGGATTTTTTTCTGTCTGGGGGCAAAAAGAAAATCCTAACCTGCACAGTTCGCGGCGACTGCACTAGCCAGGCGACCCTAATTCCTCAGGCTCAAAGACACACCCCCCCCCCCCCCCCTGCCATACATCGCAAGGTAATGTATTGGCAGTAAATGACATTATGACGTGCCAAACATACGGATAACAGAACGCTGCTCCTCTTTGGCACATGAAAAAGTGGGGCGGCCATCTTTAAACTGTCCTTCAGATGTCCGTCTGTGAGCTGTGTAATTGATGTCAGAGACTTCGATGTCTGTGTTAGTGATGTAATGGCAGTGCTTCCTAAACTTTTCACTTTCGCGGACCGACATAAAATTTTCCTTTTGCACCAGGGACCGGTGCCATTTAAAAAATTGTTCTCCTTGTAATCTGGAATTTTATATGACCTCAATATACATTTTAATATAAATATAAGATTTAACGTAATTGTGGGTGTTGTCCCTGCGCGCTAAATACTTTTTTTTTTTTTTAGCATATCCTTTTTACAGGACTTAGCTGTCAACACCAGCATCTTTCAGCTGTATGTTGATCTCTTGGCAAGATTACGCTCAGTAGTTTGCCATTGCTTTCTGAGCGGCCGGCTCACATACCCCGTAAGTTACCGATACGATTCGAACCACTGCTGATTTGAACCGTCATCACGTTACCTGACGAGAGTATACGAGATTACGGACAAAAGTCATAACCTCTAAGCCACGAAGCCGGCGCACTAAATACTGCTCCATAATATTATTGGATGGCGGTGATTTATTTAATGGTGGTCCCATTTCCATGAGTAAACATTTTATTGTAGAGATTTAAAAATCAAATTTTTTTTTTTTCAAATGTCAAAACTACATTTAGGTCTTCTTGTAAAGGTTTATATACTCGTATACACCGACAGTAATAAACAAGTTCTAAACAATCCTCAAAGGAGAAAATATGTAACTTTTTTCTTATTTTTGTTTTCAACTCACGTTGCGGACCGGCAAAGAAGGGCTCGCGGACCGGTACCGGTCCGCGGACCACCACTTTGGGAAGCACTGTTGTAAGGGACTTCGATATCTGTCTGTGGGCTGTGTAAGCGATTTAAGAGACTTTGGTGTCTGTCTGTGAGTTGTGTAATCGCTTTCGTGTACTGTATTATTTGTAGACCATCTTCAAACATGTTTGGAGTCGTATTCATATATTATAAGTTTTGAAGTTGCATCTCGATATTCCAGCCGTCTTTGACTGCATCGATAATTCTATTGCACGAAGACTAACGGAGAAACACCACCAAATACTGACAGA
The DNA here is from genome assembly GCA_014155875.1 of Cepaea nemoralis. Lineage (NCBI taxonomy): Eukaryota > Metazoa > Mollusca > Gastropoda > Stylommatophora > Helicidae > Cepaea > Cepaea nemoralis. The sequence continues at coordinate 53,462 of JACEFZ010026224.1, forward strand.
GCAAGTGATCACATGCATTTAGTCAGGTAAAATTTAAACATATTAGTATTGGGTGTATTTTTAATGACTGTGCAGTGTTTGAAAATATTGCCGGTCCAAGTTTTGTATTCACCCTCTGTAAAGTTCATGCAGCATAATCAATCAATCAATTATGTACCATGCCGGAAAGCGTGGGCGGTCATGACTCGCCATTTCACTCGATCACCAGAGTCGTGGATCAGCTCAGTGTTCCTGTTTCGTCCATGCCATGTGGCCAAGCCATCCAGGTATTTTCCTCTCGGTCTTCCTCTTGGTCTGTTCCCTTCGATCTTGCCAGTTGTCACTAAGTTCCCTAATCCATTTCTTCTCATAACATGTCCAAAACAATTTTAACTGTCTACGTCTAATTTCTCTAATCAATTTACGATTTTCATTTGTCTCCAGTAGTACTTGGTCATTGGTAAATATAAAACATGGACCGACAATATTTTCGAACACTGCACAGTCAAAAACATACACCCTGCTGTCAATCAAGCGCTAGATTTCTGTTTGGTTATCGGCGCCACTGTTAGCGTCACGTCTAGCAGAAGTTGCTGTTATTGTTACGTTTGTTATCATCCTCACCGGTCGTCATCTTGATGCGTTCTCGACTACCAACTTGCGCCAAAATACAATTTATGTAAACACCACTCATGCAATGTGGCAACTTGCCATGCCTGCTTTATATACATTAACCAGAAGTTTGTATCCGCTTACAACCAAATAATTATGTAGCCACGTCCTGACCGGCAGATAATGAAATCATATCAAATTATGTCTATGCCAGTATAACTAGATTTGGCGCATCTGTAAATCTTAAAAGACTAAACAAAACAAAAAACACCGACGAGATAAACATTAAAATAATGAACGACTCAGAAGGGTTTCAATGTTGCAGGTTCGTTGTTTGATATCACTTAAGTTTGACAAAGCACGCATACATTGCTAATAATTATTATATATTAATTATGTAGTTCACATATTGGCACTTATTTCTTCTACTTCTACGTTCATGTGGTATTTTTCTTTTTTTTTCTTTCCGGATATGCTTGCGGTGTGCCTGTTTACAGCAGAGCTGCGATACTTGCGCCTTTCGGCCGACACATATGACTTCTGCGGTGGCATTTATTTAAGAACATTGTAGTGACTAGTTCACCGTTTTTTGGAACTTATATAAGAACATTGTAGTGACTAGTTCACCGTTTTGGAACTTATATAAGAGCATTTTAGTTCATCGTTTGGAATTTACATAAGAATGTTGTAGTGGCTAGTTCACCAATTGGCACGTATATAAGAACATTGTATTGACTAGTTCACCGTTTTGGAACTTATATAAGAGCATTTTAGTTCATCGTTTGGAATTTACATAAGAATGTTGTAGTGGCTAGTTCACCGATTGGCACGTATATAAGAACATTGTATTGACTAGTTCACCGTTTTGGAACTTATATAAGAGCATTTTAGTTCATCGTTTTGGAATTTACATAAGAAAGTTGTAGTGGCTAGTTCACCGATTGGCACGTATATAAGAACATTGTAGTGACTAGATCACCGACTGGCACTTATATAAAAACATTTTAGTGACTAGTTCACGGATTGAAACTGTTATAACAACATGTTAGTGAATTGTTCACCGTTTGGAATTTATATAAGAAAATTGTTGTGACTAGTTCACCGATTGGCACGTATATAAGAACATTTTGTGATTAGTTCAACGGTTGGCACTTACATAAAAACTGTAGTGACTGCATTGTCAATCGCACATGCAGTACTTTCAGTCAAATCCTTCAAACAATTCTGTCCATTATACAGCTACCAAATCTTAGTCCCCAAAACGGCGATATGTATGAAATATTGCATACTGCTGCAATAAACAGTTCATCGGGCTAGCTGGATGAGCTTCTCTATCACATCTTTGAAGAACTCCAACTGAATGACAGCTATCTCCATAGTAGATGAATAGATGAAATCTCCCAAGAACATCAGAAAGGTCATCATGGCGTCAGCAAAAGTGCCTTCAGCCATTGTAGCGTTCTATCACAGGGATCTGTTAGCGTGGATGGTTTTAGGTAGAAAACAGCTGGCTTTGATTGGGACACTCCCTGATCTAACGTATAACCATTTCACATCTGTGGTCTCCGGTCCTTAACCAAAGTATATGAACACCTTAAACTTTCTGGGGAATGTCTTCATTGAGGTAGTCTGGAAATATGTACATGAAACACCGAAATTAATATCATGCCGCAGCTTGTAGCTAATGTAATATTATTTTCATAGAGAATCCATTAAAACATATTTCGACTTTTTTTTTAAAACCCCCCTTCTTCTTTTTCTTATCCTCCTCCTCCTTCTCTCCTCCTCCTCCTCTCCTTCTTCTTCTTCTTCTTCTTCTTCTTCTTCTTCTTCTTCTTCTTCTTCTTCTTCTTCTTCTTCTTTTTCTCCTTCTTCTTCTTCTTCTTCTTCTTCTTCTTCTTCTTCTTCTTCTTCTTCTTCTTCTTCTTCTTCTTCTTCTTCTTCTTCTTCTTCTTCTTCTTCTTCTTCTTCTTCTTCTTCTTCTTCTCCTCCTTCTTCTTGCACGCGTGTCAGGTTGACTGTTCTTTTAGACAAAATCCATCCAAGCCAGAGGGTTCTACCAGGTCGTGTGTAGGATTTCCACCACAAATAATTTTGCCAAGGCAATGGCTTTAAGGTCTACCCCTGTTGTTATCTTTTAACGTTGGTAACTTGCAGCCGGGATCTTCTGCCTTTTACCACAAGCCAATAAGATGAAGCTATTGTTGTTTTTGTATTTATACCAGAAATATTCTGTTAAGCATTTGAGGATTATAATTTTGATATATGTGTGTATTCTTATTTCAGATAATGCATTGTTAAATGCGATAGGATCCCCTGTCTCTCTATCACCCTTTTTCTCTCTATCTCTCTCTGTCTCTCTATTTCTCAGTGCCGCTCTACCACTATCTGTCTCTGTTTTTCTATCTCTCTGTCTCTTTATCTCTCTGTCTCGCTCCGTCTCTCGCTGTCTCTCTCTCTCTCTCTCTCTCTCTCTCCCTCTCTCTATGTCATTCTTTCTTTCTCTTGTATCTCCCTATCTCTGTCTCTCTGTCTTTATGTGTGTGTCTCTATATCTGTCTCTCTCTGTCTCTCCCAATTCTTAATCCTTTGAATATGAAGTTTGTTCGTTGGTTCGTTCTGTCTCTCCCTGTCTCTTTCTCTCTGTCTCTCTATCTCGCTGCCACTCTCTATCTCTCTGTCTCTCTCTATATTTATCTCTCTACCTCTCCCATCCGTTCCCTCTCTCCCTGTCTCTCTATATCTTTATCACTCTCTCTATCTCTCTGTCTCTCTCTCTATATTTATCTCTCTACCTTTCCCATCCGTCCTCTCTCTCTCCCTCTCTCTATCTCTCTGTCACTCTCTCTATCTCTTTGTCTCTCTATATTTATCTCTCTCTGCCTCTCCCATTCGTTCCCTCTCTCTCTCTCTCTCTCTCTCTCTCTCTCTCTCTCTCTCTCTCTCTCTCTCTCTCTCTCTCTCTCTTTCTCTCTCTCCATTTTTACAGAAAAGCAAGTTCCCAGACGACTCCTTCACACACATCAGGAACTCCGTACCTCCAGCGATGACCCAACTAGAGTTCTCCTGACAGGTTGCACTTTTGCACTTACAACTCCAGAACAACGCAGTCCGAATACGAACCTGCACAATACTAGGCAGACGACTAGACTTCTTCGCCACGAATAAACAACAACCCCCACCCTCTTTTCTTGTGCAGATAATGCATTCTTGTGCTGTTTTACCTGAGATATTTAATACCGTGTTCACCTTGGGCTGTCTGCTTTCTTCCTCCGTGGCGAAGTTTTTACGTCGTCTGCCTTAGGCTCTGAACATTGTGGGTTCGATTAGGTTCACGGGTGCAATTTTCTCGGAGACTCCTGGGCGTCGTCGCTGGAGCTACGGAGTTCGTGTTTTGTGTGACGCTTTCGACAGGCCACCCTGCCGAAATAAACCGATGCATATGGGATAAAACCCGGTGCAATAAAGGTTCGATATTTACGAAACAAAAAATAAAATTCGACCACGTTCAACCTGTTCTACAGCGTCGGTTATAACTGAGCCCATATGTTGTTGTTGTTGTTGTTGTTGTTGCAAATTTTGATTATCGTGCCTTTCTTTGCTCTATTTCGAGTTCTAAACAGGGCGTGTTATATTCTTCAATTTGAGCTTGTCGGGTTCGGTTGGGTGTTTTTTTTTTTTTGGGGGGGGGGGGGGGGGGGGAGGCTCAAGCTGACCGGCATTGTCTTTATTACATTGAGTTGGTCTTGATGAGAACAGGTCCTGCGAATGACCTGCTAGATTCATTAGCCACCCAGATGTTCGTCGCTTTCTCTAAAAGGACTGGTTTTGATGTTATTTAGTCATCACTAGAACTGGTTGGAGCGCATACAGAATGCTGCCATGCGGTTTATCCTGGGGTGTACAAAGGACACACCAATTATATGCATGAGTCATATCCTGGCGCTACCAAAAATGACGGATAGGCAAAGGCTCCTTCAGGCCAAATGGTACCTGAGAGTTGCCGCAGACAGGGATCACCCGCTGCATGCAGCAATGGATATGGTTAAGACTCATAGACTAAGACGAGGCAGATCCTGGATGGCACAGGCAGAACTTTCTATAAGTCAGGTGTGTGATCTAGAGACCATCAATCGTGAAAGAAAGTGGGTGGAAGTTCCGGAAGACATGACGGACTGGCACAATGTAATAATAACACTGGGTCGTGAGAGCAGAGAATGGGCAGCGGGCCGCACTGAGTTTGAAGTGCAACAGCTGATCCAGAGCAACACACATCAAGGTGACATAGTCATCTACACCGATGGGTCAGTGGTGAGAAACAGACGTAGTGGCTGGGGCTTTATTGCAAAGGCTAATGGGCGAGTCTTGAAAAAAGGAGAGTCTGGCATATGAGACTACGACCTCCAGCATGAGAATGGAGGTGAAGGCAGTAACAGCGGCATTCCGGTGGCTAGAGGAGACTACTGCAACACACGTTGTATTCATTACGGATTCAAAGAGTATGCTTAGCAAGGTGGAGAAAGGAATGTTTCGTGTGGAATGGCTCTCGTCGCTTCAGAGGTCACAGATCGTGAGAATTGTATGGATATTTTGCCCTGGCCATGCGGGTGTACGAGGGAATGAACAGGCTGATAAGCTAGCAGGGGAGGCACCTCTTGGTGGAATTCTGCCTATGGACAGGGGGGAGGTGGTCTTGCGCTTGTGGGACCAGGTGGAGAAGGCGGAGGAACAGATTGAGAACCCATATGTGGAAAGAATGAGATTGCGGGGGATCGGCAGGGGTTCTGAAAGAATCCCGAAACTGAGAGGGAAGACCAGGAGAACTTTTAATCAGATAGCGGTGGGAAAGATTAGTAGTGTCACTCTTCGCTGGCTGACGAGGGGACGGAGCACGTATGGGAGCACTGAGTGCAGTGATGTCGGTTCTTAACTCAACTCAGCTCAACTCAAGGACTGGTTTTGATGTTATTTAGTCATCACGAGGACTGGTTTTGATGTGCAATTAAGTGGGTTTTATTGCCTTTAAAACAGGCCTTATATATATATATTGTGAGATGGAATTTTTGCCAAATTTCAATCCGCAGACAAGGTACTTTCGTGTTAAGACGGTACAGTGCTACTCACTCACTATACAACATGGATCCCATGACTTTTAGTCTTCAGGCTACATTTCGTGTCCTATAGGGTTTATTAAATACGAACAATTCATGAACAATGAGAACTGTTAAATGTTACATCAGTTCAAAATGGGCATACAATGAACACTGAACAAGCAATTAGAAAGTCAGATTAAGGCTATCGTAATGAGGATATACCGAAGAATAGGTCGTATCCATTCAAACAAAACCACTGAACTAAAGAGGTTCTAGAGAGGTTAGGTATGAAAAGATACCGTGTTTTTCCTAAATTAAGACCTACCCCTAAAATAAACCCTAGCACGATTGTTCAGGATGCATTTAATATAACACCTACCCCTAAAATATGCCCTACGTCAGCTAGAATGAAGTTATTAAAAGTGCACTTGCATTCAAGTACTTTGTTGATGGCATCGACTTTTCTAAATACCAACTCTCCAACAAGATTGTTGTGGATGAAACGGCAGTGTTTATTGGCCTCGGATCTCATACGACAATTGGTAGGCGGAATTCGGAGAATTATGACGATTTTCCAGAAGAAGATGGCATGACTGTATTAGAATAAATGTAGAATTTTGTACATAAATAAATGTGGATTTTTTGAATCTGAAAAACAAAGATAAGACATCCCCCGAAAGTAAGCCCGAGTGCATTTTTTAAAGATAAAATTAATATAAGACCCAGTCTTATTTTCGGGGAAGCAGTGTATCTGATCAAAAACATTTAAAAAAAAAATAAAAAAAACACAAGAAAACTGAAATATTTCTGGCGCATTAAAATACTAAGCATTCTGGTAAAAACCATAATTCGAAAGTGAGGGGCAGGAAAGAGGAAGATGTACACAGCGACACAGATGAGACAACAGCTCTAAGAAATGGACAAACAGCTGTCTGTTGGAAGATATACTATCTACGAGGGACGGAGAGTATTGAAGACCCATTGCAACCACCCTAATTGGTCGTCGTCATCATCATGTACTATGCCGGTAAGCGTTGGAGGTCATGTTTTACCATCTCACTCGGTCACCAGAGTCGTGGATCAGCTCATTGTTCTTGTCTTGACCATGCCACGTGGCCAAGCCATCCAGGTGTTTGCTTCTCAGCCTTGGCCTTGCTCTCTTCCCTTCGATCTTGCCAGTTGTCACCAAGTTCTCCAATGTATTTCTTCTCATAACGTGACCATATAATTGTGACTGTCTACGTCTAATTTATCTAATGGGTTTACGATTTTCATTTGCTTCTTGTAGGACTTGTTCATTGGTTTTTCTGTCTGTCCATGGTATTCTTTGCATTTTCCTCAGAAACCACATTTCCACAGCCATCAGATGTTTTTCAGCTTGTCTGCTCATTGTCCACGCTTCACATCCATACAAAAGTACAGATTATGTAGCACCTCAACATTCTTTTTCTCGTTGCAAATGATATATTTTTATTGGTCATTATGTTTTTCATCTTGCAAAAGGCTGCCTTCGCAATGGCAATTGAGTTAAGTTGAGTTAAGAACCGACATCACTGCACTCAGGACATTCCCATACGTGCTCCGTCCCCTCGTTCAACAGCCAACGAAGAGTCATACTACTAATCGTTCCCACCGCTATCTGATTAAAAGTTCTCCTGGTCTTCCCTCTCAGTTTTGAGATTCTTCCAGAACCCCTGCCGATCCCCCGCAATCTCATTCTTTCCACATATGGGTTCTCAATCTGTTCCTCCGCCTTCTCCACCTGGTCCCACAAGCGCACGACCACCTCCCCCTTGTCCATAGGCAAGATACCACCAAGAGGTGCATTCCCTGCTAGCCTATCAGCCTGTTCATTCCCCCGTACCCCCGCATGGCCAGGGCAAAATATCCATACAATTCTCACAATCTATGACCTCTAGAGCGACTAGAGCCATTCCACACGAAACATTCCTTTCTCCACCTTGCTAAGCATACTCTTTGAATCCGTAATGAACACAACGTGTGTTGCAGTAGTCTCCTCTAGCCACCGGAATGCCGCTGTTACTGCCTCCACCTCCATTCTCATGCTGGAGGTCGTAGTCTCATATGCCAGGCTCTCCTTTTTCAAGACTCGTCCATTAGCCTTTGCAATAAAGCCCCAGCCACTACGTCTGTTTCTCACCACTGACCCATCGGTGTAGATGACTATGTCACCTTGATGTGTGTTGCTCTGGATCAGCTGTTGCACTTCAAACTCAGTGCGGCCCGCTGCCCATTCTCTGCACTCACGACCCAGTGTTATTATTACATTGTGCCAGTCCGTCATGTCTTCCGGAACTTCAACCCACTCTCTTTCACGATTGATGGTCTCTAGATCACACACCTGACTTATAGAAAGTTCTGCCTGTGCCATCCAGGACCTGCCTCGTCTTAGTCTATGACCCTTTACCATATCCATTGCTGCATGCAGCGGGTGATCCCTGTCTGCGGCAACTCTCAGGTACCATTTGGCCTGAAGGACCCTATGTCTATCCGTCATTGTAGGTAGCGCCAGGATATGCCTCATGCAGATAATTGGTGTGTCCTTTGTGCACCCCAGTATTAACCGCATGGCAGCATTCTGTATGCGCTCCAACCTTTCAAGCTGGCTTTTTGATACTGTCAGCAGCCCCAAAACATACTCAATGACAGAAATTATTAACTGCTGAAAGAGCCTGTACAGCATCCTCTGATCTACCCTGGTTGCTGCCATAGCCCTCAATGCATTAAGTCCCTTACCAGCCTTCACCACCAAATCCTTCACATGATCCTTAAAAGACAAACACCTGTCAAAGGTGATACCCAAGTATTTCAGTTTACTCTCTCGACTAAGAGGACATCCATTCAACATAATACCTGGGACGTCTGCCTTGACGATCCGGTTATCCAAGGAGTACCACACAACCGATGCCTTGTCTGGGTTTAAAATGGCCCCTTCGTCTCTGCACCACTCCGTCACCTTGTTTACCGCCACCTGTACGTCTTTCACCAAACTGAAATTCTTCTTCTAATCTCTTCAAGGCATCTTCTAATTTGTGGAGACGACACATTATTCATTTAATCCCTATCCTATATCATGAGTTAGTTGAGTCAAGAAGCGACGTTGCATGACGTAGGACATTCCCATACGAGCTCCATCCCCGCGTTCAACAGCCAACGGTGAGTCCGTATACTAATCGCACCAAGTTAAATTGTCTAAAAGTATCTGACGTTACTACAATACTACTCACAAGATCAGGGAAAAGGGTGGAGATCTGTAACCTATCAACCACATCGGTAGGCTTGTAAATGTAATTACATGATGCTGCATTTGACGGATCTGTGGTTCTTCTAGCGCAGCTGTGGATGTCGGGCGTCCAGCACTGGTTTGGTTTGGTGCTTGAAGCGATTCTCGTGCAAATAGTGCAATCCTTCTTCTTCTTCTTCTTCTTCTTCTTCTTCTTCTTCTTCTTCTTCTTCTTCTTCTTCTTCTTCTTCTTCTTCTTCTGCCAGATCTGTAGCGAACATCGGCAATCACGACTCTTCATTCCTGTCTGTAATCTGATATTTAGATGCGTTTGTTATATTTAAATGATTACTTGCTGCCCAGTGACTGGGGTAGCCAAAAACTGACTACCGTGTCTGTAGATCTACTGGGGTGAGTTGTTGAGTTGAGTTGTTGTGTTGAGTTGTTGAGTTGAGTTGTTGAGTTGAGTTGTTGTGTTGAGTTGAGTTGTTGTGTTGAGTTGAGTTGTTGATTTGAGTTGTTGAGTTGAGTTGTTGAGTTGAGTTGTTGAGTTGAGTTGTTGAGTTGAGTTAAGTTGTTGAGTTGAGTTGTTGAGTTGAGTTAAGAACCGACATCATTGCACTCAGGACATTCCCATACGCGCTCCGTCCCCTCGTTTAACAACCAGTGAAGAGTCACACTACTAATAGCTCCCACCGCTATCTGATTGAAAGTTCTCCTGGTCTTCCCTCTCAGTTTTGAGATTCTACCAGAACTCCTGCCGATCCCCCGCAATCTCATCCTTTCCACATACGATTTCTCAATCTGTTCCTCCACCTTCTCCACCTGGTTCCACAGGCGCACGACCACCTCTCCCTTGTCCATAGGTAATCTACCACTAAGAGGTGCATTCTCTGTCAGCCTATCAGCCTGTTCATTCACCCGCACTCCCGCAGTGCAAACAATCCTTACAATTCTCCCAATCTGGGACCTCTTAAGGGAGGTGAGCCATTCCACACAAAACATTCCTTTCTCCACCTTACTAAGCATATTCCTTGAGTGCGTGATGAAAATATTGTGTGTTTCAGTGATCTCCTCTAACCAACAGATTGCCGCTGTGACTGCTTCCACCTCCATTCTCACGCTGGAGGTCGTAGCCTCATATGCCATACTTTCCTTTTTCCAGAATCGGCCATTAGCCTTCGCAATGAAACCCCAACCACTCCGTCTGTTTCTCACCACTAACCCATCAGTATAGATCACTATGTCATCTTAATGTGTATACTCTGCATCAGTTGCTGCATCCCAAGCTCTGTGCGGCCCGCTGCCCATTCTCTGCACTCACAACCCAGTGTTACTATAATATTACATTGTACCAGTCCCTCCTGCCTGCCGGTACTTCAACACATTTGTTTTCACAATTGATGGTCTCTACATGACAACCTAACGTATAGATATTTCTGTCTGTGCCACCCAGGACCTGCCTCATCTTAGTCTATGACTTTAGACCATATCCATGGCTTCATGCAGGGGGTGATCCCTGTCTGCAAAACTCTCAGGTACCATTTGGCCTCAAGAACCCTATGCCTATCCGTCATTGTTGGTAGCACCAGGATATGCTTCATGCATATAATTGGTGTGTCCTTTGTGCACCCCAGAATCACCCACATGGCGGCATTTTGTTTGCGCTCCAACTTTTCAAGCCCCAAAACCATACTCAATGACAGAAATTATTAACTGCTGAAAGAGCCTGTAAAGCATCCTCTGATCTACCCCGGTTGCTGCCATCTCCCTCAAAGCATTAAGTCCTCTACCATCCTTCACCTCAAAGCATCCACCTTCCTCACCTTTGTTGTCTGCAGTCTTAGAAGCACAATCATCAACTCTTCCGTGGCTGTAAGCTTGCACCTCACACAAGTGAACTACGCAATCATACCAGCCATGAGTTAAAGCTTCGTGCCTGACTTAGCAGACTATTCACAGCACCGTCTGACATCAAGGGAATATAATCGACATTTGGGCGTTTCTTTGGGTCTGTGTACATATCCAGAAGTGTATCATCAGTACTGAAGGTACTTAGTCTTACCCCACCCAAGCGTTGCATTTCAAATTCAAAGTTGTATATGACCACTCTGTGCAGCACATAAGGAGCAGTAAATGGCAGCTTCCACCCGCCGTTATGGAAATATGGCCACGTATGGCTGAATGTGTGGTCATTACTCCCTGAGCCTCCAACCACAGCCATTGGCAATTGACAACACGTTGAGTAGTCATCTAATACCAGCACTGAACGATGCTTTAAGGCTACATATCGATCTCCAATGACATACAGGGTACACACGTCAGCTGACATAGCTCCCTCAATGGTGAACTTGTCATGGATGATGCCACTGCGTTGACGTCCACAAGTAATACAGTCATGTTTCTACATATGTTCCCTGAGTTATCCCGTGCTACTATGAAGCGCACAAACGGACTGATGTATTTCAAATACATCCCCAAACCATGTTGTCCGGTGTGGATTTGACAACCTCAGTGCAAGACGTGTTTCCTTAAATCATAATGACCAGTGGCATCATTCTGTGGTCGCCTCATTCACAAACCGACACTCAAGACCAAACTAAACCGTCTCACATGGGACACCAAAAGAGCAGCTTCCACCCTCAGGGTCACAGATGTCACTATAATGACATTGGAACATATAGCTTTGTCTAAACCATCCATGTTTACAATATTGGTGTGTCACTGTTCGAAACAGAACTGTCACTGTACTTCACACATTGAGCTCTGTAGTACTGACTCAGCACCATAACAATGATAATTCCACAGCAGATCCTGTTGTAGAGTTATGCCAGACACAATGAATATGACTTGAAGGCTAGTTGCTTTCTGTGCTGCGTCTTCATCCCCCACATGAGAGTCAACTGAATGGATTTCCCATGCTATCTAAGGGATGCCAAGATCCCGCTAGTGATAGACAGCACTGATGTTTACCAAGGCACACTTCCATTTGTTCGTTGTCCTGCCACGTTCCTCTGTGACAAACCAGGTAATGACGAAATTAGTTCTGCTGATAATGTTGGCATAAGTGTAGTCAATGACTGGGCATTAGTAGGAACACAAGGTGACGATGCTCTGGAAACAGGACTGCTGTTAACAGAATGAAGTGTTGAAAGTTCACTGGGACAGTTGGAGGACGTTACTTGCCTCTCATCCTGTGTTCACCTGTGGCTATACAAATTACAAGCTGAAGTACAAGCGTTGATTTTCGAGAATTCGCTAGACAGTGACGCGGTCATCTACACAGATGGGTCGGTCGTCCGACATGTGAGAAGCTCATGGGCCTTTACAGCTCGGGCCGGAGGGAGAATTGTGAAGGAGGACTCTGGTGCTTTCACTGAAACCACAAGTAGCCTGACCATGGAAGTCATGGCAGTAAGTAAAGCAATAACATGGCTCGAGACACAGACATTCACTAGGGCTTGTTTCCTTAGCGACTCAATGAACATGATCAAGAGGATAGAGGAGGGGTCAATCCGAAGAGAATGGTTGCTGCCTCTGAAGCGGTCTCGGCTGGCAAAGATTAGTTTCATCTTCGTGCCAGGGCATGCGGGAGTACAAGGAAATGAGCGGGCTGACAAGCTCGCAGGTGAGGCTACTGTGGAGGGCGGACGCGCCATGGACCAGGCTGACATTCTGAATGCTCTACGAGAAGTGAGACTTTTGCAAGAACCAAGTGATGACTGTGAATCTACAACAATGGTCAGACTGCGAGAGCAGCAAATTAAAAGAGGGGTGGCCAAACAAGAACACTACGCAGGAAGCCAAAGAAGATTGATAAACCAACACAGAACTGGCGTCGTTAGCCGCTACACGTTGCGGGATTTGCTGAGGAGGGGATCCGAGCACTTATGGACTGAATGGTCCGATGTGCAACGAGGATGATCTGTCGACTAACTAACTAACTAACTAAATTACAAACTTGTACTCCGTGATAGTTTGTTAGTTTTGTACAAGTATCTGTTGCAACACCGTCTACTGGAGAATGCCCTTATTCTAGAGAGATTTGGCATCTTTCCTTCTGGCTGGTAACAGAAATTCGTTGATCTCTTGAATCTGATGAATTTCTATAGGTGTCACCCCTACACTGATCAAAACACCGATAACAGAACGCTGCTACCCTTTGATGCATGTCAAAAGTGGGGCGGCCATCTTTAAACTGTCTTTATGACGTTACCGTGTTCGTCTGCACTGTGATAGCACGTGGATAACACTCTTGACATCCTTACCAACAATTTTGACATGTTACAAGACAATGGTATGGTTAAAATAATTTATATCACACTGTTAATGTTTTCATTTGAAGTCCCTTCGTATTTTAAAACTCTATCTCGACTGGGATTCGAACTCTAGGCTGCTAAGCTGCGCCACTGCGACTCCGCATTTATAATAGGATAAAAATATATGTTTTATCGAACGGAAGACAGCCTGAGAAAATGCTTGACAGTCTTGTGTCATGGCACGGAAGAATCAACACATGAGTTGATCCATGCCATCGGAGATTGCAATTTATGGAGAAGCACCAGAGAGACGAATGGAGACAGATTGTATTTGCAGCAAAGAACCTCAATGGCTCGGAATGCTGAAGAAGAAGAAGATGATCACCATCGCCAGCCGGCAAATCACTGGATGATGACGAGCTTCTTGAAGACAGCGTGAGAAAATGCTTGACGGTCTTGTGTCAGGGCACGGAAGGGAGTCAACACACGGATTGATTGAGGCCGTCGGAGATTGCAATTTGTGGAGAGATGTGGTCGTCCTCGGGCAAGGCACTGGATGTTGATGATGATGGTGAGCTTTTTGAAGAGGTATCCACAACATTTGTTTACAAGATTTCCCACTTATTTATACATTATAAGGGAAATAAATAAACAAACATGTATTGTTTGGTGTTAATAGAAATAAAAGAAAGAAGTAGGGAATAGAGGACACCCCTAAGGCATCTATCTATCTGGTCATGCGTCGGTGTACATTTGTTCCTGCAGCGAGGCGCTGTCATCATTTAGATTTGACAGAGGTGAGCATGGTCGAGTTGAGTTGAGTTGAGTTGAGTTAAGAACCGACATCACTGCACTCAGGACATTCCCATACGTGCTCCGTCCCCTCGTTCAACAGCCAGCGAAGAGTCATACTACTAATCGTTCCCACCGCTATCTGATTAAAAGTTCTCCTGGTCATCCCTCTCAGTTTTGAGATTCTTCCAGAACCCCTGCCGATCCCCCGCAATCTCATTCTTTCCACTTATGGGTTCTCAAACTGTTCCTCCGCCTTCTCCACCTGGTCCCACAAGCGCACGACCATCTCCCCTTATCCATAGGCAAAATTCCACCAAGAGGTGCCTTCCCTGCTAGCCTATCAGCCTGTTCATTCCCCCGTACACCCGCATGGCCAGGGCAAAATATCCATACAATTCTCACAATCTGTGACCTCTAAAGCGACGAGAGCCATTCCACACGAAACATTCCTTTCTCCACCTTACTAAGCATACTCTTTGAATCCATAAGGAATACAACGTGTGTTGCAGTGGTCTCCTCTAGCCACCGGAATACCGCTGTTACTGCGTCCACCTCCATTCTCATGCTGGAGGTCGTAGCCGAATCTATAAGATCTCTCTTTCTTAAACATCCGGTGCCGAGGTAGAGGGTTGACTTCTCGTCCTTGACTTTCGGACGTAACTTAAAGTACCTCTGAAATCGGAGTGGGTTCGCCTCATGGCGATAGACACTGGTAATAGAGAAAGCTATTCCACACTTTAAAAAAATCGATCTAATACACTGGAAGCGGCTGCTCCGTGGCGATGCCGTTACGGATGCGTTTCGTAATTCCACTTACCCACGTTTGAAACACAGCTGCAGACGATTTGGCAGCAAATCGTCTTGTGTTGGTTTTTTACCGAAATGATATGACTGCCTGTTGTTCAGAAAGCAATAGCAAACTACTGAACGTAAACTTGCCAAGAGATCACAACAACAACAACTGCTGGTGTTGACTCAGACATCCTGTAAAAGGATATGCAACTAACTTTTTAACACTAGAAGTAGCGGAACGTGTATGGACTACGCTTGAGTTCAAAGCCAGCTAACACATTTTAAAAAACATAGAAATTGAATATGACATATTCAAACCCCGGTAGGTAATTATAGCTTTGTTATTTTAATGTTATCTAGTATTTTCTCTACTTCTCTCTTCTACTACTATGCGAGGACATAATAACATGGATGTTTTATTTATGAAATGGCTAAAATATTCCTCAATTGATCGTTTCTAGTCTAAGGGAAACAATCATATAATATTCAAATATGATTTTTTTGAAACCATAATTATTCCCCTTTGGTTAAAATAAGCAACTGCGCATGCGTAGGAAGTGTAACCAAGGTTACGAAATAAGACACCACGAATGTTTTTGTTTTTGTGTGGTTGATATATAGGTAATGACTAAATCTAAGCCGGTTCGCCGTGTCATTGATGCTTAATTTTGTAGTAAAATCGAGAAAAAAATGACCACACAAAGTGAAGGACCGTTTGACTACACGGCAACCGGTGCTCTAGGCGATAAACGGAAAACCATGCTTCGAAATGAGCTTCACTTGAGGGTAAATAAAACATCACTCACATGCCGACTTTTATAAATTAAAATTGTTATCATGGTGGATAATAATTAATATTAATAATAATAATTACTATCTGAGATAGTATCTCTGTTTAGATACTTCTTCATAACATATTAATACAGATTTCTCTATGTACACCTACACTCAGTTTCACGATGTTGGTTTAACTTTTTGTATCTTAATAACGGTAACGAGTTGTAGACACAATCAAAACAGATTGAGATTCAGATATCAATCAGATATCTTTACTAAAGATAATATTTAAATAATAATATAGAATAAAGACTTTATCATAACTATCATTTAATACTTGATTGCATTATGCATTATAATATAAAGCAATTGCAAGCTACTGAACGTAAACTTGCCACGACATCAACAACAGCGGTAAAATGCTGGTGTTGACAGCGATGTCCTGTAAAAGAAAAAAAAGTATGTGCAAAAAAATTTATAATATATTGTTTTTATACCTCACTTTAAATTCACAACTTTACCAACTTTATTTACCCATTCACTTGTTACAACTTGCTACCATCACTACTACTGCTACTATCACTTCCATTACTATTATGACCACAACTAATACAACACCACCACTACTATTAGCACTGCTATTAATAGTATTACTACTGCTTCCACTACTACTACTACTACTACTACTACTACTACTACTACTACTACTACTACTACTACTACTTTTACTAATACTACTAATACTTTTATTATGACTACTAATAGTAATACTCATTGGCACCTTTCTGTCTTGACAGACGATAGTTTGGTACATTGTGCTTCAAAAAGGCTTAATAACTGTCATATGGCAATAACTACGATCCATGGCGGTGGCGAGTGTGGCTGGTAAGGCCAATTCTTGCTGCTAATGTTTTCCCACAGTAGGTGCATGTGAAAACATGGTCATTTCCACCATTTTGCACCATCTTACGTCTCTCGCGCTCTGTGTGTGCTTTATCTGCAATCATTTTCTCCTTTGTCTTTATTCCATTTCTGATAGTTGCCCTCCATGCAACACGTTCAGCGACGACGTGCTCCCATTGTGCATTATCAATGCCTGTATCAATCATGTCCCGCTTACACACATCTTTGTATCGTAGTAGAGGCCGACCCTGAGATCTCCTACCCGTCTGTAATTCACCAAAAAAGATGTCCTTTGGTATTCTACCATCATCCATCATCCTAACGTGTCCTATCCATCTAAGTCTACGAAGACTGAGCATGGAATACACAGTCACACAACCTGATCTTTCCAATACTTCAGTATTTGTGATTTTGTCTTGCCACTAATACTAATACTAACACTAATACTATTGCTACTATTACTACTACTAGTCTACTACCACTATTACTACAGTCATGGCTACCACCACTATTACTTTCACTACTACTACTACTACTACTACTACTACTACTACTGCTACTACTACTACTCCTACTACTACTACTGCTACTACTACTACTCCTACTACTACTACTACTACTACTACTACTACTACTACTACTACTACTACTATTATTTGTACAATTGTCAGAACAAAGTGGGCTGTGCTAAGACAAGAGGCTTCGTTTTGCCAGAGAAAACACGTGTTTATGGTTTGCCATCTGGCACTCGAGACTTCACAGTTGCACATGGTATGTTACCCGGCTAATTATGTAATATCTCATCATATATTTAATGTTTGTGCTTTGTTTGTTAGTCACCCCACTTCATTATCCCATGATCTAGAATATGGGAAGTCCCAACATTTCAGACCCCAACAATAGTACCAACCATCGCTCTAAATTTAAATGCTTTTATCAACATCATCATCAAGTGCCCTGTCATCTGGTGTAGGCGTTCATGGCTCTCCACAGATCTCGGTCTTTGGTTTTCTGGATTAACTCTGCTACTGATAATCCTCCGTGCCACCGTCTCAATCCATCCAGCATCATTTCTCTTGGTCTGCCTCTGTCTCTCTTCCCCTCGATCTTTCCAGTTGTCACGACGTTCTCCAATGCCTCTCTTCTCAGTACATGACCAAAGAAAGCTGTTTGTCTCTTTCTTATTGTTGTATATAGTGTTCTAGTTTCATTAGCCTGTTTCAGGCAGTTGTTGCTAGTTACTCTGGCAGTCCAAGAAATTCTCAACATTCGTCTCAGGAACCACATCTCTGTTGCTTCTAATTACTTCTTAATTTGTTCATTTACATTCCAAGATTCACTGCCATACAGCAATGTTTTTATACTTTAACAAATTTAATGTAGTGCCTTATGCCTGTGATATTTCTAAAGTCGTCATATCTACTCTTCTCTTCCAGTCAATGGACTTCTTTTCTCAAGTATTTCATCTCACATGTAATGGGTTGCTTATGTTACAATGTAGACCATATCCCTGGTTGTCTTGGGCCCATGTGTAATCAGGTTCCTTTCTCTAGGGAAGCAAATGATAGCAGCAATGTCATCTACCATGCATGTCATAAGTGGCAACTGAGGAGGGTGGTCTTTGGGGCTGGTAGACAACTTTAGCTGTAATATCCATTGCACATGGTATTGTTCCTGTATTGTCACCTGTTGTTGCTACTGTGTTGTCATCTCTTGTTGTTCCTTTGTTCCTGTTTTGTCATCTCTTGTTGTTCCTGTATTGTCACTTGTTGTTGTTCCTGTATTGTCACCTGGTGTTGTTCCTATTTTGTCACCTGTTATTCCTATATGTCACCTGTTGTTCTTCTTGTTTTGTCACCTGTTGTCTTTCCTGTTTTGTCACCTGTTGTTATTCCTGTTTTGTTACCTGTTGTTGGTCCTGTTCTGTCACCTGACATTGTTCCTGTTTTGTCGCCTGTTGTATAGATCCAGTGCTTCGATGCCCTGGTCATTGGTGTGCATGCTGTCACAGCTCCCATTTCATGATTACTTGTGATAACATATTTTCAGTTACATTAAATTTATATACTTTCAGTTAAATTTGTTCATTTTTCAAATTACATTTTATTTTTTACCGTTCATTAAAAATAGTTAATCTTACAGTTAAAAAAGTTCTCCTTTCCATTAATTTGTTAACTTTTCAGTTAAATTTGTTCACCTTTTAGTTAAATTTGTCCACCTTTCAGTTAATTTTCTCCACTTGTCAGTTAAATTTGTTCATTTTTCAGTTAACTTTGTTCATCTTTCAATTAAATTTGTTCACCTTTCAGTTAATTTTGTCCACTTTTCAGTTAAATTTGTTCATTTTTCAGTTAACTTTGTTCATCTTTCAATTAAATTTGTTCACCTTTCAGTTCAACTGTCGGTATCTGCGGCTCAAGGGTTAGTGAAACACAGTTTTACAATTTCCCCACATACCAAGACGAGAGTGATTTGGAAGCAGACCGCTTTGTTTTAATTTTAATGGTATGAGGCATTGATCGTTCAGAAAGCAATGACAAAATGCTGAACTTAAATTTGCCTAGAAATTACAAACAGCCAATAAATGCTTGGGTTGGCTGTGACGTCCTGTGAAGGACATGCATCAAACTTTCTGTTTTCAAATAAACTCATTCGTCTTTCAGTTAAATTAGTTCACTTTTCAGTTGCATAAGTCATCTTGTATCAAAGAAAATGAATAAGCAATTAAACCGAAATCAAGGTCTTGTAGATGTGCTGTAGATGTGGATATACAGAAGAATATGATGTATCTCATAGAAACCAAAATAATCAAATACAGAGGTTCTAGAAAATCTGGGAATGAAAAGAGAGTTGATGAAAGAAATAAAAAAAGAGGTAAAGGAAATATTTTAGCCACGTTAGAAAACATAACACTCTTATAAAAACCATACTAGATGGTAATGTTGAAGGCAAGTGAGCAAGAGGCAAACGATACAAGTGGGAAGATAACATCAAGAGATGGACGAACAGCAGTCTGGCAGAATGTACAATCAAGGTGAGAGACAGAAAGTGTTGGAAACCCATTGCAGCCAACCTTCATTGTGGAGACGGCACCTGATTGAACAAGTGGAAAGATAACATTAAGAGATTATGAACAGCAGCCTGACAGAATGTACAGTCAAGGCGAGAAATAGAAAGTGTTGGAAATCCATTGCAACCAACCTTCATTGTGGAGATGGCACCTGATCGATTGATTGATTGACTGATTGATTGATTTATCAAATACAAACTATAAAAATCAATAAATATACAAATATATGAAACACTCTGACTGTATTTCCAGCTTTGAGCGGATGGGCAGGCACCTCCCCTGAATCAAGAGCTGCTTCTGGAAATAAACCCACAACAGAGAGGGATTTCATGAACCTCAACAGAGCAGCTCTCACAGGAGGTCTCATTGAACCTGGAGAGCACTTTGACTACAGAGCTACACATGACCTTCGACGGCCTCCTTTTAAAAACCAGAAGTCTGCCGGGAGATTGCATTCTCGAAGGTTGCCGCCCACGATGGTATTTGGAACTCCAAGCAGGTTTGTGAATCTGAATAGTTTTCATTTCTTTTCTTCGTCTAAGCAGGGAGCTGTGTCGGGTGCAGGAGCTGTGTAAAGTGTAGGAGCTGTGTCAGGTGTTGGAACTGTATCATGTGTAGGAGCTGTGTCAAGTGTAGGAGCTGTATCAGGTGTAGGAGCTGTGTCAGGTGTAGGAGCTGTGTCAAGTGTAGGAGCTGTGTCAAGTGTAGGGGATGTGTCAGGTGTAGGGGATGTGTCAGGTGTAGGGGATGTGTCAAGTGTAGGAGCTGTGTGGGGTGTAGGAGCTGTGTCAGGTGTAGGAGCTGTGTCAAGTGTAGGAGCTGTGTCAGGTGTAGGAGCTGTGTCAGGTGTAGGAGCTGTGTCAAGTGTAGGAGCTGTGTCAAGTGTAGGAGCTGTGTCAGGTGTAGGGGATGTGTCAGGTGTAGGGGATGTGTCAAGTGTAGGAGCTGTGTCAGGTGTAGGGGATGTGTCAAGTGTAGGAGCTGTGTCAGGTGTAGGAGCTGTGTCAAGTGTAGGAGCTGTGTCAAGTGTAGGAGCTGTGTCTATTGTAGGAGCTGTCAGATGTAGGAGCTGTGTCAGGTGTAGGAGCTGTGTCAAGTGTAGGACCTGTGTCAGGTGTAGGAGCTGTGTCAAGTGTAGATGTTTGTAAAGTCTCACTACACTTTGTATGTAGAACAGTTGTTTTTCAGTCCTGCAAATGGAAAACATACTCTCCAACACACAGCTGTTCTACAAACAAAGTGTAGTGAGACTTTACAACCACCCTGTATAACATATATCAGGGTTTGTGCAGCTGAATTAAGATTAATTTCAAAAACAAAAACACAGAATGAAGATAAATGTCTGGCTGGTATCAGTTTCAATGTAGCCTATTATATTTATCTTCTTTACAATAAATTCATATTTACATTCCTGACATTTTCCTAATTTGTTCTGTTTTCATGAGATCTTTCTCATTTCTTCTATTTCCCTGACTACATCGTCATTTGTCAGTACTTTGTACTGGATCAATCTTACTTCGATGGATGCAAAACCTTATCAGAGCTGAGGTGACCTTCCTTGAAAATCATCAAAAAGTTGGTTGCATATTCTCTATAAGATGTCACAGTCAATCGCAGATTGTTTTGGCTGTTTGTGATTTCTTGGCTTGTTTATGTTCAGTAGTTTGCCATTGCTTTCTGAACAACTGGCACTCACACTATTTAATGAAAAATCAGCAAAAGGCGGCCAGCTGCCAAATCGCCCACAGCTGTGTTTTGAATGTGGTATGCAGGATTACGAACTGCGTTCATAACCTCTTCCGTCTTAAATTACACATATAGTAAATCATATAGTTTTAATTATATACAGACATTGTATGTAAAAACACTGAACACTCTCAGCCAATCATATGGCTGTATATGGCTGTAATATTTGTGTGCTCACCACACACACAGTGACATTTCACACTTTGGCATTAATCATTGTTTTGTTTCAGACCTTCAACTCCGATTTATGAATTATTAGAACACAAATATCAGGACAAATGGTTCAAAGAGAGACAGAAAATTCTGGAGGCCAAGAGGTCAGCAGATGCCAAGGTAAGAAGGACATTCTTGTTTAGTCATAGCTTATTATGTTGCACGTCTTTGGTTGTTGTGTGTAAACATATTTCATGGTGGTACATATATATTTTAGTCCATTGTATCTGTTTCTACAATCTTTTACAAGACCGGTGAATTTTCAAATATAGTGTGACCTGTCTGTCATCTATTCTTTGGAAACATGATCACTGATGTCATCCTGATTTATTTCACTCAAAAAGGAAACCCTGACCTGCACAGTTTGCGGTAACTGCACTAGCCAGGCGGCCTTAATTCCTCAGGCTCAAGACCCCCTGCCATACACTGCAATACACTATATTGGCAGTAAATGACAGTTTTTGACAGTGTCTGATTTAGACTCTTTTGAATCCTGAAGTGAATCATTCAGCTACAAAAATGTTGTTGGTCAGCACTCATCATTCGCTGTGTGAGGGAACGACTGATCACATATCCAACCGTGTGCTTAAGCATACAGACGTGTGATGCTTGAAACAATTTACATAGCAGGAGCGTTAGTTTAAATGTTAGAGGCTACACTGATAATGTTCTTAGCATGTAGGTCGAGACAGGAACACAGAGCTGATCCACGACTCTGGTGAACGAGTGAGATGGCAGAACATGACCGCCCATGCTTAACGGCATGGCACATGATGGATGGATGGATGTAGGGCCAGGGTTTGATGCCTCAACCCATCATTCCCTATGAGTAGGAAAGATTGGTCACCTATTGCTCTGTGATCCCAGTCCTACAAAATATAATACATCAAACAATCAATCAATATCATACAAAATAAAATATTATTGTATCATTAGCTTAGATGACTATCACGGAGTGGTTCTGCCTGATGGCGAGGGATACTGGTAATAAGGAAAGTTATACCACATGCAATAATCAGTCCAGTGCACTAGAAGTACGACGATGATTGAGCTGAAAGCAAGCAAATACAACAATAACAAAATCTGTAAATGTCCTGAAATATTATTATATTTTAGTTTATCTATATTTACTATTATCTGTGCATGTCTTGATATATTATTATATTTTAGTTTATCTATATTTACTATTATCTGTAAATGTCCTGAAATATTATTATATTTTAGTTTATCTATATTTACTATTATCTGTAAATTTCCTGAAATATTATTATATTTTAGTTTATCTATATTTACTATTATCTGTGCATGTCCTGATATATTATTATATTTTAGTTTATCTATATTTACTATTATCTGTAAATGTCCTGAAATATTATTATATTTTAGTTTATCTATATTTACTATTATCTGTAAATTTCCTGAAATATTATTATATTTTAGTTTATCTATATTTACTATTATCTGTAAATTTCCTGAAATATTATTATATTTTAGTTTATCTATATTTACTATTATCTGTAAATGTCCTGAAATATTATTATATTTTAGTTTATCTTTTTTACTATTATCTGTAAATGTCCTGAAATATTATTATATTTTAGTTTATCTTTTTTACTATTATCTGTAAATGTCCTGAAATATTATATTTTATCTATATTTATTATTATCTGTAAATGTCCTGAAATATTATATTTTATCTATATTTACTATTATCTGTAAATGTCCTGAAATATTATTATATTTTAGTTTATCTATATTTACTATTATCTGTAAATGTCCCGATATATTATTATATTTTAGTTTATCTATATTTACTATTATCTGTACATGTTATTTTGTATTTCTTTTTTCTTGCATATCCGTTTTACAGGACATTGCAGTCAACATCCGCATTTTCAGCTGCTGTTGATGTCTTGACAAGCTTTACATTCAGTAGTTTGCCATTGCTTTCTAAACAACTGCCTCACATACCTTTCTGTAAGAAACCAGCTCGATGTGATCTGCTGCCAAATCTCACACAGCAGTGTTTCGAATGTGGGTATACGGGATTACGAACAGCTTCCTTAACTCCTTTACCAGGGAGACCAGCTTTGTATTATTAGCTTATCTATATTTACTTATGCAATAAGTCGCTATCAATGAATGTAAGAAAGAGAGTGCTAAAATGCTATATAGAACCAGTTTTGCTGTATGGCAGCAAATCTTGGAATGTAAATGAACAAATTAGGAAGAACTTAGAAGCAACAGAGATGTGGATTTTAAGACGAATGTTGCGAATTCCTTGGACTGCGAGAGTAACTAACAACGATTGCCTGAAAGAGGCTAATGAAACTAGAACACTATATACAACAATAAGAAAGAGACAAACAGCTTTTTTTGGTCATGTGATGAGAAGAGAGGCATTGGAGAACATCGTGACAACTGGAAAGATTGAGGGGAAGAGAGGCAGAGGCAGACCAAGAGAAATGATGCTGGACGGATTGAGACGGGGGCATGGAGGAAAATCATCAGCAGAGTTGATCCAGAACACCAAAGACCGAGATCTGTGGAGAGTCATGAACGCCTACGCCAGCCAGAATGGCACTTGATGATGATGATATTTACTATCATCTGTAAATGTCATGTTGTATTATTAGCTTATCTATATTTACTACCATCTGTAAATGTCATGTCGTATCATTAGCTAATCTATATTTACTATCATCTGTAAATGTCATGTTGTATCATTAGCTTATCTATATTTACTACCATCTGTATATGTCATGTTGTATCATTAGCTTATCTATATTTACTATCATCTGTAAATGTCATGTTGTATCATTAGCTTATCTATATTTACTATCATCTGTACATGTCATGTTGTATTATTAGCTTATCTATATTTACTATCATCTGTACATGTCATGTTGTATTATTAGCTTATCTATATTTACTATCATCTGTACATGTCATGTTGTATTATTAGCTTATCTACATTTACTATCATCTGTAAATGTCATGTTGTATTATTAGCTTATCTATATTTACTATCATCTGTAGATGTCATGTTGTATTATTAGCTTATCTATATTTACTGTCATCTGTAAATGTCATGTTGTATTATTAGCTTATCTATATTTACTATCATTTGTAAATGTCATGTTGTATTATTAGCTTATCTATATTTACTATCATCTGTACATGTCATGTTGTATTATTAGCTTATCTATATTTACTATCATCTGTAAATATCATGTTGTATTATTAGCTTATCTATATTTACTATCATCTGTACATGTCATGTTGTATTATTAGCTTATCTATATTTACTATCATCTGTATATGTCATGTATTATTAGCTTATCTATAATTACTATCATCTGTAGATGTCATGTTGTATTATTAGCTTATCTATATTTACTATCATCTGTAAATGTCATGTTGTATTATTAGCTTATCTATATTTACTATTATCTGTACATGTAATCTTGTATTATTAGCTTATCTATATTTACTATCATCTGGAATATGCATCACTGAGACAAAGAACAGAATCGGACAAGCAAAAGCTGCATTCTGTCAAAAGAAGAACGTTTTGCACAATAAGTCACTGTCTTTGAAAATTAGAAAACGAGTTCTTGGATGTTACATAGAACCAGTTTTAACAAACGACTGCAAATCCTGGATAATTAGTAAAAATGTCCATGTAAGCCTTGGAGATGTGGTTTTATAGAAAAATGCCGAAATTTAATTGGACAGCTAAAATGAGCAGTCATGATGTTTTAAGGGATGCAAAGACAACTTACCACAAACATCAGAAAGAGGCTGTCATTGTCTTTTGGCCACATTATGAGAAGACAAAAATTGAGCATATTGTGACAACCAGAAAGATTTGCAGAAAGAGAGTTAAAGGAAGATGACGTGGGAAGATTTTTGACAGTCTTGTGTCATGGCATAGAAGGGGGCAACACATGAATTGATCTCTGCCATCAGAGATTGGTTTAGATATATTTATTATGATCTGCAAATCATCTGGTATATTATTACCTTGGAGGAAAGGCAAGACGGACATATAATCAGATTGCTACTGGAACTATTGATGCTGGAACTCTTCGCTGGCTGCTGAGGATAGGGACGGAGTGCTTATGGGAATGCCCCGAATGCTGTGATGTCGGTTCCTAAATCAATCAATCAATCAATCAATCAATCAAAAAAAATTGCTGGAAAACTTTTTATTATCTTCTTGCACCAAAGTTTTACCTGAAAACCCAATTTTTTTTTTGACCCCACTTTTCATTTACTGTACAATTTTCTGGTGTATCAGTGAAAGCGTCTTCAAGTTGCTGTTGAAACTGAAAGCACTTTTCAGGATCATGAGTGTTAATAATATTAATCCTGGGGCTAGATTTGTGTTTAGCTGTGTAGATTCTCTTTGGTCTCAGTCTAACCCTTGCAAAAACCAAAGAATGATCCGTATCACAGTCAGCACTGTGGTAACTACGAGTCAATGATATATGGTTCAGATGTTGTCTCCGTGTGATGATGAAGTCCAGCTGGTGCCAATGGCCGGATCTTGGATGTTTCCATGTGACCCTTATGCATCTCTTTGTTTTAAAAAAAGAGTTTGTAATACATAGGTCATTACTGGTGCAATGTTCCAGCAGCCTTTGCCCATTTTCATTCATGCGACCGATGTTGTATTTTTCCAAGGCACACTGGCCATGAACTCGAGTCCTTGCCCACACGAGCATTGAAATCACCGAGCATATAATGTAGTCAGATTTTGGAACTGCCTTGATCACGGAGTCTAACTCCTCATAGAACAAATCCTTCACATCATCAGAGGAATCGAGTGTCGGTGCATATGCAGTAATAATGGTGGCAAACCCACAAGAGGTTGCCAAGCGCAGGGATAATAGTCTTTCATTTCCTCCTGCTGGAATTTCAATCATTCCCAGTAGCGAATTCTTCACTGCAAAGCCCACACTGCGTTGCCTTTTTTCTGCCTGCCCTCTACCCTTCCAGAAAAAGGTGTAGTTGTTTTCCCTGAGTGACCCTTCCTCAGCGAGGGGAGTCTCCTGCAGGCCAGCAATATCAATGTTAAGCCGATTGAGTTCGGCATCAATCACAGCCGTTTTTCTCACATCGTCAATATTGGTCAAGTCAGTGGAAAATCCTGGACACATGGTTCTCACGTTCCAGGTTGCAAGCCGTAGCTTGAGGTTTCTATGTTTATTTTTGTTTGTACCTGGTGCATTGGTTTTACAGCCAGGGATGGAGTTATTGCCTCTCCATAGCACAACATTATTTGACATTATGTGAAACACTATGACATTGGTATTTTGGGATTATGTGAAAAACTATGACATTGGTATTTTGACATTATGTGAAACACTATGACATTGGTATTTTGGGATTATGTGAAACACTATGACATTGGTATTTTGGGATTATGTGAAACACTATGACATTGATATTTTGGGATTATGTGAAACACTATGACATTGATATTTTGGGATTATGTGAAACATTATGACATTGATATTTTAGGATTATGTGAAACACTATGACATGGTATTTTGGGATTATGTGAAACATTATGACATTGATATTTTAGGATTATGTGAAACACTATGACATTGGCATTTTGGGATTATGTGAAACATTATGACATTGGTATTTTGACATTATGTGAAACACTATGACATTGGTATTTTAGGATTATGTGAAACACTCTCATTGGCACCTTGCCGTCTTGACAGACGATACTTTGTGCTCTAAAAAGGCATAATAACTTTTAACTATGGCGGTAGCGAGTGTGACTGATAAGGCCAATTTGCGCTGTAAATGTCCGTTCACAGTGGGTGCATGTGAACACGTGGTCATTTCCACCATCATGCACCATCTTACGTCTCAAACGCTTGGTGTGTGACTTTTCTGCAATAATTTTCTCCTTTGACTTTATTCCATTTATGATATTTGCCCTCCATGCATTATGTGAAACACTATGACATTGGTATTTTGGGATTATGTGAAACACTATGACTTTGATATTTTAGGATTATGTGAAACACTATGACAGTAGTATTTTGGGATTATGTACAACAAGGTGCCCAGGAACAGGCACAGTTTTCAAGCTCAGGTGGAAAAGTGAAGTGCAGTTCTCAGGTCATTCAGAGTATAATTTCCGCTCCCCTTTTTTTTTTCTCCTGCAGCGAAGGAGTGGCCCTAATGTTGTCCAAAAGGGCACAGCAACCACTTGTAGCATGGGAAGCTGTGAGCTCAAGAATAATAACAGGCATAATTTAGAAGCACAAAAAAGAAAGTAAATATGAATGTAATTGAGTGTTATGCACCTACAAATGATAAGAATGAAGCGGTTAAGGAAGAATTTTATATGAAACTCCAATGAATCATGAGCAGTCAAGGAAACCAAAATATCATAATCCTGATGTTTTTGAATAACGAAGACACAAACAATAGATTGCACGATTTATTGCCTGGCATATTTCGCTGCATCTCGTCAGGTACATACTGCAGAAATCACACAACTTACGTGAAATTAACTATATAAATCCTTCAAGTTGAAATATACACAATTTCGCACAGTATTGTCAATTATCTACCACGGTAATTTTAAGCTGACTAACATGTCTTTCTGTTTGCACAATTCTGGCTTGCGTTGATAGATCATAATTGCTTCTGCAAATTTTAACAAGCGAGTATTCTGTGTTCTAAACAACACGCGAAATGCAGTCTCTCTGGACACAACATGGCGACTGGCGACAATGTGCCTGCCGATTGAAGACGCTTGTTAATAATCCTGATGGGTGACCTGAGTGCCAAGATAAGATTGGATAACATGGACTTCGAGGAAATCATGGGAAAACATGGACACAGGGTAAGAATTAAAATGGAGAGTTATTTGCTAATTTCTGCACAGAGAATCAGTACATGACAGATGGAAGTCTTAACCTGACCACAGAACAGAAAACCAAATTTACCACATCTGTATCGCAAGAAATTTAGATCTTCTCTACATGACATAGAGGGTATTTAGAGGAGCAGACATATATGCAGATTACCATCTTCTGCTAGGTAAAATTAAACTGAAGCTCAAGATATATATCATTCCATGAACACAAGAATACAATGTAAGATACCTTAGAATCAAGAAAATTAAGGAACAATTCACGGTCACAGCCTCTGCCCTACAGTAGGCAGCAGACAAAGAGAGTACTGAATGGTAAGAATTTCTTATGTAAAGATGGCATTTACATTTTGGCATTTGAAAATGGTTATACAATTTTGTCATTTAAAGAGATGAGACACTAAATTCCATAGATTTGAAAATTGTAAGACCAGCCAATAGAGAATTTCATGTGTATGATGATACGAGGTTTTACAATTGTGTATTACTATGATGTCATATGTGATGTTCTCATGATGTCTGATCTCCAGGTGTATCGAGGTCACCACATTATATATGAGACAAGAGCTTCATTGCTGCGGACCTACCAAAACCCCGTAGATCCACCACCGTTGTGGCATTTGCCACGGTTTACAAAGTCGGTCAGTAGTAGCATTTTTCATTTATCTATTATCTTGCTATCTAGGTTGATTGATTGATTGATTTAGGAATCGACATCTCAGCATTCGGGGCATTCCTATAAGTGCTCCGTCCCCATCCTCAGTAGCCAGCGAAGAGTTCCAACACTAATAGTACCAGTAGCAATCTGAACTATCTTTGCTATCTAGGTATTTTGTGAAACCTCTTTTTTATCTTTGCCATATATCTTTTTACAAGGGAACGTCATTAAGTAACAGGAATTTTATTTTATTATAAAATGCATGTAAAATATTATTTCAAGACACAAATGGCTCTTAAGCAACACCCCATATAGGGGTTGTGAGGATCAAGCAGTTTGCGCATGCACAATAGCAAATACAAAATAGTTTTTTGTTTTGTTTTTGTGTGCTGATAAAGGCTTTCTAGCTGCAACACCCATTCTGTGATTGTATTCTTGTTAAGCTGACCAGTTCCTTTTTTTTTTTACTTGCTCACTGCTGTTGTCACTGGATCTGTTAGCACGTGTCTTGATGTTACTTGAGAACCACTGATCTAGTCGATGAGTCACAATTATTGTATGTTTTTTTTTTGTAGAGTATTATGTGACAACACTCGTATGGTTTCTTTATCTCTTAGTTGTTTATGCGAGGGTGTCTATTGTTTATGTTATTTTCTGTCTGTTATCTAGGATGTGAGTGACTATTTAGCGTTTTATCTGGCATCTGTTATCTAGCCTGTGACTGGCTCTTTTTTTATTTTATCTTTTATCTAATAACATAATCTTGAGTCTGTGAGTGACTATTTTTTAATGTTATATCTTTTATCTGTTATCTAGTCTGTGGATTAACATTTTATATTATCTGTTATCTAGTCTGTGAATGACTATTATATTTTATTTATTACTAGCTGACCCGGCCCAGCTTCGCCCATGCCCTGGAAGGGATCTATCTATCTATCAGTCTGTCTGTCTGCTTGTTTGTCTGTCTGGCTGGCTGACCCGGCCCGGCTTCACCCAGTCCCTGGTGGGGAGCATCTAATTTAATTCATATAAGTAGTCATATAAGCTCTCCCGTTCCCGACTATCTGTCTGTCTGTCTATCTGACCGGGCCCGGCTTCACCCAGTCCCTGGTGGGGAGCATCTAATTTAATTCATATACGTAGTCATATAAGCTCTCCCGTTCCCGACTATCTGTTTGTCTGTCTGTCCCGGCGCGGCTTCACCCAGTCCCTGGTGGGGAGCATCTAATTTAATTCATATACGTAGTCATATAAGCTCTCCCGTTCCCGACTGTCTGTCTGTCTATCTGTCTGTCTGACCCGGCCCGGCTTCACCCAGTCCCTGGTGGGGAGCATGTCATTTAATTCATATAAGTAGTCAAATAAGCTTCCGTTCCCGACTATCTGTCTATCTATCTGACCCGGCGTGGTTTCGCCCAGCTCCTGGCGCATAGTAACTTAAAAGAATGTCCTTCCACACACCATTCAATGAAAACTGTAGAAAAAGATGGGTTACAATGTTATGCATTATGCATTATTTTTATGAAAACTTTGAAAATTCCTTAAAGATTATATCATTATTTATTATAACTCATATGCCAGAAAATAACTATAGACAAAGAGTTTAACTCTTTCACTACCAAACAAAAACTGGGCTGTGACCAAACAGAAATTTATGGCAGAAAATTGGAACTAGGGGTGTGTTACAATAATGCTTTTAAAATGGTTAAGATGGTAGCAGATCTATTGTATTACATATCAAATTAAAGAGGATTGCACAAGGAACATGACAGTGTTAATAATTAATTGATAGGTTACAAATATTATGACAATAATGAGAGGTTTAATAATAACAACTGAAATTAAAGAGGTAAAAATTATTTAAAAAACTGCACTTATAAGGTGTTTTCTACACTCCTATACTGCTAATCATGTTTAATTTACTGAATAATCAAACAAACACCACTTGTCTTCAAGAATATAAACAGTATTGCTCATTAAAGTAACCCAAAAGAAGTTTTGGTTCATATTCTGAACCATGTCTTTTTAACAAAAAATGACAAAAAATAATGGCTGAAATCTGGAAGGTGGGGTCTCTCACAGTAAAGTTATGAAAATGGTTAAAATTGTAGAAGAAATGTTGTATTATATATCAAAATAAAGGGGATTGGACAAGGAATATGTTGGTAGGAGAATTTCTGCTTTAGGTTGTAAATAAAATAAAAATAATAATATAATTTGTAAAATAATTGGACAAAAGTAGGTAAAAATAATGTAAACATTGCACTTAGAATGTGTTTTCTACACTCCTATACTGCTAATCATGTTTAATTTACTGAATAATCAAACAAACACCACTTGTCTTCAAGAATATAAACAGTATTGCTCATTAAAGTAACCCAAAAAGAAGTTTTGGTTCATATTCTGAACCATGTCTTTTTAACAAAAAATGACAAAAAATAATGGCTGAAATCTGGAAGGTGGGGTCTCTCACAGTAAAGTTATGAAAATGGTTAAAATTGTAGAAGAAATGTTGTATTATATATCAAAATAAAGGGGATTGGACAAGGAATATGTTGGTAGGAGAATTTCTGCTTTAGGTTGTAAATAAAATAAAAATAATAATATAATTTGTAAAATAATTGGACAAAAGTAGGTAAAAATAATGTAAACATTGCACTTAGAATGTGTTTTCTACACTCCTATACTGCTAATCATGTTTAATTTACTGAATAATCAAACAAACACCACTTGTCTTCAAGAATATAAACAGTATTGCTCATTAAAGTAACCCAAAAGAAGTTTTGGTTCATATTCTGAACCATGTCTTTTTAACAAAAAATGACAAAAAATAATGGCTGAAATCTGGAAGGTGGGGTCTCTCACAGTAAAGTTATGAAAATGGTTAAAATTGTAGAAGAAATGTTGTATTATATATCAAAATAAAGGGGATTGGACAAGGAATATGTTGGTAGGAGAATTTCTGCTTTAGGTTGTAAATAAAATAAAAATAATAATATAATTTGTAAAATAATTGGACAAAAGTAGGTAAAATAATGTAAACATTGTACTTACCGAGGGGGCGTTGTTATCCAATATCTCTTCACTGCTAATCCAATTGAATTTACTGAACAAACAACACTATCTAAACTATAAACACCATTGCTTCCAATCAACCATCCGAAAAGAAGTTTTGCCGCAGATTCTGAATCATGTATCCATAATCAACTCAGGAGGGAAGCCTACTCGGTTGACATTCAGTGTTCCTGTATAATTGAAATTGTTGGAATGCAGATAATCAATCAGAGCTTTCGAAGTGTAGAATCTGTCAGCAAAGATGTGATGCCAGCTCCGAGAACATTCAGTAGTGTGGCAAACACTTTCACTGCATGAGCAGTTGTGAGATCTAAATCTGGACTGTATTCGGTGTTTCGTCCATAGTAAATTTTAAATTCACCACATAGCCAGTCGCAGAATCACAAAGGCCAAATGTTTTGATGTGGTACTTGTGAGGTTTTGTTGCATTGTATTGTCTGTGCTGAAATCTGCCCTTCCATCCAATAATCATTTCATCAATGGACACATTTTCAAATGGGTAAAATGCTTCCTGGAATCTCTTCAGGACCATGTCAACAAGAGGATCAATTTTTTTTTCACGTGATGCTTCTGGTTCACACTACGTTGAAACATGGTGTGAAAAATAGATTCAAATCTGTTCCTGGGAAACATAGTGGCATACCAAGGAGTATATAAATGTGCACCTGTACACCAATAGTCTTTGATAGATGGTCTTGGATCAAGTCCCATAGCAATAATGACAGACGTAAACTTCAGCCATTCATGCTTCGTGAGTGGGGTCCAGGATAACAGACTAGAATGTTTTCTTTTAGGAGTGTTCTGCATCAAGATCTTTTCTGCATATTTGTTTACATTTTTAATTATACAATCCACTATGTCATCATCAAAAAAACTTTGAGAAATCCATAGGTGTTTGCAGATGATAAAGTTTAGAGTTGACGTGAGATCTTCGAGGACGAAATTCAAACTTCGGTTTTGTTTCTCCTTCTGACACATCTTGCCATGTCGATGGTGATGGGATAGGTGCATCACGCTGTACAGAAGCTTGTAGATTCAACTTTTTTCCTCCAGTTTTATTCTTATTTTGTACTGTTTGCTTTCCTTTCCGCTGAGAAGTGATTGTGACATCCTGACTTTCATTGTCAGACGAACATTCCATCAGACATCTCAGCTGAAGACGAAGTTCCACTAGTAATATCTTTATCACCACGTGCTAAAATGTTAGATTCACAGATATAACTGCTGTCTGAATCACTATTATCGGAATCACTATTGTTTAAAACAGTTTCGAATAATAATCTAGCTTGATCTGAAGTCATTCTACGTGGACGCATACTGGTGGGCGTTTCCATTGTGAAAAACCAAAACAAACAAATTAACACTACCTTAAACTGAAAATTCACAAGAATCAAAAATTAGAAAACCATTGACCGCTCCAAGATGGCGTAGAGATCTTTCGGCTGTACTACTTTTTAGTTTACAGTAACTTAAAAATTTCCCAAACGGAGCAGAAATATGTGAAATAAACCACTGATCATTTTTTGGGACGAAAAGGGCGGACTGCCATTACAGCAAATCAATTCTGTCCACAGATGGGAGCACGGTAGCGAAAGAGTTAACAATAGTGCAAGTAAGTCCAACAATATGACTATAAAGTATATAGAAATGTTATTAAAAGTTATGCCCCCTTTAAATAACTTTTCTAGAGTGAAGTCCCCCTGCTATATAGACATTATATAATGAAAATGGAAAAGTAAATGTTATTAAATAAGTAGAAGATTTTACATTAAGAAAATTTTTATAGTCGGTTGCACAGGAATGAAAGGAAGACGTGTAGAAAATTTCATCTCAATCGGATGTACCGTTATCGAACGCATCCAATATCCACAAACCCACAAAAAAACATACACTCTGTTTTATAGATATAGATTTAGTCTGTAAGTGACTGTTTTATATGTTATTTGTTTTATCTATTATCTAGTCTGTGAGTGACTATTTTTTAATGTTATCTTTTATCTATTATCTAGTCTGTGGATTAACATTTTATATTATCTGTTATCTAGTCTGTGAATGACTATTATATTTTATTTATTATCTAGTCTGTGAGTAACTATTTTATATGTTATTTTTATTCATTATTTGGTCTGTGATTACTATTTTATGTTATATAATATCTACTGTGCATGTGACTATTCTCTGCAATATCTTTTAACTGTTTATCAGTCTTAAATAGATAAAAAAGGATGAACAGGGCATGAGACTAAAACAATACAAGTATGCAAATCCAGAAAAGTATAATAGATATGATAGACAGGAAAAAACAGAAAGTTTTTTCAATTTTTGCTAACCTAAAATTTTGAAAAGAAAATTTAATGGTAGGAAAAATATTACAAATGACAATGCAGTCAGGGAAATAGGAGACATGAGAAAGATCTCAAGAAAATAGAACAAATGAGGAAAATGTCAGGAATATAAATATGAATTTATTGTAAATACGGTAAATATGGCTGTATTGAAACTGATACTAGCCAGGTATTTATCATCAAATTTGTGTTTTTATTGTTGAAATTAATCTTCATTCTTTCACACAAAATGTCCAACCCTGATATATGTTATATATGTTACTTGTAATTGTACATCCTGTTTTATTCTGTAATGACCAGTAAAGACAGTATTTTAATTCTTTTTTTTTTTTTTTTCAGGCCAGACCTCAGATTCAGACATTCAAATCAGAAACTGCCAAATCTGCAGCATTGAGCAGCCTTGACACAGACAAAATTGCCAGACAGGGCGAGTTTGGGGCAGGAATCTATGAGCCTGCCAAGAACTAACATTATCTCAGTCAACCTGGCATGTCACAGAACTCTGTTTATACCACCTGGGCATAAATAAACCATTTTGAGTTTACTCTGTGACTCATCTCATCTTGTTCCTCTTGTTCTTTGTGGTGTCGAGGTGAAGTATAAACAGCAGTTGAGTGCCTGTGTATTGGCTTCATGTATCAAGATTCCCATGGACTCCGTTATTCCCTCTGTTCATCGCTTACGTGGTTGACCTCTTCTTCTGCTTCCATTTGGTCTGTACATCATTGCTTGTTGTGATATACTGTTAGTTGGTAACCTAGTTACATGGCCAAACTATTTGACTTGCTGCCTTCTAGTAAAATCTAGCGCTGCTATAACCCCCACTTTAGTCCTGATTTCACCATCTCTTATTACTCTCTTCTCGATACATTGAGTATTCTTCTCACAAATCTCATTTATGTTGTGATTTTATTTTCTCTTTTTCTGTCATTGTCCAGGTTTGGCATTGGTAACATAGAGTTGGTAGGAAGATTGTGTTGTAGAGTTCTTTCTTAGTAACTATTGATGCGTGTTTGTTCTTTAGTATTGGTGCCATTTATCTTATTGCATCTATTTTCAATCTCTCCTTGTGATTTGCCATTCAATGATATTATACTTCCTAAGTACTTGAAGTTCTTTACTTGCTTCAGGGAGTGTTCTTTTAGATGAATCTGTGACTACCATGTTAAAATCTAGTTAAATATTTACCATTTTTAAAACAAAACTTGACAACAAAATCACCACTTCTATTTACCTTTGACTCTATGATTTTTATTTAAGAATGTTCTTGTATTTTGTAAACATAATTATTGTTGAAGATTCACTTATTATTTTATCTGATGCTCAAAAGTTAACACTTTAAAAAACATTTGTAGATAAATCTAAAGCTCTCATCTTGTACTATTTATTTTTACTTTTATTTATAAATTTGCTTGCTCTATTCAAAACATGTTTCAAATATCAGTGGGTATAAGAAGTTTAACCTACTTTCCTAAACATTTCACATATCTGGCAGAGCATCTTGACAAAAAAAAAAAAGCAGTGTCATCTGACTTAGGGATTGGCTAAAATTGTTTTAAAAAAGATGTTTTTCCCATCACAGGAGGTTTGATGATGAACCATCATGTTAATAACTTGCCAGATTGCATTATGTATACATATTTACTAGAAAACAATGAATATTTTGTTTATCTGCATAAATATTAGTGCTAGGTGCCCAAATGGTTGTATTATAAGTAAAGGACCCTTTTATTTGTCTTAAGGCATATAAGGCATATGGTGCAAGGCTTTTGTTATACACCAATCAGAACTCATGGGTGATGTGTTCAATATAACCCTGACCACTTTTACTTCGCAGGATATTTCCTGGTAGCCTTTTTATGCAGAGTCAACCTGGCAGCCCAAATCAGTTTGGAAAAAAAAACTGCCTCAGTTAGAATTCCTCTTCATCTTCTTCTGCATTTGTCCAGAATGTTGTTTTAGACATAATTGCATTGTGCCTGTTTACAGTAGAGCTGCAGTATTTGCACCTTTCGGCTGACACATCCAACTTCTTCAGGCATTTATTGACTGGGTTAACCTTCCCGGTCACATGACCATCTGGTTTGCAAGCCCACAGCCCAAATGCAAGCAAGAGAATAAAATCATTATAGTGTTTTATCAATGTAAGGTCCAGAAAAAAAGGCTACTTACTTTCTCTGACACCAGACTATATTTTGTGTGAATTATATTTTCTTCTGATAAAATCACATTTGTCTCAGAAATCAGGGTTTGGCATCCTGAGATCTGATCCATCTACAGTTAAGCTTGTGAATTCCGCAACTAAATAAGTTATTGTTTACATTTTCTTCATTCCTCTTTCGATGGAAGTGCATCACACCTAATTATGCAACTCAGAGGTCAGTGTGTCTAACTTGGCATCATTTATGTCAGGTTGACTTCCTGTAAACAGATTCTGTCCAAGATAAAGGGCTCCATCTACCCATGGGTAGGTTTGCTTTCTTTGAGATTTTACCAAGGTAGAGACCCTACGGCATGAAAACGCAACTTCCAAAAATTGTGGAATTGGTAACATACACAACTTTTGTGAACTTGGTAATATACACAACTTTTGTGGAATTTGTAACATACACAACTTGCACGTTGTTTTTTTTTTTTTTTTTTTTTTTTGCCCTTATCCAAGAAGGCTAATTATCCAATCTCACTACCCAAGAGCTCATGGAGATCTCTGATATCATTAGACACCATTTATTCATTTTCTCAGAGACTCCTGGGGGGCCATCACTGGAGCTACGTAGCTCATGATTTGTGCAATGCTTTCGACAGGCCACCCTGCGGAAAGAGACAGAGCCATATGGGATAACACTTGGTGCAATGAAGTCGATCCCCTCGTCTTTGACGCCCCTTTAAACGATTGGTTCTTGTAAAATGTCCAGCCCTACGCTGGGATTCAGACCTAGAACATTCTTAACAGATTCAGTGCCAAACAAAATGTAGATTTTGACCAAACAAAAATGGACGGTGGAAAATGGAAGTAGGGGTGTGTCACAGTTATGACTAAAATGTTGTTAATATGGTAGCAGACACGTTGTATTATATATCAAATTAAAGGAAATTGATTAGGGAAAATTACTGTGTAGATATTTTAATTGAGAGAACATTTTGCAGTGATAACTCTTCAGCAATATATAAGCCCATGGCAGATACGGGAAGTGACTTAAGATGGTAAATCATCCCATGGCACTGAATCAGTTAACCTGAGGCAGACAATGTAACTCTCAGTCAGACAGTTCCCCATGTTTGGATTCTCTACAAAGCTTTTTACAGAGTGTATATTTAATAACTGTGGGGTTTTCAAAAATATTGCCGTTCCAAGTTTTGTATTTACTTTTTATGTTGCATGAGTTCACAGAGGGTGAATACAAAACTTGGAACGACAATATTTTCAAAAATCCCAGTTATTAAAAATACACCCTATATGATTTTCAGTGAAACAAAATTAATTTGAAATGATAAAAGATATTTCTTGTTTTGTTAGATTGTTTTGAAAGATATTTTTGTTCACATTTCATATTGTACATTAGTCTTTAGAATGTCTCATGTTTATTTTATGTATTTATTTTGTTATTTATTTCCACAGAGGTGATTACACATTTTCTGTGTGTGTTTTTTTTTTTAGATCAATTTATGTCACTCCACTTAATAGTAGTGGAAAATGTATAATTATTTATAACGCAGAGAATTTTGAGTCTGTCCGGATATTGTGATGTTTTTGAGAAAAACAGTTTTAACAGTTTTGTTATGTGTAAGGTGATACTCATGAATCAATAAAAAGATTTCAGTAGGAGTGAGAATAAGTTTGTTAAAGTTCTCTATAGAACCCATACTGTTGTACGCATGTGAAACAGGGACAATCAGCAAATTAGCTGAAAAACAATAATGGCTGTGACAATGTGGTTTCTGAGGAAAATGCAAAGAATACCATGAATGACAGGAAAACAAATGAGAAAGTGCAAGAAATAAATTAATAAATAATGACAACATTAGGACAGTGTCACAGAATGGTTATACCAACACAGAATGTTAGGGCAGTCTTACACAATTCTAGGACAGTATTAAACAATGTTATGGCAGTATTACACAATGCTAGGACAGTATTACACATTGTATGACAGTATTACACATTGTATGACAGTATTACACACACATGACAGAATTACACAACATTAGGACAGTATTACACAACATTAGGACAGTATTATACAACGTTAGAACAGTATTACACAACGCTAGGACAGTATTACACAATGTTAGGACAGTATTACACAACGCTAGGACAGTATTACACAACGCTAGGACAGTATTACACAACGCTAGGACAGTATTACACAACGCTAGGACAGTATTACACAACGCTAGGACAGTATTACACAACGCTAGGACAGTATTACACAATGCTAGGACAGTATTACACAATGCTAGGACAGTATTACACAATGCTAGGACAGTATTACACAATGTTAGGACAGTATTACACAATGTTAGGACAGTATTACACAATGTTAGGACAGTATTACACAATGTTAGGATAGTATTACACAATGTTAGGATCAAGGTGTATCGAGGTCACCACATTATATATGAGACAAGAGCTTCATTGCTGCGGACCTACCAAAACCCCGTAGATCCACCACCGTTGTGGCATTTGCCACGGTTTACAAAGTCGGTCAGTAGTAGCATTTTTCATTTATCTATTATCTTGCTATCTAGGTTGATTGATTGATTGATTTAGGAATCGACATCTCAGCATTCGGGGCATTCCTATAAGTGCTCCGTCCCCATCCTCAGTAGCCAGCGAAGAGTTCCAACACTAATAGTACCAGTAGCAATCTGAACTATCTTTGCTATCTAGGTATTTTGTGAAACCTCTTTTTTATCTTTGCCATATATCTTTTTACAAGGGAACGTCATTAAGTAACAGGAATTTTATTTTATTATAAAATGCATGTAAAATATTATTTCAAGACACAAATGGCTCTTAAGCAACACCCCATATAGGGGTTGTGAGGATCAAGCAGTTTGCGCATGCACAATAGCAAATACAAAATAGTTTTTTGTTTTGTTTTTGTGTGCTGATAAAGGCTTTCTAGCTGCAACCCCATTCTGTGATTGTATTCTTGTAAGCTGACCAGTTCCTTTTTTTTTTTAACTTGCTCACTGCTGTTGTCACTGGATCTGTTAGCACGTGTCTTGATGTTACTTGAGAACCACTGATCTAGTCGATGAGTCACAATTATTGTATGTTTTTTTTTTGTAGAGTATTATGTGACAACACTCGTATGGTTTCTTTATCTCTTAGTTGTTTATGCGAGGGTGTCTATTGTTTATGTATTTTCTGTCTGTTATCTAGATGTGAGTGACTATTTAGCGTTTTATCTGGCATCTGTTATCTAGCCTGTGATGGCTCTTTTTTTATTTTATCTTTTATCTAATAACATAATCTTGAGTCTGTGAGTGACTATTTTTTAATGTTATATCTTTTATCTGTATCTAGTCTGTGGATTAACATTTTATATTATCTGTTATCTAGTCTGTGAATGACTATTATATTTTTTTATTACTAGCTGACCCGGCCCGGCTTCGCCCAGGCCCTGGAGGGGATCTATCTATCTATCAGTCTGTCTGTCTGTTTGTCTGTCTGGCTGGCTGACCCGGCCCGGCTTCACCCAGTCCCTGGTGGGGAGCATCTAATTTTAATTCATATAAGTAGTCATATAAGCTCTCCCTTTCCCGACTATCTGTCTGTCTGTCTATCTGACCGGGCCCGGCTTCACACCAGTCCTGGTGGGGAGCATCTAATTTAATTCATATACTAGTCATATAAGCTCTCCCGTTCCCTACTATCTGTTTGATCTGTATGTCCCGGCGCGGCTTCACCCAGTCCCTGGTGGGGAGCATCTAATTTAATTCATATACGTAGTCATATAAGCTCTCCCGTTCCCGACTGTCTGTCTGTCTATCTGTCTGTCTGACCCGGCCCCGGCTTCACCCAGTCCCTGGTGGGGAGCATGTCATTTAATTCATATAAGTAGTCAAATAAGCTTCCGTTCCCGACTATCTGTCTATCTATCTGACCCGGCGTGGTTTCGCCCAGCTCCTGGCGCATAGTAACTTAAAAGAATGTCCTTCCACACACCATTCAATGAAACTGTAGAAAAAGATGGGTTACAATGTTATGCATTATGCATTATTTTATGAAAACTTTGAAAATTCTTAAAGATTATATCATATTTATTATCACTCATATGCCAGAAAATAACTATAGACAAAGAGTTTAACTCTTTCACTACCAACAAAAACTGGGCTGTGACCAAACAGAAATTTATGGCAGAAAATTGGACTAGGGGTGTGTTACAATAATGCTTTTAAAATGGTTAAGATGGTAGCAGATCTATTGTATTACATATCAAATTAAAGAGGATTGCACAAGGAACATGACAGTGTTAATAATTAATTGATAGGTTACAAATATTATGACAATAATGAGAGGTTTAATAATAACAACTGAAATTAAAGAGGTAAAAATTATTTAAAAAACTGCACTTATAAGGTGTTTTCTACACTCCTATACTGCTAATCATGTTTAATTTACTGAATAATCAAAACAAACACCACTTGTCTTCAAGAATATAAACAGTATTGCTCATTAAAGTAACCCAAAAAGAAGTTTTGGTTCATATTCTGAACCATGTCTTTTTAACAAAAAATGACAAAAAATAATGGCTGAAATCTGGAAGGTGGGGTCTCTCACAGTAAAGTTATGAAAATGGTTAAAATTGTAGAAGAAATGTTGTATTATATATCAAAATAAAGGGGATTGGACAAGGAATATGTTGGTAGGAGAATTTCTGCTTTAGGTTGTAAATAAAATAAAAATAATAATATAATTTGTAAAATAATTGGACAAAAGTAGGTAAAAATAATGTAAACATTGCACTTAGAATGTGTTTTCTACACTCCTATACTGCTAATCATGTTTAATTTACTGAATAATCAAACAAACACCACTTGTCTTCAAGAATATAAACAGTATTGCTCATTAAAGTAACCCAAAAAGAAGTTTTGGTTCATATTCTGAACCATGTCTTTTTAACAAAAAATGACAAAAAATAATGGCTGAAATCTGGAAGGTGGGGTCTCTCACAGTAAAGTTATGAAAATGGTTAAAATTGTAGAAGAAATGTTGTATTATATATCAAAATAAAGGGGATTGGACAAGGAATATGTTGGTAGGAGAATTTCTGCTTTAGGTTGTAAATAAAATAAAAATAATAATATAATTTGTAAAATAATTGGACAAAAGTAGGTAAAAATAATGTAAACATTGCACTTAGAATGTGTTTTCTACACTCCTATACTGCTAATCATGTTTAATTTACTGAATAATCAAACAAACACCACTTGTCTTCAAGAATATAAACAGTATTGCTCATTAAAGTAACCCAAAAAGAAGTTTTGGTTCATATTCTGAACCATGTCTTTTTAACAAAAAATGACAAAAAATAATGGCTGAAATCTGGAAGGTGGGGTCTCTCACAGTAAAGTTATGAAAATGGTTAAAATTGTAGAAGAAATGTTGTATTATATATCAAAATAAAGGGGATTGGACAAGGAATATGTTGGTAGGAGAATTTCTGCTTTAGGTTGTAAATAAAATAAAAATAATAATATAATTTGTAAAATAATTGGACAAAAGTAGGTAAAAATAATGTAAACATTGTACTTACCGAGGGGGCGTTGTTATCCAATATCTCTTCACTGCTAATCCAATTGAATTTACTGAACAAACAACACTATTCTAAACTATAAACACCATTGCTTCCAATCAACCATCCGAAAAGAAGTTTTGCCGCAGATTCTGAATCATGTATCCATAATCAACTCAGGAGGGAAGCCTACTCGGTTGACATTCAGTGTTCCTGTATAATTGAAATTGTTGGAATGCAGATAATCAATCAGAGCTTTCGAAGTGTAGAATCTGTCAGCAAAGATGTGATGGCCAGCTCCGAGAACATTCAGTAGTGTGGCAAACACTTTCACTGCATGAGCAGTTGTGAGATCTAAATCTGGACTGTATTCGGTGTTTCGTCCATAGTAAATTTTTAAATTCACCACATAGCCAGTCGCAGAATCACAAAGGCCAAATGTTTTGATGTGGTACTTGTGAGGTTTTGTTGCATTGTATTGTCTGTGCTGAAATCTGCCCTTCCATCCAATAATCATTTCATCAATGGACACATTTTCAAATGGGTAAAATGCTTCCTGGAATCTCTTCAGGACCATGTCAACAAGAGGATCAATTTTTTTTCACGTGATGCTTCTGGTTCACATACGTGAAACATGGTGTGAAAAATAGATTCAAATCTGTTCCTGGGAAACATAGTGGCATACCAAGGAGTATATAAATGTGCACTTGTACACCAATAGTCTTTGATAGATGGTCTTGGATCAAGTCCCATAGCAATAATGACAGACGTAAACTTCAGCCATTCATGCTTCGTGAGTGGGGTCCAGGATAACAGACTAGAATGTTTTCTTTTAGGAGTGTTCTGCATCAAGATCTTTTCTGCATATTTGTTTACATTTTTAATTATACAATCCACTATGTCATCATCAAAAAAAACTTTGAGAAAATCCATAGGTGTTTGCAGATGATAAAGTTTAGAGTTGACGTGAGATCTTCGAGGACGAAATTCAAACTTCGGTTTTGTTTCTCCTTCTGACACATCTTGCCATGTCGATGGTGATGGGATAGGTGCATCACGCTGTACAGAAGCTTGTAGATTCAACTTTTTCCTCCAGTTTTATTCTTATTTTGTACTGTTTGCTTTCCTTTCCGCTGAGAAGTGATTGTGACATCCTGACTTTCATTGTCAGACGAACATTCATCAGACATCTCAGCTGAAGACGAAGTTCCACTAGTAATATCTTTATCACCACGTGCTAAAATGTTAGATTCACAGATATAACTGCTGTCTGAATCACTATTATCGGAATCACTATTGTTTAAAACAGTTTCGAATAATAATCTAGCTTGATCTGAAGTCATTCTACGTGGACGCATACTGGTGGGCGTTTCCATTGTGAAAAACCAAAACAAACAAATTAACACTACCTTAAAACTGAAAATTCACAAGAATCAAAAATTAGAAAACCATTGACCGCTCCAAGATGGCGTAGAGATCTTTCGGCTGTACTACTTTTTAGTTTACAGTAACTTAAAATTCCGAAACGGAGCAGAAATATGTGAAATAAACCACTGATCATTTTGTGGGACGAAAAGGGCGGACTGCCATTACAGCAAATCAATTCTGTCCACAGATGGGAGCACGGTAGCGAAAGAGTTAACAATAGTGCAAGTAAGTCCAACAATATGACTATAAAGTATATAGAAATGTTATTAAAAGTTATGCCCCTTGAAATAACTTTTCTAGAGTGAAGTCCCCCTGCTATATAGACATTATATAATGAAAATGGAAAAGTAAATGTTATTAAATAAGTAGAAGATTTTACATTAAGAAATTATTATAGTCGGTTGCACAGGAATGAAAGGAAGACGTGTAGAAAATTTCATCTCAATCGGATGTACCGTTATCGAACGCATCCAATATCCACAAACCCACAAACAAACATACACTCTGTTTTATAGATATAGATTTAGTCTGTAAGTGACTGTTTTATATGTTATTTGTTTTATCTATTATCTAGTCTGTGAGTGACTATTTTTTAATGTTATCTTTTATCTATTATCTAGTCTGTGGATTAACATTTTATATTATCTGTTATCTAGTCTGTGAATGACTATTATATTTTATTTATTATCTAGTCTGTGAGTAACTATTTTATATGTTATTTTTATTCATTATTTGGTCTGTGATTACTATTTTATGTTAT
The DNA here is from genome assembly GCA_014155875.1 of Cepaea nemoralis. Lineage (NCBI taxonomy): Eukaryota > Metazoa > Mollusca > Gastropoda > Stylommatophora > Helicidae > Cepaea > Cepaea nemoralis. The sequence continues at coordinate 97,866 of JACEFZ010026224.1, forward strand.
ATAATATCTACTGTGCATGTGACTATTCTCTGCAATATCTTTTAACTGTTTATCAGTCTTAAATAGATAAAAAAGGATGAACAGGGCATGAGACTAAAACAATACAAGTATGCAAATCCAGAAAAGTATAATAGATATGATAGACAGGAAAAAACAGAAAGTTTTTTCAATTTTTGCTAACCTAAAATTTTGAAAAGAAAATTTAATGGTAGGAAAAATATTACAAATGACAATGCAGTCAGGGAAATAGGAGACATGAGAAAGATCTCAAGAAAATAGAACAAATGAGGAAAATGTCAGGAATATAAATATGAATTTATTGTAAATACGGTAAATATGGCTGTATTGAAACTGATACTAGCCAGGTATTTATCATCAAATTTGTGTTTTTATTGTTGAAATTAATCTTCATTCTTTCACACAAAATGTCCAACCCTGATATATGTTATATATGTTACTTGTAATTGTACATCCTGTTTTATTCTGTAATGACCAGTAAAGACAGTATTTTAATTCTTTTTTTTTTTTTTTTCAGGCCAGACCTCAGATTCAGACATTCAAATCAGAAACTGCCAAATCTGCAGCATTGAGCAGCCTTGACACAGACAAAATTGCCAGACAGGGCGAGTTTGGGGCAGGAATCTATGAGCCTGCCAAGAACTAACATTATCTCAGTCAACCTGGCATGTCACAGAACTCTGTTTATACCACCTGGGCATAAATAAACCATTTTGAGTTTACTCTGTGACTCATCTCATCTTGTTCCTCTTGTTCTTTGTGGTGTCGAGGTGAAGTATAAACAGCAGTTGAGTGCCTGTGTATTGGCTTCATGTATCAAGATTCCCATGGACTCCGTTATTCCCTCTGTTCATCGCTTACGTGGTTGACCTCTTCTTCTGCTTCCATTTGGTCTGTACATCATTGCTTGTTGTGATATACTGTTAGTTGGTAACCTAGTTACATGGCCAAACTATTTGACTTGCTGCCTTCTAGTAAAATCTAGCGCTGCTATAACCCCCACTTTAGTCCTGATTTCACCATCTCTTATTACTCTCTTCTCGATACATTGAGTATTCTTCTCACAAATCTCATTTATGTTGTGATTTTATTTTCTCTTTTTCTGTCATTGTCCAGGTTTGGCATTGGTAACATAGAGTTGGTAGGAAGATTGTGTTGTAGAGTTCTTTCTTAGTAACTATTGATGCGTGTTTGTTCTTTAGTATTGGTGCCATTTATCTTATTGCATCTATTTTCAATCTCTCCTTGTGATTTGCCATTCAATGATATTATACTTCCTAAGTACTTGAAGTTCTTTACTTGCTTCAGGGAGTGTTCTTTTAGATGAATCTGTGACTACCATGTTAAAATCTAGTTAAATATTTACCATTTTTAAAACAAAACTTGACAACAAAATCACCACTTCTATTTACCTTTGACTCTATGATTTTTATTTAAGAATGTTCTTGTATTTTGTAAACATAATTATTGTTGAAGATTCACTTATTATTTTATCTGATGCTCAAAAGTTAACACTTTAAAAAAACATTTGTAGATAAATCTAAAGCTCTCATCTTGTACTATTTATTTTTTACTTTTATTTATAAATTTGCTTGCTCTATTCAAAACATGTTTCAAATATCAGTGGGTATAAGAAGTTTAACCTACTTTCCTAAACATTTCACATATCTGGCAGAGCATCTTGACAAAAAAAAAAAAAGCAGTGTCATCTGACTTAGGGATTGGCTAAAATTGTTTTAAAAAAGATGTTTTTCCCATCACAGGAGGTTTGATGATGAACCATCATGTTAATAACTTGCCAGATTGCATTATGTATACATATTTACTAGAAAACAATGAATATTTTGTTTATCTGCATAAATATTAGTGCTAGGTGCCCAAATGGTTGTATTATAAGTAAAGGACCCTTTTATTTGTCTTAAGGCATATAAGGCATATGGTGCAAGGCTTTTGTTATACACCAATCAGAACTCATGGGGTGATGTGTTCAATATAACCCTGACCACTTTTACTTCGCAGGATATTTCCTGGTAGCCTTTTTATGCAGAGTCAACCTGGCAGCCCAAATCAGTTTGGAAAAAAAAACTGCCTCAGTTAGAATTCCTCTTCATCTTCTTCTGCATTTGTCCAGAATGTTGTTTTAGACATAATTGCATTGTGCCTGTTTACAGTAGAGCTGCAGTATTTGCACCTTTCGGCTGACACATCCAACTTCTTCAGGCATTTATTGACTGGGTTAACCTTCCCGGTCACATGACCATCTGGTTTGCAAGCCCACAGCCCAAATGCAAGCAAGAGAATAAAATCATTATAGTGTTTTATCAATGTAAGGTCCAGAAAAAAAGGCTACTTACTTTCTCTGACACCAGACTATATTTTGTGTGAATTATATTTTCTTCTGATAAAATCACATTTGTCTCAGAAATCAGGGTTTGGCATCCTGAGATCTGATCCATCTACAGTTAAGCTTGTGAATTCCGCAACTAAATAAGTTATTGTTTACATTTTCTTCATTCCTCTTTCGATGGAAGTGCATCACACCTAATTATGCAACTCAGAGGTCAGTGTGTCTAACTTGGCATCATTTATGTCAGGTTGACTTCCTGTAAACAGATTCTGTCCAAGATAAAGGGCTCCATCTACCCATGGGTAGGTTTGCTTTCTTTGAGATTTTACCAAGGTAGAGACCCTACGGCATGAAAACGCAACTTCCAAAAATTGTGGAATTGGTAACATACACAACTTTTGTGAACTTGGTAATATACACAACTTTTGTGGAATTTGTAACATACACAACTTGCACGTTGTTTTTTTTTTTTTTTTTTTTTTTTGCCCTTATCCAAGAAGGCTAATTATCCAATCTCACTACCCAAGAGCTCATGGAGATCTCTGATATCATTAGACACCATTTATTCATTTTCTCAGAGACTCCTGGGGGGCCATCACTGGAGCTACGTAGCTCATGATTTGTGCAATGCTTTCGACAGGCCACCCTGCGGAAAGAGACAGAGCCATATGGGATAACACTTGGTGCAATGAAGTCGATCCCCTCGTCTTTGACGCCCCTTTAAACGATTGGTTCTTGTAAAAATGTCCAGCCCTACGCTGGGATTCAGACCTAGAACATTCTTAACAGATTCAGTGCCAAACAAAATGTAGATTTTGACCAAACAAAAATGGACGGTGGAAAATGGGAAGTAGGGGTGTGTCACAGTTATGACTAAAATGTTGTTAATATGGTAGCAGACACGTTGTATTATATATCAAATTAAAGGAAATTGATTAGGGAAAATTACTGTGTAGATATTTTAATTGAGAGAACATTTTGCAGTGATAACTCTTCAGCAATATATAAGCCCATGGCAGATACGGGAAGTGACTTAAGATGGTAAATCATCCCATGGCACTGAATCAGTTAACCTGAGGCAGACAATGTAACTCTCAGTCAGACAGTTCCCCATGTTTGGATTCTCTACAAAGCTTTTTACAGAGTGTATATTTAATAACTGTGGGGTTTTCAAAAATATTGCCGTTCCAAGTTTTGTATTTACTTTTTATGTTGCATGAGTTCACAGAGGGTGAATACAAAACTTGGAACGACAATATTTTCAAAAATCCCAGTTATTAAAAATACACCCTATATGATTTTCAGTGAAACAAAATTAATTTGAAATGATAAAAGATATTTCTTGTTTTGTTAGATTGTTTTGAAAGATATTTTTGTTCACATTTCATATTGTACATTAGTCTTTAGAATGTCTCATGTTTATTTTATGTATTTATTTTGTTATTTATTTCCACAGAGGTGATTACACATTTTCTGTGTGTGTTTTTTTTTTTAGATCAATTTATGTCACTCCACTTAATAGTAGTGGAAAATGTATAATTATTTATAACGCAGAGAATTTTGAGTCTGTCCGGATATTGTGATGTTTTTGAGAAAAACAGTTTTAACAGTTTTGTTATGTGTAAGGTGATACTCATGAATCAATAAAAAGATTTCAGTAGGAGTGAGAATAAGTTTGTTAAAGTTCTCTATAGAACCCATACTGTTGTACGCATGTGAAACAGGGACAATCAGCAAATTAGCTGAAAAACAATAATGGCTGTGACAATGTGGTTTCTGAGGAAAATGCAAAGAATACCATGAATGACAGGAAAACAAATGAGAAAGTGCAAGAAATAAATTAATAAATAATGACAACATTAGGACAGTGTCACAGAATGGTTATACCAACACAGAATGTTAGGGCAGTCTTACACAATTCTAGGACAGTATTAAACAATGTTATGGCAGTATTACACAATGCTAGGACAGTATTACACATTGTATGACAGTATTACACATTGTATGACAGTATTACACACACATGACAGAATTACACAACATTAGGACAGTATTACACAACATTAGGACAGTATTATACAACGTTAGAACAGTATTACACAACGCTAGGACAGTATTACACAATGTTAGGACAGTATTACACAACGCTAGGACAGTATTACACAACGCTAGGACAGTATTACACAACGCTAGGACAGTATTACACAACGCTAGGACAGTATTACACAACGCTAGGACAGTATTACACAACGCTAGGACAGTATTACACAATGCTAGGACAGTATTACACAATGCTAGGACAGTATTACACAATGCTAGGACAGTATTACACAATGTTAGGACAGTATTACACAATGTTAGGACAGTATTACACAATGTTAGGACAGTATTACACAATGTTAGGATAGTATTACACAATGTTAGGGCAGTATTACACAATGTTAGGATAGTATTACACAATGTTAGGGCAGTATTACACAATGTTAGGTTAGTATTACACAATGTTAGGATAGTATTACACAATGTTAGGACAGTATTACACAATGTTAGGGCAGTATTACACAATGTTAGGATACTGTCACAGAATGGTTATGACAACAGAGAATGACGGGACAATATTAACAAACACAACTAAGAAAGAGAAGCCACTGTAGCACAGTGGCTAGGTGCTGGCCTGCCGGCGCGGTGATCGTGTGTTCGAATTCACTTCAAGGCAGATTTTTTTTAATGGACCGAGGCTCCCAGATCGAACCTAAAATGTGAACCAGGAAATGTCTTGGGAAGGGAAGGTGGCTGGTGTCCTACCGACCCCATCCTCCCTGAAATGTTGATTGGTCTATCAAAATCTGGGTCTGATACTACAGAGTGTATTTTTAATGACTGTGGGGATTTTGAAAATTTTGCCATACCAAGTTTTGTACTCACCCTCTGTGAACTCATGCAACATAAAAGGTAAACATAAAACTTGGAACGGCAATATTTTCAAAACCCTGACAGTCATTAAAAATACACCCTGTATATACCCAATCCATTTTTATCATGATCATGGGCTGTGCTGATAAGCATTGGCGATTGTGTGTCGCCATCTCATACAACCACCATAGTCATGGATCAGCTATGTTCTTGTCCCGATCATGCTATGTGGTCAAGCTATCCAGATATTTACATCTCTGCTTTCCCCTAGTTCTTTTCCCCTCAGTCTTTGCCAGTTGTCACCAAGTTATCTAGTTTATTTCTTCTCATAACGAAAGGTGAAGGTTCACTGGAAGGACCAACTAGCCTAGTATGTTTGTTCCGGTAGCCACCTGGTATCCGCTATATGTGGGGTTGTGTTATGCAGTCACAGCCGGGTGCAGGAATTCAGAGAAATCATACTCCAGGAATGTAGGTCAGCATGGCCGAATGAATAAGAACATGTGTTCTTAAACATCCGGTGTGCTGATGCCGAGGTAAGGAGTTCAACCCCTACACCATACAGTTGGACTAAAATATTGACCTATTGTCCTTGACTTGGGGACATAATTACCAGTACCTCTCAAGTTGGAGTGGATTCACCTGATGGCGAAGGACACTGTTAATCAATCAGTCATGTGCAATGCCGGAAAGCGTGAGCGGTCATGACTCGCCATTTCACTTGATCACCAGCGTCGTGGATCCTGTCTCGTCCATGCCATGTGGCCAAGCCATCCAGGTATTTTCCTCTCGGTCTTCCTCCTTCTATCTTGCCAGTTGTCACCAAGTTCTCCAATCCATTTCTTCTCATAACATGTCCAAAAAATTATGACTGTCTACGTCTAATTTCTCTAATCAATTTACGATTTTCATTTGTCTCCTGCAGTACTTGGTCATTGGTTTTTCTGTCTATCCATGGTATTCTTTGCATTTTCCTCAGAAACCACATTTCTGCAGCCATCAGATGTTTTTCAGCTTGACTGCACATTGTCCAAGTTTCACATCCATACAAAAGAACAGGCTCCATCTATCCCTCAACACTCTTTTTTCTCGTTTCAATTGACATCTTTTTATTGGTCAGAATGTTTTTCATCTTGCAAAAGGCTACCTTTGCCATGGCGATTCTTGTTCTAATCTATTCAAGGCATCTCCCATCAGAAGTCATGCTGTTCCGAGATAATTGTACCAATTCACTTATAATAGGGAAAGCTAATCCACGTGCAAAATTCAGTCTAGCACTACCATAAGTAGTGTGTATGGACTACGCTTGAGTTCAAAGCGAGCGAGCGGGGGGAAAAAATACTCCAGGAAGGAGGTAATTTTAAGTGTGTGGCTGAAAGATTATAAAGATCCCTGTAAACTGTCAATGGCTAATTGCGAGTTATCGCATGCTATGAATGGCTAATTGAAGGTTATCGCATATTATGAATGGCTGCAGGAGACATATACAGATGGAATAATCATTATCATAAGGAGCTTGGATATTAATGAATTGCTGCGATTGTATAGTTGAATGATAGAGACGGACTTCATCATTCATCTGATAGCTCATCATGTATGTCCAATAAACGTCTTATTTTGAAGTCTTACACTGTTTTATGACTGCTGTGTTGAACATTATTGTTGGACAGTCTCAGATGGAGATCTTGATTGTTTGATTACTGGGGGGTGGAAATATGTTTGTTTTAATTCTCTAGGCACTTGATCGTGGCAGAAATGTCACACTGTCCACTGTCTCCTATTCACATCATCATCAGGTTAGTCTGTCTAAAGATTGGTGTTGATCTGATCAAGTCCCTCCACTGTCTCCTGTTCTCGGCAACACTCTCCAGCTCAACGTAAGTCTGTGCCTCTATGTCCTTGCATGTTATGTCTTCTCATGCATGACCTGACACTTGCTTAGTTTTTTTTTAAGTTTTAGTCGTCGGATCAACATCACGGCACACAGTTTAACCCATAAGTGCTCCGTTTTCCTCCTAACTCAAACCTGAGTCTGGAGAAACTCAGCTCAATGCACGAACTCCGTTGCATCAGCGAGGATCCTGAAATACTTTGGGTAGATTTTTTTATCTCGAAATTTTGCCCGGGCAGCGCCGTTAGGCTACTTTTTTCGATTTCCAACTGCCAAGGGATTTTTTTACGTGCGCAACAATACACACGGGCGTCCGATCTCACTACCCAGAGACCAGGGGAAATTTTATTACTGGAAGTCCAGGTGGATTTTTTAAAATAAATCCCGGTCCTCACCGGGGCCTGAACCCAGGACCTCCAGCACTCAAGGCGGACACCATACCTCGAGACCACGCTCCAGTATATGCGAGCATGTTTATATGTTTTCAACATAATCAAAACTGGGAAGAATAGTGTGGTAGTTTCCTCTTGACTTCCACATCTACACTACCTTTGACAGAAATTTCTGTCTGTTTGAACTAATGAGTGCCCAGCTCTGCTCAGATGCAAAGTTGTCCATTTATACTATACTCATTCCTTGAGCTACGTTTGACAATAATTTCTGACTGCAAATGAGTGCTCTGCTCTGCTCAGATACAGAGTTGTCCACTTAAACTCATTCCTTGAACTACGTTTGACAACAATTGAGTGCCCATAGACATTCAGAAACAGCATTGACAGTTAGATACAGCAAAAATAGCATTGACATCCAATACAACTGAAACAAACTTGACATTAGGAAACAACCTTGTCATTCAGACACAGCAGAAACAACCTTCACATTCATAAACAGCAAAAGGCAGCTTGGTATATGGTGTATTTTTAATGACTGTGCAGTGTTTGAAAATATTGCCGTTCAAGTTTTGTATTCACCCTCTAGTAAAGTTCATGCAACATAATAGGTAAATACAAAACTTGGACCAGGCAAGTATTTTCAAACACTGCACAGTCCATTAAAAATACACCCTATAGAACAGCAGAAGCAACAAAGGTAGCCATGGTAGCATAGTGGCTAGACTCTCGCATGCCAGCCCCGCGGTCTTTGGTTCAAACCTGCATTGAGGCATATTTTTTTTTAATTTATCTGATCCCCCAGGCCAACTCAGCCTAAAATGGCTACCAGAAAACTGTCCTTAGAAAGTAATGGCAGCTAGTGGGATACCAGCAACACCACACACTGAGTGCCGATTGGTCTAGACAATTATGATTCTAGCCTTAAGGCAGATAAAATAAACCTGTACACATTTTTTAAGAAGCAGAAAATACCTGAATGTGTACAGCCCACACAAAGGAATTGTCTACAGCCCACACAAAGGCTGCCACTGAATCCCCCATACAAAGGCTGTGTCCTCAGCCCACACAAAGGCTGTGGCCTCAGCCCACAAAAAGCCTGTGTTCTCAGCCCACATAAGGCTGTGTCCTCAGCCCACATAAGGCTATGTTCTCAGCCCACACAAAGGCTTTCTATAAATATTTTTCTACCCAGATGCAGACAAGCATAACAAGGACAGCTGGAACAAGAAGAAACTTAAAAGCAAACTAAACTAGGCAGGATTATTAGGGACTGACATAAATGAGGCAGATTTACATATTATATGAGGTGAATAGTCAAATAATACTTTGGCTGAGATACTAAATATATTGTCACTGATATTGTTTGAATATGTATTTAGTATTTCAGTCAAAGTATTATTCATTTATTTACTTCATATAAGATATAACTCAGCAATATGCACCTGACGAGATGCGGCGAAAAATGCCAGGCAATAAATCGTGCAATATACTGTTTGTGGCTTTTGTTTTTAAATTCACTAAGTGAATATACTGTTTTGAATAAATGAAAAAGACAATCCACTTAAATCGTAAACACCGGATTGCATAAACTTCAGAAATAAATATATTTATGTATATGAATATTATGCAGCAAATAATTTCACAAGTTGGTACTTCACAGTAGAATATCTTGTGCCAAACTATAATATCATATTCAACAATAATTGTTTTTTTATTGCATGTTATTTGAGGAAAGCTGCAATCACAGCCCCTACTAGCTGTTTGTGGTTTCCTATGCAAATTTACATTTAGTAGTTTGCCAATGCTTTCTGAACAAGAAGATAACATTTAAGTCCAACTGATCAACCAGGGAAGGGAAGCAAACCCACCATCTTACTGTCAGAAGAAAAAAGTGTAATCATTCCCATATGTCATACTACTAATCGTTCAACTGCTATCTGTTTGAAAGTTCTCCTTGTCTTTTCTCTCAGTTTTGAGATTCGTCCAGAGCCCATGCCAATCCCCCCGCCATATCATTCTCTTCACATACTGGTTCTCAGTCTGTTCCACCACTTTCTCGACCTAGTCTAAATCTCTGCCTTGTCCACCTCCATATTCAAAAATATGTACAACGAAACATATAGTATTGAATATATAATATAACAAATTATTTTCCCACGTTGTTCTATGTTTATAAAAGGTAAGTGTAATCCTGTAGCAAATACCGCCATTAGGGTGTGAAGTGATAGGTCGTAATATATTCTAGACCATGGGATAGGATGTGAAGTGGTCAGTTCCTTACTTATTGTTCTTCCTTTCTATCACATTTCTGAAAAATGTCTGGGTACCCACACAAAGGTTATCTACAGCCCACACAAAGGATGTGTCCTTGTCCACAAAATGGCTGTGTCTACAGCCCACACAAAGGCTGTGTCTACAGCCCACACAAAGCTGTGTCCTGAGCCCACACAAAGGCTGTGTCCTCAACCCACACAAAGGCTGTGTCCTCAACCCACACAAAGGCTGTGTCCTCAACTCACACAAAGGCTGTATCCTCAACCCACACAAAGGCTGTGTCCTCAACCCACACAAAGGCTGCGTTCTCAACCAACACAAAGGCTGTGTCCTCAACCCACACAAAGGCTGCGTTCTCAACCAACACAAAGGCTGTGTCCTCAACCCACACAAAGGTTGTCTCCTCAACTCACACAAAGGCTGTACACAAAGACTGTGTCCTCAACTCACACAAAGGCTGTGTTCTCAACCCACACAAAGGCTGTGTCATCAACCCACACAAAGGCTGTCTCCTCAACCCACACAAAGGCTGTATCCTCAACCCACACAAACGTTGTGTCCACAGCCCAGATTTATGAGGTTGGGTGAACCTCAGAGCCTACAGGTCACAGAATGTCATCCAGCCTCTGTCCTTGGCATTGAGCCCAGACAAGGAGGTCAGTCTGTTTGAATGGATAAGACTGCTTGTTCTCACACATCCTGTGTGCTGATGCCGAGGTAGCGGGTTCAACCCCTACATCAGTCAGTTGGACTAAAATGTTGACTTATCGTTCTTGACGTAAATTACAAGTACCTCTGAAGTGGGTTTGCCTTATAGTGTCTGACACTGGTAATTCACACATAAAAATCAGTCCAGTGCATTAGAAGTAATAGCACATGTATGAACTACGCTTGTGTTCAAAGCGAGCGAAAGAAAAAGAACCAAACCACTGTCTTGGCAGGCTAGCACACTAGCCACTATGCCACCATGGCCCCAGTGTTTACAGAAACACCGAAACAAAACATCGCTACACTCAATAATTGATAAATCAAAGTAATTGTCATGGATAGCATCAGAAAATGTGAATGTTTGTAAATTTATCGTACACTTCTGCGTGTACAAAATGTCAGACAAAATATCATTTTATAAACATGCAACAACAATTATATTAATTCAAAGCCATGTTTTCCCACTGTGAATTAGAACAATGAAGACACAGAGAATGCCTGTTGTTTATTTCAGCTTTAAGGATTTATTGTTTTTATATTAGTTAATTTCTGCAGTATGCACCTGTGAATGACTGACTGGCACCTTGTTGCCCTGATAAAATGATAGTTTGTCACATTGTGCTTCAAAACAAAAAGGGGTATTAACTACAACTCATGGCTGTAGCGAATATTACTGATCAGACCAATTCACGCCGTAAATATTCGTCCACAATGGATGCATATGAACACATGGTCATTTCCACCATCACGCGCTATCTGATGTATCACACGCTCAGTGTGTGATCTATTTGCAATCATTCTGAGGAACTTCTGTCTGTGCGTATTAAACAACATACAATGTGTGATGGGCTATTATCTGAGCACTTCAAGCGTCATATCATGCGTGATTAACTATTGTCTGTGTGTATCAAGCACACACCATATGTGATGAACTATTGTCTATGTGTATTAAGCAATATGTGGTGTTTTGTTATATCTTATACGTTTGGTCTGAGAATTCTACAGAAACCTGGACAGATGTCATAACATGCAGCTACAGTATGTATTTTATAAAGGTTTGCCACTTTGAATGCAGTGCACACTCATACTATCTTATTTTTAGTTGTTCCTTGTAATGCATCTACTGTAAAATGTTACTTTAATTTTACTTAGATATTCCTAGAAATTGCGGACAATCACAAATTACTGACATCGCTTTCTCCAAATAGTTAAACTAAACAGGTCACATGATGTTGCTATTTGCTGGTATCCAATGGAAACTATCACAGATCAATATTCGATTCATAAGTAGAGCCAGAAAGATCAGGTGTGCCCTTAACTGTAGTCCTCTGCCGGATAACCCTTGTAGACGATATTGAAGATGACAGCGAATCCCAGGAAAGCCATGAACAAAAGAGATTCATCCAGCCTCCGCCATCTTGCCATGGATATCTCTTGTAATCTTTCAGAAATGCTTGGCCCAACAACAAACCTGCAAGGCATAACAATTTATTGAAAACCGGCATAATTGAAGTTACTTCAGGATAGTAAATGTTATCAATATTTCTCTTCCTCCCTGACATTGAATATTCTTCATGCAATTGAATACTAACTCAGAAATAACAACAGCAACAACAAGGCAGTGTTACTTTGAATGAAGAACGTTCTATGCAATAAACCATGTACGTCAAACAACGAATGATAAAGCCCATATTACTGTATTGGTTTAAATCATGGATCATCAAGTGCCATCTCCACACTGAAGATCAGCTGCAATTAGTCTCCAACACTGTCTGTCCTGTATCCTCACAATGCACTCATGCAGTCTTCTCTTGATTTCTACTCATTTGTTACATTATCTTCCTCTTACATGTTTCCCCTCCACTTTTCCCTCCAGATCACCATTTAACAAGTTGTGTCTCTTTTATATGGCCGAAATATTTTAGTTGTCTAAACTTGATCAGACATTTTCTTCAATTTCACTTTTTTTGTCATGCTTCTTTGTTAGTTTTTTTTTCTTTTCTGGACACCTGTGACCACACACAAACCTGTGATCACACACAAACACCACACACCTGTGACCACACTCACACACACACAAACACCACAAACCTGTGACTACACACACACAAACACCCCAAACCTGTGAGCACACACGAACACCACAAACCTGTGACAACACACAAACCTAAGACCACATACAAACACCTCAAACCTATGACCACACACACACACACACACATCACGAACCTGTGCACCCCCCCCCCCCCCCCCCCACACACACACACACACACAAACACCACAAACCTGTGACCACACACAAACAACACAAACCTGTGACCAAGCCTCCTGCATGGGCAATGATGCCAACTCTCCCGTCGAAGTCATTGGAGTAGAACCACCGCCTGTAGCAGGCGATGACAACTTGTGGGATCACTGAAACATGACACAGATTATCACGGTTTGCCAGGTAATGATATGTAGCAGAATGTATTACTTTAGGTGTGCAAAGCTACAGCACGCTTGAGCATCAGGATGGAATGAGAAGAAAGATGCTCAAGTCGTGACGTGGCTTGTTGTTGGGGTAGTCAGAAAACACCTAGGACTAGGGAAGAGAAGTCGTCATCATGATTGAATTGTACTAGGATTTTTGTATCGGCCATAACATTCAAATAAAGCCTGATTTATATTAACCCAGCAGAACATGTTAGTCCTCTGTGTGCGCATTGTTACAGGAGGATAAAATGGTGCCGTGACCAGGATCTCAATTTTTGGATAATGCCGCGGCCACAATGCGAAGTATGGAAACCGGCCTGCCATAGCGGACTTCTATGAGATTGTTACCACCCTACTGAGAAAGTAAAAATATGAACAACCAACAAGTTTTCTCTAGGTCCTTCGAAACAAAAGTCTAAGACCGGACCATTCTTTTTTGGAAGTCAAAAATTTGAAGCATTTTTCGGACTAACCAAATTAAAATCAAGATTTTGAGATGGAACCATCTACATAACATAGTTACCAGTGGAGAGAAGCTGTTCCACATTTTTGCCACCTGAGTCGACGTAATTTTCATCAAAATTTGCCATGACGCTCGATTTTCATCTGTTCCAGCCGTTTGTTAACCTTATGTTTGAAGGTCAGCCAGACACATGCTAAGATTGTCTAGGTTCAGGAGCAAAGAAATTTCAAAACGAATATAAACAACTTGAGTCCAATGGAAACGTTGTTCTGAGAGAGTGGTCACCTTCTTTGTATCAAGACTACCTAAAACGAACTCAAAGCCGTTATCTTCACTGAACCGTGACCTTGGGTGCCTGAAGAATCAAGCCAATTGCTCCTTTGCTTGGAAAGTAAGAAAAATTCTCACTCGTGTTTGCTCTAATAAATCAGAATGTTTTTCAACAAAGGCGATATCGTTAGGGAACCCTCGGAGGTAGGGGGGCATACTGGGTTGCCGACCTGCTGAAGAGGGGACCCAAAGTCAAATCGCTTTATTGAGCTACACCAGTTTTCAAGACGTCGCTTTGATGTGCCCTGTTATCGGGTGAAAAGAAGGCTGAAGGCTGGTAGGGGCCCACTCAGGGGCTGAAGGTACTGAAACTTGAGACGTTGGAAGAAGAAGCTCACTGAAATTACGTGATTGTTTGGATGATTTCAACTAATACAGACTCCTAACGTTTGGGTTCTACCTGGCAAGAAAATTTTCAGCAGACATAGGTGAATCCATCTTTCTTGGATCAAGAGCAGAAATAATGGTAATTGGTTAGACTTTAAATGTCATTTTAGATACCATTGACTGGTTGAACAATTATTATTAGGAATTGCGTAAGTTAAATACGATTATATCTTTAAATTAGGTTGTTACAAATGTGAATTTGATTGTATTAGTATATACCGAAATATTTCAGCATGGCAGAAGAACAAGGATCACTGACACAAGTTTGACCGGGGTAGGGTCGGTAATAGGTAAACTTAACACAAGTCATAAAACAACAAGGAATGGCAGCTGAAATTGTTAAGTTTAGCGGACAGGCGAAAGATTTTAAGAAGTGGGTAACTTCAATAGAGAAATATGCATATTTGGTGTCAGCATCAGATGAAGAGAAAATGAAACTTGCTTATCAGGCAGCAACAGAACCGGTTTCTGATCATATTAGAAGAAAATTAGATGCTGGAGTAGATGAGACATGGGAGCAGTTCAAGGACGACCTGGCCCATAAGTACGCAGAAATAACGGACCCACAACATGCGTTTTCGGTGTTAAGACAGTCCAAACAAAACACTGGAGAAACGGTACAATTGTTCAGCGATAGGTTGATTAACCTGGCTGAAGAATCATTCTTAGGACAGAATGTACGAGGAGAAGAGGTGGAGAGGATGTTGGTCGGGATTTTTGTAGATGGTATAAAATCCGATGGACTGAAGTTTAAGCTGATGAGGGAAAACCCTGAGAGGTTATCACAAGCTGTAGATATAGCGGTACAAGAAGAGAACCTGAGACGTAGATTCAGATTGAGAGTAGGACGAGAAATAGGAACTAGTCGAGAAGACAGGATTGAAGAGCCTATGGAGATAGGACAAACAAGGTTCGGATGGAATAGGAGAGGAGGTATACACACATTACAAAGTAGTGATAAAAATGCCTATAATGGAAGAAGACAAATTAGAAATCCTACAAGTGAGACGGTAAGTAACACAAATATAGTCTGTTGGTTTTGTGGTCAGCGGGGACACATTTTTCGCTTTTGTGGTAACAGGCGTGTCCAGTCGAATATACAAAGTAGAAATGGCAATAGCGGAGTAAATAGGAATGTCGAAGATAGACACAGAAGTTTTACAAGTACAAGAACGCAGGAAAACCGGCGCCCTACCTATTAAATAGGGCCTGTAGTAGGAGGGAAAATAACAAGGTCCCAAGATTTAAAGAATATTTTAATAACAGGTATAGTAGGACGAGTAGAGAATACTTTCAACTAGATGAAATCAAACAGTTAACAGAGAAGAAAACAGATCCTAGCTCATGTATAATAGAAATAGGAAAATATAGAGTTCGTACATTAATTGATTCAGGAGCTCAGGTTAGTGTAATCAAAGAAAGTTTTTTATATAAAATAATGAGAAATTGCAGAATATTTAGGAGTCATAATAATCTTCACTCTGTTACAGGACAGAATTTACAAGTAATTGGACAAACAATAATGAATTTTAAATTAGGAGGGATCAACGTAAGACATCTTTTTCATGTAGTGAAAGATTTAAATAGAAATATGCTTAAAGGGAAGAGATTTTTTAACAAAAAACGGTGTAAGACTTTTTTTTTGATTTACATAAATTAAAATTCAAGGACGTATATGTGGATTTGGAAGAAGACATGCATATATCAGCACTGGTTAAAGAGTTAAAATGTCTACGACGTTAAAACCACAGTCGGTTAATTTGATACAGGCAAAGGTAAAGAGAAACCCATATTATGTAGCAGGACACACAGTTAGAATCACTGAATTGCAAAGGGAGGTAATTGATTAGCCTGGTCTAGAAGTCCCGGATGGAATAATATCATTAGATAAACACTTAACTTTTCCAGTAATGATTATTAACAACACAGGTAGAGAAATTAGATTATACAGAGGATGTGTAATAGCCAAAGTAGAACATAACATTAATGACATATTAGCAACACATAGAGTAGAAATGCCGGGAACAAATTATTCAGAAACTCCTAGTGAAAGAATTAATAACAGACGCAGACGCGAAAGAAAAGGAAACGTGCAGAAGGATGAATTGATCCATCCATTCAGAAGAAATATAGCCCAAATACATTCACTAGACAAAATGACAAGAGAGCAAGAATTGTTGGCACAGTTAACAACTCCACCAGAAAATAAGAAAGTATTGGAACAACTTATAAAAGAGAATCAGGATGTATTTGCAATTAATGATTTAGAATTGGGAAGGACAAAAACAGTTACAATGGAAATAGACACTGGAGATCATCCACCAATTAGTTTAAAACCGTATAGAACTCCCTTAAGAAATAGAGAAATTGTTGAAAAGGCAATAGAAGATATGTTGAAAGCAGGAATAATAACAAGATCGAAGTCAGAATGGTCATCTCCGATTGTAATTGTGACCAAACCTGATGGTTCACATCGATTCTGTTGTGACTACCGGGCGTTGAACAAAATCACTAAGAATGTAGCGTACCAATTGCCGGTGATTGATGATATTTTGGGCTTACTTAATGGCTCTACATTCTTCACGACACTAGACGCAAGATCAGGATTCTGGTGTATCCCGATGTCAGAGGATGCTCAGAAGAAAAGTGCATTCTGTACTCATATGGGTTCTTACGAATTTTTACGAATGCCATTCGGGGTTCGAACGGCTCCATCTCACTACATGTTGTTAATAAATGAAGTATTAGAGGGTATGCAAAAGTTTGCATTGGCATACATAGATGACATTCTAATTTATACAGCAGGAGATGTAGATGATCACTTAAAACATGTAAAATTAGTATTCGACAGATTAAGAATACATGTCAAACTGAAGCTTAGTAAATGCGAATTTTTAAAAACAGAAACAAAATATTTGGGGTATATTATTAATAGAGACGGAATTAAACCAGATCAGGACAAGATAAAGGTTATTAAGGAGTTACCTCCTCCAACTAACGTAAAAGAAGTTCGTGCCTTTATCGGAACCTGTGGGTATTATAGGCGTTTCATTCCAGGGTTCTCAAAAATAGCAGAGCCTATTACTAACTTAACTGGAAAATACGCTAGATTTAAGTGGGATGATGAATGTCAAAAAGCTTTCATGTTTTTAAAAAATAGCTAAACAGTAGTGCCACTATTGACACATCCAGATTTGAATAAACAGCTAATACTATATACAGATGCTTCAGATAATGCTATAGGAGCGTGTTTGGTTCAACCATATGAAGGAAAAAAATCTGGAATACCAGGGGTTAAAAATGAAAGGCCAATTTATTTCTTGTCTCATAAACTTAGCAGGTCTCAGCGCACATGGTCTACTATCGAGAAGGAGGCTTATGCTATTCATTATGCTCTTCAGAAACTTAACTACTATCTACATAACGCAAATTTTATTATTAGAACTGACCACATGCCTTTAAAATCTTTGTTAGAAGCTCCAGTGCAGAACAGGAAAATACAGACATGGGCATTGAATCTACAGGGATACAATACAAGAATAGAATACATACCAGGTAGGATTAACACATGTGCTGATTTATTGTCTAGAATCCCGTATCCACAGTCATCAGGAAACACGGAAGACGAAGGTGAACCGGAGATAGACGACCGAAACTGGCAAGTAAATATATTAGATTCTGCCATAATAAATAGAGAAGATTTTAAGAGTTTACCGTCGGATCAAGAGTCTGAACCTAGAGCAGAAGACCCACATTTACTACAATGTAATATGAAAGAAGAACAAGAATTAGATCCAAAAGTCTTAGAAATAAAACAGAAATTAAAAGAAACGGATGAGAATAAGTATAAGAAGAATTATTTAGTTTTGCAAGAGGATGAACAGTTATATTACATGAGTGAAAGAAACGAACAGCTAAGGAAATATATTCCAAAACATTTAGAAAGTGAAGTTTTAAAAGCATATCATGATAAGAATGGTCATCTAGGTCGTGATAAATTAGTGAAAGCACTCATGAATAAATATTATTGGCCAAATTTATTTAAAACTGCTTGTAAATATGTCGATACGTGTGAAAGATGCAGATTAAGGAATATGAAAACAATTAAGTGTCCTTTACAAGATACAGATATTCCTCAGTTTCCTATGCAAAAAGTTAGTTTAGATATATCAGGTCCTCACCCTAGAACACTATCGGGGAATGTGTATCTGATTCATATAGTGGACGTCTACAGTCTCTGGCCGGAAATCTATGCAATCCCAGATAAGAGCGCAGATACTATCATTAATATCTTTTTACAGGTTAGGTTAGGTTAGGTTAGTCGACAGATCATCCTCGTTGCACATCGAACCATTCAGTCCATAAGTGCTCGGATCCCCTCCTCAGCAAATCCCGCAGCGTGTAGCGGCTAACGACGCCAGTTCTGTGTTGGTTTATCAATCTTCTTTGGCTTCCTGCGTAGTGTTCTTGTTTGGCCACCCCTCTTTTAATTTGCTGCTCCTGCAGTCTGGCCATTGTTGTAGATTCACAGTCATCACTTGGTTCTCGCAAAAGTCTCACTTCTCGTAGAGCATTCAGAATGTCAGCCTGGTCCATGGCGCGTCCGCCCTCCACAGTAGCCTCACCTGCGAGCTTGTCAGCCCGCTCATTTCCTTGTACTCCCGCATGACCTGGCACGAAGATGAAACTAATCTTTGCCAGCCGAGACCGCTTCAGAGGCAGCAACCACTCTCTTCGGATCGACCCCTCCTCTATCCTCTTGATCATGTTCATTGAGTCGCTAAGGAAACAAGCCCTAGTGAATGTCTGTGTCTCGAGCCATGTTATTGCTTTACTTACTGCCATGACTTCCATGGTCAGGCTACTTGTGGTTTCAGTGAAAGCACCAGAGTCCTCCTTCACAATTCTCCCTCCGGCCCGAGCTGTAAAGGCCCATGAGCTTCTCACATGTCGGACGACCGACCCATCTGTGTAGATGACCGCGTCACCGTCTAGCGAATTCTCGAAAATCAACGCTTGTACTTCAGCCTCAACAGCAGCCGGATTTTCTTGTCTGCATTTTCTATCTAGTTGGATGCAAACTGAAAAGGATGTGCAGAAGTCTGTTGGCACTTGCACCCACTCCTCGCCAGGTTCTAAGTCCTCAAGTGAACACACCTGTTGAAGAATGTCTTCGGCTTGACCCATCCACGACCGTCCTCTTTTTAACCTGCTGCCCTTCACCTTCCTAATTTCACTATGCAGTGGATGTTGTGTGTTTGCGTTAATTCTGAGGTAGGCGCGTGCCCTGCAAACTTGTATTCTCTCTTCAATGGTTGGAAAATCAAGAAGGTAGCGCATCGCCCTGCATGCTGTATCTCTTGT
Source organism: Cepaea nemoralis (assembly GCA_014155875.1). Taxonomy (NCBI): domain Eukaryota; kingdom Metazoa; phylum Mollusca; class Gastropoda; order Stylommatophora; family Helicidae; genus Cepaea; species Cepaea nemoralis. The sequence continues at coordinate 117,428 of JACEFZ010026224.1, forward strand.
ACATCCAAGAATAATGCGCATTGCTTCATTCTGTATCCTTTCCATCCTTTCTATCTGCTTATGGCTGAGAGTCAGGATTGCCATTGCATACTCCAAAACAGACATGACCAGCCCCTCGTACAGAAGACATAGATGGCGCTGCTCACAGTTTGCTGCCGCCATCACCCGCATCGCTGCCAAACCCCGCTTGGCCTTTGTTATCACCTGGTCTATGTGCACATTATAAGCAAGGCTTCGATCAAACCGTATCCCCAGGTAATTCATTGCCTGCGTTCTTTCCACCGTCTCTGAACACAGCATTACAGTTGGTGTTGGATTGTTGACAATATGATTATTCAACGAGAACCAAGTCACTGTTGCCTTTGTTGGGTTGACCATTGCCCCAGCTTCATCACACCAAGTACTTATGCGATTGAGTTCGGTTTGTAGTTCCACAGCTACCTCCTCTCTATCCTTACCCTGACGATACACTAAAACATCATCGGCATACGACAATGTCCTGCCAGGTCCAGTGATCTGCTCACTGGTGATTCTCACTGTGTAGGCGTTGAACAGTACCGGAGATAATGGCGATCCCTGTGGTAGGCCAGGATATATTGTTGTTGGTTCCGAAGTCCAACTGCCACATCTAAAAACTACTTTCCGTTGGTAGAGGGCTGCAGCGATCCAACTAAGGAGGAATGGACTTACGTTTAGTTCAAGAAGCTGAAACATTAAAAAATCCAGTGGTACTCTGTTGTATGCGTCCTCAAGATCAATCGCTGCAGCAACGGTTTCAGTGCCTGCGTGGAAACCTTCATAGACATCCTGGGCAAAGACTGCTGCATTGGTCCAGGTTTCTCTTTTTGGACGGTACCCACCCAGGGTAGGTGGGAAAACACCTTGCCTCTCTAGTTGGCTTGATATTTTCCTGGCAATTACCTTCTCCAGCAGCTTGCCTATTGTATTCTGCATGGTTATAATTCGATATCCCTGAATTTTTTTGTGGTCTTTGTCAGGCTTCGGCAAGGGAATCAGATAGCTGTGTAACCATTCCTCCTTGATGCTAGCACTCCCTATACTGTTGTTGTACATGTCTGCTAGTTTCTCTAGCTCATTGTCGGTACACCTATTTATGTCGTCGTATCTTATGCCATCAGGACCTGGAGCACTGTTTTTTGATCGTCGAAGCACAGCCTTGATTTCTTTCACTGTCACTGTGTCTTCCTCCGAAGTGTTCTGGGCCTTGCATTGTCTGAGGTGACCTCCTTGGCCAGATTCCGGCCTCCCATGTCTGTCTGGTTGCCCTGCTCAAGGTAGCGTTCAAAGAGGGCTTTGCCCTTGTCCTCATCAGTCCTCTGCCAGGTGAGGTCAGCACCTTGGAAGTCTGAAATGCTCTTATTCTTGACTACACCACTCATGCTTTTATGTAGTCGCCAGAACAATTTCAGTGACTTGTCTGTGCTTACTCTTTGACACACCTCTGCCCATTTTTCGCTTTTAACCACCTTGACCAGTTGTTTGAAATAGCTTACTTTTGTGTGCATCTCTCTTTCTAAGTGCAAGCAGGGACTAGGATGACCAGCTCTGTTCTTCTTGGCATTTTGCCATCTCCTTACAGCACTACGCTTATCCACCCAAGCCTTCTCCACCTCGAAACTCCACCACGGTGGCTGCTCCCAGCTTTTTTTCCTGCCCTGAAACGTTCTGCGCTTGTCACGTCTTATTTTACTCACCACAATCTTGCCCTGTACTGTCATACTGGAACGTCTTTACCTTTAGTTTGTGCTGCCTGGTTCTGCCTTTCTCCACCAATATGCTGCACGGGTGGTGGTCGCTGCCATGGTGTCCTAGGACACCCCATCTACACACTGTAGTGAGTGAAGGTGAAACTAGCGCCAGATCAATAGCACTGTCCTCATCGCCCGGACGGCTTGCTGTCCTGGTGACACAGCCACTGTTAATACAAACCAGGTCGATGGTTTCCAGTGCAGTCTCGAGCTCATTCCCTTGTGTATTGGAGGAAGTGTTTCCCCATGCTCTGCCCTTAGCGTTGAAGTCACCACAGAAAATAACATTTCTCTCTTGGCCTAATATGCCACTTAAGCACTGCCACTTCTGGGCGTCCATACTCGCATTGCGGGCATAAACATTAACCAACACGAATGGTATACTGGAATGAACTCTCAACGCCTGTATTTGTATATCGTCACTGTCCCAACTGGACATGTCTAGCTCTGACGCCACCATGCTGTCGCGAACGAGAATCGCCGTTCCCAGATGTCGTCTGTTGTAGAAACATTTGAAGCCGGCAATTCGGAGTAGCTGATCGCCCAGTCTCGTCTCCTGGAGTGCTACAATGTCGTTCCTGTAAACTAGGGTTTCTAAAATAGAGCCCCGTTGTTTTACACTGGCACAGTTCCAATATAGAATACGGATATTCCTGAGTCCTAGACGGTGACACTTGAGTCTAAAACGCCTCAAACCACCGCGCTTACCTTGTTTCTTTGTCCCTGCGCGGCTACCGCGCCGCTTCGTTATGTTGACTGCTGGCCCATCGGAAAACACACGTTGTTCCGCCATGTTGAAAACGTAAACACAGACTGATTTGAACCACACACGCTGCTAAAAATTCACTCAAGGATGGCTTCGCTCGATGCACGAACTCCGTAGCACCCGCGCAGATCTTGAGTAGAAACTCCTGGTTTTACATCCTGGCACACCAATTACACGCAAGAGATGAATAAATCCATCTCCTACGCGAAAAAGTTAACGACCACAAAACAACACGACCGTCCGTCGCCATCTTGAAACCGATGTCCTCTTTTTACAGGAATTCATACCAAGGTTTAGTTGCCCACAAAGTGTACTTACGGATAATGGTAAAGAATTTGTAAATAAGAAATTTGAAAAGTTATTAAAAGATTTGAATATAGAACATATAAAGACCTCATACTATAGACCTTCTTCAAATGCTAGGAACGAAAGACAACATAGGACATTATACGATGTTATAGCAAAGATTGTCGATGAACATGAAAAAGATTGGGATCTATTCCTGAGACCTGCGCTTAGCGCTATACGCACAAATCAAAATGAGAGCACGGGGTTTTCACCATTTTATTTAATACACGGGAGAGAGCCAATACTACCTATAGATAATCTGCTAAAACCAAGACAGAAATATATGGGCGAAGACTTTCAAGAGATCATTATACAAGAAATGCATAAAGCACACGTAAGATTAAAGAATAATATATTTAAAGCTAGAGAAAGACAGAAAAAGTACAGAAACATGAATACAAAATTACAGGAATTTAAAGTAGGTGATAGAGTTTATTACAAGAAGGATAGAAGGAACTCTAAATTTGATGCTCGTTGGGTTCCAGGTTATTACATTTTAGAAAAGCTGGGAAATGTATCGTACAGTATAAAGAACCAGATCACGGGACATGTGGCAAGGGCACACGTAGAGCACTTAAGAAGAGATGAGGATGAGAAGGGAAACAATAATTATAATAATAATTATTATTCAGACACCGTATACTTAGATGAACAAGTCGCCAGAAGAGCTACAATAACCCCAGGTTTTGGAAAAGATCCAGCACAAAGTCAGTTAATAACAACTCCAGTTTGTGATGATACTCAAGAACAGACAATACCGAAAACGATAGAAGAAAAAAATATGAATGAGGGTCATTATGATAGTATAGAATCTATGGAAGAAGAGATAGGTGCTCCATTTAAGAATACTAGACAAGCAACAAAAAGGAGAATAGAGAGACAGAGAGAAAGAGAAGTGAAAAGACAAAGAAGAATCAGAGATTATTCATCAAGCGGCGAAGATATGCCTCTACTAGAAAGGACGTTAAGAAATAATGATAGACAAATTAGATGGGATATAGAAAAGAAAAGATTGGCAGCTGCTAGTAATAGACAGACAGATGAAGAAGAAATGGATGAAAATTCGGAATCAAATAGTAGTATGAAAGATACGGTATACGAAGAAGAAGATATTGATGTGGAGATAGCACTTATTCAAAGAAACTTGGAGTTATTGAAGAAGTGGAAACGTAGGAGGTAAATTGATAGAAAATACTGCGGATAGCAAGATATAAGTTTCATGATTTAAAAAGGAAAGAGATACTTGATGAAGTATATAACACATTAGACATAGAAAAGGGTTATGTTGATACTTATGAGTTGGCTTGAGCAGTAGACATATTTAGGTATTAAGATAACTAATATGGATGTAAATTCGAGTGAAACATATATTTTTTTTCTGTAATTTAATTGCCGATTGATTTTATGTTTTGACTTCTTGAGTTTTCTTAGATAGATAAATAAGTTATTGTTAGTCCATAAAAGAGACTAACAATAGATAGGATGTATGTTATATTATTTTAAAATATGTTTTTCCTTGAATGAGTTGATATCTTTATTTAATATGAGGGGAAACATAAATGATGTATAAAAACTTGGGGGGGGGGGGGGGGTATGATGTCCAGTTGTGATTTTATTTCGCTTAACTCATAATTTAAGTGAAATGTCTTGTGTGTGTTAAATAAGAATTACTTTGTTTATAAATGTATTGGTTAAGTTAAGTTTAAATTATAAACAGTTATGGTTTTGTCCAGTACACGGGACTTTATATAGTACCCTTCGTTCAGAAAATAGTAATAAACTACTGAGGACTAGTAGAGAGACACATTATTTTAGTGAATAATATGTTCATGGGTATATTCTGTTGCTGTGATAATCAGCATGAAGAGGTTGATATAGCTATGAAGTATTAGAAACATATGCCGGGGATGGCTATGGGAAAGTTAAAATAGGAGCTGTACTAAAGTCAGCATTATTTGAAGATGTATGGATTGGAGACCATATTATGAGTAACGATATGATGGTTGATAGATAAAGGGGGGCTGTGAATGGCAGCATATAAGGTTGGGTATATGGAATAGATAAAGGGGGGCTGTGAATGGCAGCATATAAGGTTGGGTATATGGAATAGATAAACAAGGAAGCATATCATGGGATGTGAGGGGGCAAGATATAGGAGCTGTGAAAAATCAGCGTTAATTAATTTAAAATGTTCATGGAATATGAACATTGGCTCGTGGTTGAAGATGAGATAAGTGAAATATAGACAAGGTTGTGGATGGCAATATAAATGTTGAGTATATAAATGTTGAGAAAACTTAGATCAACTTAATTTATAAAGAACAAAGATGTATTTCATAAGATATATTTAAAAAAAAAAAAAAAACTTTTTACAAAAGTTTTTTCGTTGGCAAGAGAGGTAAATGTGATTGTGTTGACTATTCATTCCTTATACTTTTCATAAACTGGGTGCGCACCCCTCCTTTACTTTTTCTAACTACATTTTTTTCTGTCTATCCTGTGTTATGAAAGAGTGAGAAATTTCATAATGTCAAGTGTACGATAACGATTGATACGAGACGTTCTTATGATGTATATATTTTATAAAGAAACTTGAAGAACCAGGAACGAAGAAGAAGTTCATAGTGGTTTGCTATGTGACAGGGGGAAGAGTTACAAATAAAATGAAATATTGACTCAAAATAGAGATAGTTTAGGGCGGATTAGAGAAATTGTGGGAGGTAAGGAGAGAAGGTATAGGATAGAGGGATTAGGAGTAAAGACTTTTGAAGGAAAAAAGTCTTTTCAAAACATAGGAAGGTGTAGCAGAATGTATTACTTTAGGTGTGCAAAGCTACAGTACGCTTGAGTATCAGGATGGAATGAGAAGAAAGATGCTCAAGTCGTGACGTGGCTTGTTGTTGGGGTAGTCAGAAAACACCTAGGACTAGGGAAGAGAAGTCGTCATCATGATTGAATTGTACTAGGATTTTTGTATCGGCCATAACATTCAAATAAAGCCTGATTTATATTAACCCAGCAGAACTTGTTAGTCCTCTGTGTGCGCATTGTTACAGATAGAAAACATACGATTCGTGTGACCATCTTTAAACTGCAAATAGGTCAATGTTTTGTATATCCACCCCTGTGTGGGAACTCAGTTGAGCACGAGATTCTGAAACACTATCATGGGGTTCTGAAACACCAGCGCGGGATTCTGAATCACCAGCACGGGGTACTGAAACACCAGCATGAGATTCTGAAACACCAGCACGGGGAACTGAAACACCAGCATGGGGTACTGAAACACTATCATGGGGTACTGAAACACCAGCACGGGGTTCTGAAACACCAGCACAAGCACGGAGTACTGAAACACCAGCACGAGATTCTGAAACACTATCATGGGGTATCACTATCATATCACAGTCGCGGCGATTGGGCAATCTTGAGCATAGCCTACGATGGGTAGCGTTGTGGTATTCTGTTGTGATAATTTGGTGTGTCCAGTGTGTGCCGCGTGGTTACACACCCGCTTCACACGCGTGATCCGGGACTATTTCCGGATCCGGTCAGGGGTGTGCACTACTGACGAGCTCAAATGAGGGCGAAACTCGAGTCTAGTGCTTCCATATTGGCGTGGATAGGCCTTAGGTTCATACCAGAGTGCGATCGGCGTTGCCAGTAGTGGGTTGTGCTCAATATTTAAATTTCAAATCCCGAAACAACCACATAATCAATTGATTGTTGCTCACTGGATTTTAGGAGGCCTGGTGTTCCTTGCCAGTGAGAAGTCCTGATCGTTCGGGTCCCATCGATTGACGGACGTCGGTCGCGGCGATTGGGCAATCTTGAGCATAGGCTACGATGGGTAGCGTTGTGGTATTCTGTTGTGATAATTTGGTGTGTCCAGTGTGTGCCGCGTGGTTACACACCCGCTTCACACGCGTGATCCGGGACTGTTTCCGGATCCGGTCAGGGATGTGCACTACTGACGAGCTCAAATGAGGGCGAAACTCGAGTATAGTGCTTCCATATTGACGTGGATAGGCCTTAGGTTCATACCAGAATGCGATCGGCGTTGCCAGTAGTGGGTTGTGCTCAATATTTATATAGATAAGATACAAGAAAGATAACAGATAAAGGTAAATAGCAAAATGGAAAGATAATAAAAGGGAAATAACATGTAAAGAAATATATACAACATAGAGAAGAACGATAACATATAAATGAATATGTAAAATATAAAGAAACGTAACATGTACTTGGAAGCTAAATGAAAAGAAAAATTAACAAGAAAGGAAGATGTTGTGTAAATGAACATATAAAATGTAAAAGAAAAGTAACATGTAAAGCGAAGATAATAGATAAAGATATGGACAATAATTACCTTCAAATTAATATTCTATTTGTGGCTGACTCGGTTGTAGAATTATTAACCAGGGATGGGGGAGTCTCTGTGGCGAAGTGGTCAAGCCGTTTGACTCGGTATCCGAAGATTGTGGGTTCGATTCCGGGCCGCGTCCTTTGGTTCACAATTTAAATTTTTCGGAGATTACTGTGGGTCGTCGCTAGAGCTACGGAGTTCGTGCTTGGTGCAACGCTTCCCGCGCTGGGGAAAGAGATGGAGCCATGTGGGAAAAAACCCAGTGCAATGAAGTCGACTTTGTTGACTTTTAAGCGACTTTTTTTTAAACCAGGGATGGACCCTAATTAACTTATCTTCTGGTGTTGAACGAGGTATGAGTAATGTTATAATGGAATGGGAAGATAACAAAAGGGATATAACTTTGAAAAGATATTATCGGCCTTTTGGCTAAGATCAAAGTATGGCAATCTGCATTTTAATGTAGCCTTGGCTATCAGCAGAGGCATGTCATCAAAACTACGCATAGGGATGTGGAACCTCATGGGGCGGCTCTTGCAACTGAGGAACCGTGAACCATAACACAATTTCATTAACACAAAAAACAAAAAAAGCAATAACAATATAGGAACTTACAGACGACCAGCATGAGAATGATTCTCAGCGTGATACTACACAGGATCCTCTTCTGTTTGCTCTCCGTCTGGTCGTCATTGAGATGTTTGCGGTTCTGAAATTGACACAGTGGACGGTACAAGTGGCAAGAACTCATTTCCAACATAGCACATCACCAAGCTCACCTCACATATATGTACGTACAACACGGAAGTAAAACCCGCCCCAGGGAGTGTTAAGACTGAGATGTAACGTTGTCTGCTGCATAATCAATAGTTATTGGGTTCAAACCCTGCATAGGGTCAGAAATATTTACAAGAACTACTGGTTTCTCATATCACACATCCCATTGATCTTTTAGGCAGTGAGATAGTATACCTAGCCGTCTTGGGGTCACATACTCTAGCCTTGAACAGAGGACATATCTAGGTGTTGCTTACTAAAATTTAACAAGGGACATAACTATGTGTTGCTTACTAAAATTTAACAAGGGACATAACTATGTGTTAAATACGCCTATTGAAAGAGGGACATAACTAGGTGACACACACACTCACTCACACACACACACGCTCCCTTGAAAAACAGATTTACATTCACACACATAGACACAAGCACACACACACTCACACGCACGCGCACACACACACACACACACACACCACTTGTAATGGGAAGGGGGCATAACTAGGTGCCTCACACTCCCCTTGAAAGAAAGACTCAAGTAGAATGGACTTCAATCATACAACGATTATATCCAGATATTACAATTTATGATTGTAGTACAACAGACAAATTCAAATTGGATTATAGTCATACACTTACACTAACTCTAGTGCAGACATTAAATATACGACTGTAGTAAAAGCGACAGACAGACTGAACAACAACCATACATTAATTCTATCGCAGATATTAAGATTAGTCTCACGTGTGTGTACATTCATACGAAAATACCTGCAAAAGAGCAATAAAATGAGCGGCCATAATGGCATATGCTCCCCCTGCTGCCCCGGTCAGGCCTACATAATGGTCAATGATCGACTGAGCCAGAGATCCTGCAGAAAGTTGGCCAAAATAGAATATTAAAAATATATATTACAAAACCCACTCTTTGTGGTAATCAAAATTACAGGCACTGAAATCAAAAGCAATTCATTACGAAAAAAGCAATTTTACATGGCAAAGGCACATTTAACCAGCTCGGTGGCGAAGGGGTTACGGACTCAGTTCGTAACCCTGCATACCCACATATGAAACACAGCTGTGGCGATTTGGCAGCTGATAGCCTTTGTCGAATTTTTACGACATGGTAGGAGTGCTGGTCATTCAGAAAACAATGGCAAGCTACTGAACGTAAACTTGCCAAGAGGTCGCAACAGCAAAACATTTTGGTGTTGATTGTGAAATAAATGGTAGGGCTGCGACCGATTAATTTAAAATTAATAGTTAACTTTTGAAAGTTAATGATTAATTAATCGTTAATTTCGATTAAAGCAAAACAATCATAGTCATATAACTCACATTATAATCGTATTTGTCAAAAATCGAAATAACACTGGATTGTCTTGTTCATATTTCATCTAATAGCCAACTATGCAAACAGACGAGTATGTTGACAGTATTTGCTTCAAGTGACGAGCGTGTCTTATTAACAATATAACCAGCAGAGCTGAATAACCATTCACATGGAACTGAGGTAGCCGGTATGCACAGAATGGTCTTGGCAAGGAATGCCAATTTTGGATATCGAAGTTCATTAAGTTTCCACCATTGTAAAGAGACAACTGGTAAGATCGAGGGGAACAGACCAAGGGGAAGACCTAGAAGCAAGTACCTGGATGGCCTGGCCTTGTGGCATGGTCGAGACAGAAACACGGAGCTGATCCACGACTCTGGTGATCGAGTGAGATGGCAGAACATGACCGCCCACGCTTACCGGCATGGCACATGATGGATGGATGGAAAGAGTCAACCGATTCAGCAACTTTCTTCTCCATTTCAGACTCTATTAGCTTAATATGCTTTTCATTTCGTTCACATATAGTTTCATTGTCAATGTCAGTATCATTCGTTGCAGCAGTCTCCATCTGCTCATCATGAACATCAACTGCTATTTGTTGTTCAATACGCGACCAATTACGTTCTTTTGCATCTTTTGACAAACTTTTCAGGTATTTGTAGCGTGGATCAAGTGCTGTTGCAATCTGTAGTATTTCAATACTTGTCATATTAGCTACACGTCCCCGGAAACGACAGAGCTGATCGATTGGCTAAGGAAGGAGCAAAAGAAGAACAACCTGATGTTCCTATTACATACCACCAAAAGAAAAGAATGATCAAATCAATCAGAAGGCCACCAAACCTTACTCAAGACGACTACCACGTTATGGACAGACCAGAACAGGTCATTCTTCTGCGCCTCAGAACAGGACACAATAGATTACGCAACCACATGTATACAAAATTCAAGATTGGTGACTCAGCCATGTGCACATGTGGTTTGGCGTCGCAGACAGCAGAGCACATAATCCAGGATTGCCCAAACTACAACATATCCAGGCGAACCTTCTGGCCTAGAGAGACAACAGTGGAAGATAAACTCTATGGACTGCTGAATGAACTAAAAAAGACTGTTAGATTCATACAAGAGACAACATTGCAGTTATAAACATATTTCAGGCGAACGAAAGAAGAAGAAGAAGAAGAAGAAGCTACACGTTCACTTATGTCATTAAAAGATGCTGCTTAAATTTAGCAATGTAGCCCGGATGATTATCGTGTACAGTCATATGCTTTGTCAACGATGATAGCAGTGGCAATACACAGCTACATGAAACATAATCTTGACTGCCAAGCAAGTCCATGGTCTGGCAGAATAAGTCCAAAACTTTGACATATTTCGTCGAAATCTTCTCCCAATCTGAACCTGACAGTTTTGAACCTTTGTATTGCTTCTTTTCATCTGACACGTAGACAGTTAATGCTTCTCTGACCTGTAGAAGACTCTGTAGCATAATAAACATACTGTTTCATCTTGTTGGTACATCTTGCTGCACTATGTCTAAAATGTCCAACAATTTTTCGATATCCGGTACATTTGTATAAATGATGGGAGAAAAGTTTTCCATTAATCGTTTTAAAAAAAAATAATCGTTAAAATAAATTAACGATTAATCGATTAATTAATCGTTAACTTCCGCAGCCCTAGTATCCTTACAATACAGGTGTCCCTAAGATCAAGACGTGACTACAGTACAGATGTCCCTAAGGTCAAGATGTGCCCACAGTACAGGTGTCCCTACAGTACAGGTGTCCCTACAGTACAGGTGTTCGTACAGTACTGGTGTCCCTACAGTACAGGTGTCCCTACAGTACAGGTGTCCCTACAGTACAGGTGTTCGTACAGTACTGGTATCCCTACAGTACAGGTGTCCCTACAGTACAGGTGTGCTTACAATGCCGGTGTACTCACCTGATATAACTCCGCAGAAATAAACAATAACCATCCTCCAGGTGGAGAAGATCAACTCCAGTGGGAAGCCCAGTACAATCTGTATGATGACGTTTAAGATCAAATCCACGTAGCTGGCGGAAATATGTAAGACTGTAGTTCAGTAAATTATGATTTCTTTAAACAATTACTGAAACAGACATCGGCATAACTGCAGTGTGATGTTCTCAAACATCAATCATTAACACAAACATCTGGACAGCTGTAGTGTGATGTTCCCAAACATCAATCATTAACACAAACATCTGGACATCTGCAGTGATGTTCTCAAACATCAATCATTAACACAAACATCCAAAAAGTTGCAGTGATGTTCTCAAACATCAATCATTAACACAAACATCCAAAAAGTTGCAGTGATGTTCTCAAACATCAACCATTAACACAAACATCCAGACTGTTGCAGTGATGCTCTGAGACAACCATTGTCACAAAGATGCAGATGACAAGCATATAGAGGCTCTTGTAATGTGGTGTTGTCACAGAATTAACAAACTTGCATTGAAAAGTTGATAAATCTTGCAAGACTTGAAAGGATTAGAATTAGACACAATAATTAAATTAAGCTATGGTATAGAAGAATGCTAAAAATTAATTGGACAGCCAAAATGAGCAATTTGGACATTTTGAGGGAAGCTGAGTCGCAAAGAGAACTTATCATAAACATAATAAAGAGGCAGCCATCGTTTCTTTTTCTTTTGGCCACATTATGAGAGGACAAACACTGGAACATGTCGTAACAACCGGAAATATATGCGTAAAGGGAGATAGAGGAAGACAGTGTGAGAAGATTCTTGACTGTCTTATGTCATGGCACGGAAGGGAGTCAACACACAAATTGATCCATGCCGTCGGAGATCGCAATTTGTGGAGAGGCATGATCGCCCACGCCAGCCGACAAGGCACTGGATGATGATGATGACAGGATTCTTGTAACTCCCACCCTCCCCACCAAACCTCCATATCGTTACAACCTGCAGAAAAGACTATTGATCTATTGCCAGCTCCCCAGCCTCATTCACCCTCGTACCTAAGGTTTCTGCAATATCCTGTGTCCAATTGCATGCTGGTCAAGCCACACCTCTTTGTTTTCAATAACCACGCCCTTCTACATTTAGAACCGGCCAACGTATTTCTGTTTCTGAGGCATGAAGCTGTTTATGATCTTGTAAAATGTCATTATTTGGCTTTTTCTTGATCTGTGATATTCTAAGAATTTCTCTGTGAGATGTCAGTTAAAGTATCCCAATTTACTTGTGCTGTGAATGCGAAATGGTCTATGACTGTCATGCCTTTGGCTTTGGTGCAATCGGAAAGATGCATGGCATAAACAATGTTACTTTAATTTGTTACGCTGGAGCCAGTCCATAACAGCATGGATGTGTACAGATGTGACAATACATAACAGCGTGCGTGCGTACAGATGTGACAATACATCACAGCATGCATATGTACAGATTCGATAACACACGACAGTATACATATGTACAGCATCGAAAATACGTAATAGCATGCTTCTGTGCTGCTTCGAGAGCCTGTAACAGCTCAGTGGTCACCAAACCATTAGAGATGTGTCAGCAGAAACATTCGGTCCCTGTTCAAATTCAGTGCTATGGTGCTTCACTGAAGCCTTCGGTGTTTCTGATTACAGCTCTTTAGTGCTTCTCTTAAGCCTTTGGTATTGCTATGAGTGCAGTGCTATAGTGCTTCACTGAAGCCTTCGGTGCTGCTATGAGTTCAGTGCTATAGTGCTCCAACTTAAGGCTTCAGTGTTGCTATAAGTTCAGTGCTACAGTGCTTCACTGAACGAACGAACGAACAAACGGACTTTATTTTAAAAGAGTAATAAATTGGGCACGCAGGCCCGTCTTACATTCGGCCCTTCCAATCACTCATCTTTCGTTCATCAATAATGCATAATACATTCACATAGGAAAAAAAAACATTGTCAAATGAGTGTTGTAAACATAAACAATGCATATTACCATGTTATGAGACACATCCCCCAACCATCTACCAATTCTCCATTCACCCACACATCCCTCACCCAACCACACACACACACCCCAGGCACACATACATTCCCCCACCCATCCACCCATCCCCCACCCACACATCCCACACCCACACACATCCCCCACCTACACACATCTCCCCACACACACACATCTCCCACCCAACACACATCCCCCATCCACCTACACACACCCCTCGCCCAAGCATCCGAATCAAAATTGCTGTAGAAGATTTTCTTTGATGGCCATTTATGGGGCATTCGGCCAGCTTGGATATTACTATTTACCATTAAGTGACATGTGTTGAAGTGCTATATGTTCAGAAATATCAGTAAGGGAACGCTTTGATGCCTCTAAGACAGCGCATAAATAAACACACATAGTATTGCTTTGTGCTCATATACACATTGAAAGCTATAGTTACCGACCAGGATTCAAACCTGTCACCTCCAAATGACGACAGCGCCTCGCTGCAGGAACAAGTGTACTTTGACGCATGACCAGTACGGGTGTTTATTTATGAGCTACATAAAATCTATACTTCTATATGCATGTGAAACATGGACACTAATCAGACAAGCTGAGAAACAAATAATAACAGTGGAAATGCGACTTGTGAGGAAAGTGTAAATAACACCATAAACGGACAGAAAATTGAATGAGAAAGTGCAACGAGAAACATGTGAAAACCATAAATTGATTATAGAAATTACACGCAGATAGCCAAGATTTTTAGGCACATTATGAGGAGACACAGACTATAAAAATTTAGTGAAACTGGGGAATTTATGGGAAATGAGCAAGGGGAAGGCAGAGAGACAGAAAGCTGGGTGGCTTGGTCATACGCCACAATCAGAACAAGGGCACAGACCTCATCCAGCACTATAATGGTTGTTTAAGATGGCAAGCCACACCACCCGTTCTTATCGGTGATGACGATGATGATGATTGATAAGTCCAGTAGTGAAAGTTGTTGAAGTAGTTAAGTTAATTGCATATTCTTTACATGACGTCGCAGTCAACACCAGCATTTCATGCTGTTATGATCTCTTGGCAAGTTTACGTTCAGTGGTTTGCCATTGTTTTCTGAACGACCGGCTACCATACCATTTCGTAGAATAAACCAACGCAAGACGATCTGCTGCGAAATCGCCCGCAGCTGTGTTTCGAACGCGGGTATACGGGATTATGAACTGCATCCTTAAAACCCTTCTCCACGTAGCCGGCTTTTGAAGTAGTACACAAACAAAATAAAACTAAAGCACGAATACTAACTAAATCTGTAAATTAATGAAACAAAAGAAGTTGAGGCTACCAACCCAGGGTGCAGGAAGCAGTAAGTCACAAACCGCCACGCTTCATGTCGTCTGGTCGGGTGATACATGGCCTTGTTGCAGCCAAGAGCAGTGATCTGTGTCTTGTTGTCATACACGTTATGCAGGGGGTATGAGGTCACACCTTCCTCTTGTGAGTTTATTATGAACACCACAATCTGCGTGGACGGGTAAAAGATCTGTCAGTGTTCATGGAGTCATTGACTGTTTGATAAGGGGTTATTTATGAGTGTGCACTGGTGTTGTGAGGAGCGGCTGGCCGAGTGGCTAGAATGCCGGATTCTCTTTCGGGAGACCCGGGTTCGAAACCTCGATAAGGTGTGGAGTTGTTTTTTTCTGTCGGGGGCAGAAAGAAAACTCTAGCCTGCACAGTTCGCGGCGACTGCACTAACCAGGAGGCCTTAATTCCTCAAGCTCAAGACCCTTCTGCCATACTCCGCAAGGTACTTTTTTTTTTTTTTTTGCATATCCTTTATAGGACATCGCTGTCAACATCAGCATATTTCAGCTGATTGTTGATTTCTTGGCAATATTACGCTCAGTAGTTTGCCATTGCTTTCTGGGCGACCGGCTCCATACTCTCATTAGTCACTGGCGCGACTCGAACCGCTTCCAATTCTCGTGCGCTCACGTCAACCACGAGAGTATTCGGGATTACAGAGAAAGCTGCTAACACCTTGACCAGGGAGACTGGCGCAAGGTACTATATTGGCAGTAAATGACAGTTGTTGTTTTTTTGTGTGTGTTGTTCAGTCAAAATCTGTTGAGTTAAATGGGCCATGTGAAAGACGCAACATGTGAGTGCAATGGCGGGAGACAAGCAAATTGTTGTCATACCCCGACCATTCAACAAATTCTGCGCCAAACAAACAGTAGGTTTGTACCAAGCGAAAATGAATGACGGAAAAAAGGAAGTGTCACTGGTACAATTTAAAAGTTAGGCTAACCCACTCCGACTTCTGAGGTACTTGTAATTTACGTCCCCACGTCAAGGACGAGAAGTTAACATTCTAGTTTAATTTACCAGTTAGGGGTTCAATCCGCTACCTCGGCATTAGCACACTTGAAGTTTAACAGCTTGCGCTCTTATCATTCGGTCACGCTGACCACATGCTTCTTTCCTCCATAGACATATGGCTTCTATCCACCATAGATATGTGGCTTCTATCCCCTACAGTTACCTGACTTCTATCCTCCATAGATATATGGCTTATTACCCCCCCCCCCCCCCCCCCCAATAGATACCTGGCTTCTATCCCCCATAGTTATCTGGCTTCTATCCCTTGTAGATATTTCGCTACTTTCCCTTTATTTATCTGGCGTTTATCCCTTTAAGCTACTATTGCATGGCTTCTGTTTTCTCCAAGATCTCTGGCTTCTATCCCCTTCCCATTCTGGGCTGTGTTATATCTGCCCGTGGATGTCTGGCTCTGAAGAGAGAAGGAAACCACCAAAGAAGTAAAGATTGTCAGTTAGTTCATGGATGAGACTCCCCCACTTACCTGAGCCACGGTAACAGCAATCATGAAGAATGGTGGAGGGATACACTTATACTTGGCCAGCCGGTCATCCACCATGACCTGATGTGTTGTGTTTCGGCAGGCCACGCTAAGGACACCCACTGCGCGGCCCAGGTGGCTCTTGTCTCCACTCAAGCCAGTCTGTGAGCCAAAACTGCTGGAGTCATCTTGTTTACCAAGGACCTGAAAATATGGAAGTAGAATTAACTCATGGATGTGGTTCAGCTGGTAACGGTTGGAGGAAGCGCGAGCAGCTTCATGTGTCCCAGGGTTTTAAAGGGTTAAAGAAAGCCATGAAAATGGACTAGAGCAACAAGATAAAGATTACAGACCAAGGAATGAGTGCCGGTCCTGGTTACTGTTTACAAGAGGCAACGGAAAGATGGTAAATATAGAGATGAAATGCCTGTAAAGATTAATTGATGGGACAAGAGATCAGTCAGGAGGTCAGTCATCTAAACACCGAATTGTTGATGTTACCAGAGACATATTGATGGTCAGTGATGTAAACACAGAATTGTTGATGTTACTAGAGACATATTGATGGACAGTGATGTAAACAGAATTGTTGATGTTACTAGAGACATATTGATGGCCAGTGATGTAAACACAGAATAGTTGATGTTACTAGAGACATATTGATGGCCAGTGATGTAAACACAGAATAGTTGATGTGACCAAAGACATATTGATGGTCAGACATGTAAACACAGAATGGTTGATGTGACCAGAGACATATTGATGGCCAGTGATGTAAACACAGAATGGTTGATGTGACCAGAGACATATTGATGGCCAGTGATGTAAACACAGAATAGTTGATGTGACCAGAGACATATTGATGGCCAGTGATGTAAACACAGAATGGTTGATGTGACCAGAGACATATTGATGGCCAGTGATGTAAACACAGAATAGTTGATGTGACCAGAGACATATTGATGGTCAGACATGTAAACACAGAATGGTTGATGTGACCAGAGACATATTGATGGCCAGTGATGTAAACACAGAATGGTTGATGTGACCAGAGACATATTGATGGCCAGTGATGTAAACACAGAATGGTTGATGTGACCAGAGACATATTGATGGTCAGACATGTAAACACAGAATGGTTGATGTGACCAGAGACATATTGATGGCCAGACATGTAAACACAGAATGGTTGATGTGACCAGAGACATATTGATGGCCAGTGATGTAAACACAGAATGGTTGATGTGACCAGAGACATATTGATGGTCAGACATGTAAACACAGAATGGTTGATGTGACCAGAGACATATTGATGGTCAGACATGTAAACACAGAATGGTTGATGTGACCAGAGACATATTGATGGTCAGACATGTAAACACAGAATGGTTGATGTGACCAGAGACATATTGATGGTCAGACATGTAAACACAGAATGGTTGATGTGACCAGAGACATATTGATGGTCAGACATGTAAACACAGAATGGTTGATGTGACCAGAGACATATTGATGGTCAGACATGTAAACACAGAATGGTTGATGTGACCAGAGACATATTGATGGCCAGTGATGTAAACACAGAATGGTTGATGTGACCAGAGACATATTGATGGTCAGACATGTAAACACAGAATGGTTGATGTGACCAGAGACATATTGATGGCCAGTGATGTAAACACAGAATTTTTGATGTTACCAAAGACATATTGATGGTCAGACATGTAAACACAGAATGGTTGATGTGACCAGAGACATATTGATGGCCAGTGATGTAAACACAGAATTTTTGATGTGACCAGAGACATATTGATGGTCAGACATGTAAACACAGAATGGTTGATGTGACCAGAGACATATTGATGGCCAGTGATGTAAACACAGAATGGTTGATGTGACCAGAGACATATTGATGGTCAGACATGTAAACACAGAATGGTTGATGTGACCAGAGACATATTGATGGCCAGTGATGTAAACACAGAATGGTTGATGTGACCAGAGACATATTGATGGCCAGTGATGTAAACACAGAATGGTTGATGTTACCAAAGACATATTGATGGTCAGACATGTAAACACAGAATGGTTGATGTGACCAGAGACATATTGATGGCCAGTGATGTAAACACAGAATGGTTGATGTGACCAGAGACATATTGATGGCCAGTGATGTAAACACAGAATGGTTGATGTTACCAAGACATATTGATGGTCAGACATGTAAACACTGAATGGTTGATGTGATCCAGAGACATATTGATGGTCAGACATGTAAACACTGAATGGTTGATGTGATCAGAGACATATTGATGGTCAGTCATGTAAACACTGAATGGTTGATGTGACCAGAGACATATTGATGGTCAGACATGTAAACACAGAATGGTTGATGTTACCAGAGACATATTGATGGTCAGTCATGTAAACACAGAATGGTTGATGTGACCAGAGACATATTGATGGTCAGTACTGTAAACACTGAATGGTTGATGTGACCAGAGACATATTGATGGTCAGACATGTAAACACTGAATGGTTGATGTGATCAGAGACATATTGATGGTCAGACATGTAAACACTGAATGGTTGATGTGACCAGAGACATATTGATGGTCAGACATGTAAACACTGAATGGTTGATGTGATCAGAGACATATTGATGGTCAGACATGTAAACACTGAATGGTTGATGTGATCAGAGACATATTGATGGTCAGACATGTAAACACAGAATGGTTGATGTGACCAGAGACATATTGATGGCCAGTGATGTAAACACAGAATGGTTGATGTGACCAGAGACATATTGATGGTCAGACATGTAAACACAGAATGGTTGATGTGACCAGAGACATATTGATGGCCAGTGATGTAAACACAGAATTTTTGATGTTACCAAAGACATATTGATGGTCCAGACATGTAAACACAGAATGGTTGATGTGACCAGAGACATATTGATGGCCAGTGATGTAAACACAGAATTTTTGATGTTACCAAAGACATATTGATGGTCAGACATGTAAACACAGAATGGTTGATGTGACCAGAGACATATTGATGGTCAGACATGTAAACACAGAATGGTTGATGTGACCAGAGACATATTGATGGCCAGTGATGTAAACACAGAATTTTTGATGTTACCAAAGACATATTGATGGTCAGACATGTAAACACAGAATGGTTGATGTGACCAGAGACATGTATGTAAAAAACAGAATGGTTGATATGACAAAGGACAAGATAGGTGTCTAGTCTTGTAAACACAAAATGGTTGTTGTGACCAGAGACAAGACATATGGTTGGTCATGTAATCACAGAATGGTTGATATGACAAAGGACAAGACAGGTGTCAAGTCGTGTAAACACAGAATATTTGATGTGACCAAAGACAAGACATATGGCTGGTCACGTAATCACAGAATGGTTGATATGACCAGAGACAACTCAAAAATTATGATGCAGGAAGCAAGTGCATACAATGCCAGAGATGAAATGACTCTAAATAATAGTTGATATTTGATCATGAGCTTAATTAGATGAATAAACAAATAGTTTATGTGTCACTTAAAAAACACATAATCATCATCTAGTGCCATCTTTGCAATAAAGGTTATTGGGAAGAATACTTGATTATGTGGAAATTGAGTAAAGCTCATGGGATACTTCGCCACGGAGACTCTTATGGGATACTACAAATAGTTTGTTTCATTTCAAAAACACATCATCGTCATCATCATCATCATCATAACTACTGTTCATTTTACATTTCGGCCATTTTACTGAAAAAAGGATCATAAATCAGTGTGCAAACGGCTTCGGGTGGAGGAGCGCAATTAGGAGGATACAAATCTTATCCTGGTGCGAGGAAATGCAACCTAAAGACATTTCATGGCAGGGCAGGTCACGCCCTAAGCTTTTGTCGGAAACTGGTCTAGGATTCAAGCTCCAAGAGGCCTGTTAGTGCATTGCTTTGCAGATCCAGCAGTTTCTGCAGATGGTCTTTTTCCAGACGTACTGGATTACCCTTTTTCTGGAGTACACTAGGCATGGGCAACAAATGATCTCCACAATTCAGCATAGGCTTTGTGCTATGGATAGGCATAATGCCTTTTTTGAAGCACAATGTAACAAACTGCCGGTCTCCCTGGTCGAGGAGTTAGCAGTTTTCTCCGTAACTCCGAATACTCTCGTGGTTGACGTGAGCGCACAAGAATTGGAAGCGGCGGTTCGAGACGCGCCAGTGACTTATGAGAGTATGGAGCCGGTCGCTCAGAAAGTCGTGGCGTGCTGATGAGCGTAATCTAGCCTAGGAATCAACATACAGCTGAAAGATGCTGGTGTTGACCGCAATATCCTGAAACAGGATGGAAACGCGGGGGAAAAAATGTAACAAACTATCGTCTTTAAGGCGGCCAGGTGCTAATCATAAGTCAGTCAGCAAATAACTTACAATTCTCACGAACTCCTCGTAACTGACCGCTCGGCCCATGTTGAAATCGGTCAAGTCTGCCAGCTCATGGACCTTGTCCGGTGGAAGGCGGCTTTTGTACTGGGGGTCACGCAGAATGCGTCTGAGGTCATGGCAGGCAATCTTCTCTCCTCCGTACACAAACTGAAAGAATTTGAACGGCATTGAGTTATCTCTCGTAATATATACATTAAACACAAATAAATCATTGAAGACGAGGTATCGAGTTTTCTACTATGTGTAAAAGATTTTTTTTTTTTTTTGCTCTCGCTCGCTTTGAACTGAAGCGTAGTTCATATACACTACTTCTAGTAGTGCTTAGCTGAATTTTGCGTGTGGATTAGCTTTACTTGTTAACAGTGTCCCTCGCCATAAGGCGAACCCACTCCGACTTCAGAGGTACTTGTAATTAACGTCACCAGGTCAAGGACGATACATCAACATTTTAGTCCAACTGTCCGGTGTAGGGGTTGATCCCCTAACCTCGGCATCAGCACACCGGATGTTTAAGAACACGCGTTCTTATCCATTCGGTCATCCTGACCTACTATGTAACGGCTTATAATAGTGAGATAAGGTTGACGACCCTAAAATTCATTGAATATATGATGATTGTGTAGGGTGTATTTTTCATGACTGCAATTTTTTTTAAATATTGCCATTCCAAGTTTTGTATTTACCTACTGTGGAGTTCATGCAACACAATGCAACATAATAGGTAAATACAAAACTTGGAACGGCAATATTTTCAAGATCTGCAGTCATTAAAAATACACTCTGTATCATATTGTTAGACTAATTCCCTGTTCATGGGTAGTGAGGTTAATATCACATAGACCGCCTCTACTTCCCATTTAATTTCCTGGTCGCATGTGTGTAGCCGGGACCAAAACTAGAGACATATTGTCAGAATGAGGAGCCTCGTCAACCAACACAGAACTGTCACTTTTAGCCACCGGACGCTGATGCATTTGTTGGGGGAGGATCTGAGCACATATGAACTTGTCCGGAATGCAAGGATGATATTCCAACAGAAAACAGATAACTGGGGTTAATAAGGTTAAAACAGATAACTGGAACAAATAAGGTTAAAACAGATAACAGGGGTCAATATTTGTAGGTTCATGTGTGATAGACTTGACTAATGAAGACACATTTTTGGAGTGTCTAATTTGTCGTTCGTTGAAGTACACTTGTTACTGCAGCGAGGCGCTGTCGCCATTTGGAGGCGACAGGTTCGGAGGCGCTATCGCCATTTGGAGGTGACAGGTTCGAATCCCGATCGGTAACTATAGCTTTCAAATTGTATGTTGTCTAATGCGTCCTCTAATCTCTACTTCCTTCTTCTCCTTCTATGAGCACCAAACAATACTATGTGTGATTGTTTGTGAACTATAGAACGCACAGCAATTTGTTATTATTACTTTCAGTGTGAGCAGATCCTCCTAGGGTGGGTCCTCTTAGAGTTGGTCCTCCTAGGGTGGGTCCCCTAGGGTGGGTCCTTCTACGGTGGGTCCTCCTAGGGTGGATCCTATTAGGGTGAGTCCTCCTAGGGTGGAATCCCCCTAGGGTGGGTCCTCATAGTGTGGATCCTCATAGGGTGGGGAGTCTCTGTGGCGAAGTGGTTACACGGCCTGCCTCGCGCTCCGAAGGTTGTTGGTGCAATGCCGGACCACGTCGTTCTGTTCACAGGTGCGATTTTCTCGGGGATTCCTGGGTGTCGTCACGTTCGCGATTTTTGTGACGTTTTCGACATGACGCCCGGTGTAGAGGGACCGAGTCATATGGGATAAAAATCCGGTGCCATTGAAGTCGATCCCCACGCCTTTTAACCCGGTTCCTAGGCTGTGTGTCACTTCATTGACAGCATCTACCAAGCACAGTGAAAGAAATGTTCCGACTACTCGCCACTTTAATCGTATTCTGTTATGTATTTGCTTCTACTTCTGCGTTCGTCTGAAACGTTGTTTTGGACTTAATTTTGTTGTGCCTATTTACAATAGAGCTGCGATACTCGAACCTTTCGGCAGGCACATCCGACTTCTTCAGACATTTGTTAACCAGATTAGCCTTCCCGGGTGTTTTGTAGGACGTTCGACTCTCGCTGTTGCGGTGTTATCTCCATCCGAGCTGGCCCATTTATGATTTATGAAAGATGAAGACGTCAGCCCTCAAGGAAAGGCAGGGACGACCATGGGCATTCCCCGCCATCAAAGGAAGCTTCCATAATTGCAGAGCCGACACATAGCTCTCTGGTTCTGGGCTCACCCAAAGAATCGTCACGTCCTGCACATGGCTGCTTAGTCTCACTTCCGTATATTGGGCCTTCCATTCACCACTCACTGGCTGTTCCACCGGAAACCAGGGGGATGTAATCCACATAATTAGCTTTCGATTCGGACTTCAACGTAATGGATTTGCTATTCAAGCAATATTCCATTTCGTGCCACCGGGACGCTTTTTCCACCTTTGATGACGCCCACATAATTAGCTTTAGATTTGGACTTTCCACGTAATGGATTTGCTAGCCAAGCAGTATTGCATTTCGTGTTATGTATTGTAACAATTCTTAGGTCTTGGTCAGATATGACTGAGCTACCTTATGGCAGTATAAGGTACTATCAGCTTTCTATTAGCTCCGATTGTTGGGCGGGCTCACCAAAACCCGACACCCCACATTGTACAAGCAGAGGACGGGCAAAGGAGTACAAATTGGAGGGTACAAGCATTATCCTTGTGCCAGGAAATACAACACTAAATGTTCTGACAGGGCAGACCAGGCCCTAAGCCCTAGTGGACATCTGATATACAATCGAAGCTCTGACTGGCGTACATTTAGAGCAGGGGTGGCCAACACGAGGCCCGCGGGTCACATGCGGCCCGCCGGGAGTCATGTTGCGGCCCGCAGAGTGAGAAGCGATGATGTGATCGAAGCTGTAGCACTCTTGCTCGTTTACTTTAATTAAGAAAACAAAATTAGGTGCGTGGCCCGGCAGAAAATATTATTTATGAAATTTGGCCCGCCTGCCGAAAATGTTGGCCACCCCTGATTTAGAGCATTGCTTTGCTCATCCGACAGTTTGTCTTTATTTTCCAGATGTATTGGTGTTACCTTTCATCTGGAGTAAACTTGACAGGCCGAGAGAGGGGTCATGCTACATGGGCAACACATGGTCTCTAACTTCAGCCTAGGCTTTGTGCTATGGAGAGGTACAACTCCATCTCTGGTCCATGTCATGGCTTGTAGTTATTATGCCTTTTTAAGCACAGCTATCGTCTGTCAAGACGGCAAGGTGCCAGTAACAATAATTTTAGTAATTACTTATAAAAACTGCCGGCTCCGTGGCCAAGGAGCTACGGACACAGTTCGTAATCCCGCATACCCGCGTTCGCAACACAGCTGCGGGCGATTTGGCAGCAGACCGCCTTTGTGTTGGTTTTTATAACGAAATGTTTTGGGTGCCGGTCGTTCAGAAAGCAAGGGCAAACTCCTAAACGTAAACTTGCCAAGAGGTCACAACAGCAAACAATGCTGGTGTTGACTGTAACGTCCTGTAAATGATGTGCAAACAACTAACTTATAAAACTAATTATTGTGAAACCGCAGTACTCACCCGCTGGAACAACGGCCGGAAGTGCTGTTAGGGAAAATAGGGGGAGAGAAAAACAAACGGATAATTAGCTTTACAAAAACAACATGGCTATTGTACAACGTTGTACATTGTCATTGTACTGTCATTGTCAAACATGATGAGTTTCTAGATTTTTTCGTGTTATCGAATTCATTGTGTGACTCTAAACAGTTTACACTAATAATAATATCTCGACAGTAATAATAATAATATGGCAATAGTAAAAATAAATATAGAAATAGCACAAATAAATTCACTAATATTTTTTTCGGAACTCATTGTTTGAAAGGAAAGGAGTATACGAGTCAATGACTACTTGTACATTTATTATAACTATGGTATCTTAAGGGAAGCTAAGTCGCTGAGCATTTTGAGGGAAGCTAAGTGGCTAAGCAATGGGTGATATATATATATATATATATATATATATATATATATATATATATATATATATATATATATATATATATATATATATATATATATATATATATATATATATATAAGTATTGATAAATAATTATAAAACTTGAACAACAGAGATAGCATTGGAATGAGAATAGCAGAGGAATGAGACATCATTCACAGTGCATCGAACTCGGGTCGTCCCCATTATGCTCCGTTCCTGTGCCAGTGAATATCACACAAAACGCTCCCCACTGCCCAATGTGAAAAGTGGAAAAGACAATATAAAGCAAATAAAGTGATCTGGACATATATAAACGATAGACAGATGAATGAGACATCATTCACCGTGCCTCGAACTCATCAAGAGACAGCAATAAAGTCATCTGGACATATATAAACGATGGACAGAGGGATGAGACATCATTCACCGTGCCTCGAACTCATCAAGAGACAACAAATAAAGTGGTCTAGACATCCTTTGGGAATGAAACCCGATCTATCAATCAGAGGATACAACCAAAGAAGATATGGATATAGAAATGGAAGATAACCATGGAAACAATGGATATGCGTATTTAAAAGGAATCTAAGTGAATATGGATATAGAGATGGAAGAAAACCATTAAAATAATGGGCATGCGCATTCAAAAGGACTCTAAATGGATATGGACATGTCACAACCCAGCCCGGGGATGAATGCATAAGCTCCCCCCCCCCCCCCCCCGGGGGGCCACGCACCGATTGGTCTATAAAAATTTGGTCTAGCACCATATACCCAAATCGTCTTAAGGAATGTAAAAGAGACCTGAACTTACTTAACACGAAATGACCTTTGACCTACTCAATCCTGCAGCATACAACATATTTTGTTATCTGGTTATATGCTAGACTGCAGTCCTAATGTTACATGTTTATATGTAACAGTTTTGCTTATCTGTCTGTCTTACCTACTTGTTTAACCCTGATTACAATTGAAGTGGGTTGGATTATTATAGCTCGATTATATATCATTTGGAGACACGCACGTTGACTCATGCATGTTTTCTCATTGACTCAAAAACTATACTAAGCAGGATCGAGAATGGCTGGGCCAGACGGCAATGGCTTGAAGCTCTAAGGAAGTCTAGGCTGACTAATATCTTCTTCATTTTTGTGCGGGGGCACGCGGGTGTGGGAGGAAATGAGCAAGTAGATAGGCTTGCGGACTCGGCTGCTGTATGGAGTGAGCGAGCAATGGACTAGGCTGATATCCTGAACATCCTCAGGGAGGAAGGGCGAGTAAATTACTCCAGGGATGGATGTGGTTCTGCAACTTTAACCAAAAAGCAAGAACCATAAAATCAAACGGAATCAAGCAAGACTAGAGCGCCTTGTGCGAAGCCAAAGTAGAAAATTCTACCAACACAGAACCAGTGTCGTCAGTGGTTACACACTCAGGGAGACATTGAGGAGGGGATCTGAGCAGTTATGGACTAATAATAATTCGATGTTAAATGGGGACGATCTGTAGACTATCTCAGATAAACTAATAATAATTCGAAGTTCAATTAGAACGAACTGTTGACTACCTCAAATAAACTAATATTTAATAATAATTCGAAGTTCAATGAGAACGAACTGTTGACTATCTCTTCTTCCTCTTCTTCTTCTTCTTCTTCTTCTTCTTCTTCTTCTTCTTCTTCTTCTTCTTCTTCTTCTTCTTCTTCTTCTTCTTCTTCTTCTTCTTCTTCTTCTGCGTTCATCCGGGTTTTTTTTTTCTTTTTCGGACGTGATTGCGATGTGCCTTTCATCAGAGCTGCGTTCTTGCGCCCTTAGGCCGACACATCCGACTTCTGCGGGCATTTGTTGACCTGGTTAACCTTCCCGGGGGACTATCTCAAATATACATAAATTGTTCGGAAGAAGTTTCCTGCTAATGACCTATGACGTCACAGTTTGTAAGCCGAGTCAGGAGGAATGGGCGGCCAGTCTGTTCCTCATTTGGCCTCGAACCCGCCTCCACTTCCCACCCCACCCGCATTGTGCTCATTTTTTTCTTGCGCTCGCTCACTTTCAACTCAAGTGTAGTCCATACAAACAATGTCTAGTAGTACTGAACTGAATTTTGCGTGTGGATTACCTTTATCTATTAACAGTGTCCCTCGCCATCATGCGAACCCACTCCGACATCAGGGGTACTTGTAATTTACGTCCCCAAGTCAAGAACGATAGGTCAACATTTTAATCTACCTATCCGGTGTAGGGGCTGAACCTCTTACCTCGACATCAGCACACCGGATGCTTAAGAATACGCGTTCTTATCCATTCGGCCATGCTGACCTACACTATGATCATGAAATTACCACCGCAATCCCCTATGGACGTCGCCAGCGCGGCGGCCGTTGACTATCTAACTAGGTATCATCATAACACATTATCCTTTCACATTAAGTTTACAATGTTATATGTCGGGGGATCGGCGGGGGTTCTGGACGAATCTCAACACTGAGAGGGAAGACCAGGAGAAGGTTCAAATAGATGGCGGTGGGAACGATTAGTATTATAACTCTTCGCTGGCTGTTGAACGAGGGAACGGAGGGCGTACGGGAATGTCTTGAGTGCGGTGATGCCATTTTTTTTAAGCTCAACTCAACATTAATTTTACAAGATAATAAACAAGAGCTCTCCTGTTCATATCACTCACACACTCACTCACACACACACACACGCGCGCGCGCACACACACACACACACACACACACACAAACTAACTAACTCTTTAATTGTATTTATTTATGAGGGGACTTCAAATTAAAACCTTTTGTGTGTGTGTGTGAATATATTCTGAAAAAGTAGGGAACAAATGTACCATGTTTCGATGTAGTCAACACTGCGTTCAAAGCAAGTCGTCCAGCGCCGATAAAGTCCTTGGATTCTGTAGAAAAATTACTCTCGGGTCATTACTCGGTGTACCTGACCCGGTTGTGAACAGTCTGTCACAGAAGTTACGCTGTTTTGAAACTTCCCACTCCAGTCATACACTTGCTGGACTGACAGGCATGCATCACCATACTGGACCTGCTTTCGCCGATGAATTTCTATAGGTTTCACCCCTTCACTTATCAAAAACGAAATAATAGAACACTGCTCCTCATTTGGTGCATGTCAAAAGTGGGGCAGCCATCATTAAACTGTCCTTGTGACGTAACCTAGTTTATCTGCACTGTGGTGTCATGTGCTTAACACTTTTGACATCCTTAACATCAATATTGACAGGTACAAGACAATGGCATGGTTATTGTAATGTCTATCACACTTTTAAGGTTTTCGATTGAAACCGCCTCGTATTTTTGTTTTCGGTATCCTGTACAACTCTCCTTGGTTATACTTGTGATATACATAAATGTTTTAATGTTTCCAGAAAATAAAACAATAAAGACAATAACTTTACCTAACATAAAAGAGAATGAAAATGTAGGAGACAAGATACAGGAAAGGAAGTACAGTTAACATTCGTGCCCAAACACATTTATCTTATACACATACAGTTAACAATCTTATACAGACACAGTTAACAATCTTATACAGACACAGTTAACAATCGCACACAAGCACAATTAACAATCTTATACAGGTAAAGTTAACAATCTCATACAGGCACAGTTAGCAATCTTATACAGGCAAAGTTAACATTCATGCACAGACACAGTTAACAATCTTATACAGGCATAGTTAACATTCATGCACAGACACAGTTAACAATCTTATAAAGGCATAGTTAACATTCGTGCACAGACACAGTTAACAATCGTATAAAGGCACAGTTTACATTCGTGCACAGACACAGTTAACAATCTTATACAGGCACGGTTACCATTCGTGAACAGACACAGTTAAAATCTTATGCAGACACAGTTAACATTCGTGCACAGGCACAGTTAACAATCTTATACAGGCACAGTTAACAATCTTATACAGGCACAGTTAACAATCTTATACAGACACTGTTAACAATCGTACACAGACATAGTTAACAATCTTATACAGGCACAGTTAACAATCTTATACATGCAAAGTTACCAATCTTAAACATACACAGTTAATTATCTTACACAGGCATAGTTAACAATCATATACAGACACAGTTAACAATCTTATACAGGAACGGTTAACAATCTTATCCAGATACAGTTAACAATCTTATGCAGGCATAGTTAACAATCTTATACAGGCAAAGTTAACATTCGTCCACAGACACATGTAACAATCTTATACAGGCACAGTTAGCAATCTTATACAGACACAGTTAGCAATCTTATACAGACACCGTTAACAATCTTATACAGACATAGTTAACAATCGTTTACAGGCAAAGTTAACAATCTTATCCAGACACAGTTACCAATCTTATACAGGAATAGTTAACAATCTTATGCAGGCAAAGCTAACATTCGTCCACAGACACATTTAACATACAAGCACAGTTAACAATTTTATACAGACACAGTTAACAATCTTACACAGTTACTAAACTTACATAGTTATCAATCTTACACAGTTAACTATCTTGCACAGTTAACAATCTTACACAGTTAACAATCTTACGCAGTCACAACTTACAATCGTAGACAGTTAACAATCATACACAGTTAACAATCTTACACAATTAACTATCTTGCACAGTTAACAACCTTACACAGTTAATTACCTTACACAGGCACATTTAGCAATCTTATACAGACACAATAAACAATCTTACACAGTCACAATTGACATTCTTACACAGTCACAATTGACAATCTTACACAGTCACAGTGGACAATTGTAGACAGTTAATAATCTTACACATTTACTATCTTGCACAGTTAACCACCTTACACAGTTAACAATCTTACGCAGTTAATTACCTCACACGGGCACATGTAGCAATCTTATACAGGCACAATTAACAATCTTACACAGACACAATTAACAATTTTACGCAAACACAATTAACAATCTTACACAGATGTTGTTAATAAACCTACACATATATAGTCAACAATTTTACAAAAACACAGTTAAAAAACTTACACAATAACAGTTAACAATCTTACACAGTTAACAATCTTACACAATTAACAACCTCACACTGTTAACAACAGTACAGTTATCAACCTTACATAGATACATTTAACAATCTTACACAGACACTTAAACTTACACAGTTAACAGCTTTACACAGATATAGTTAATCTTACACGGTTAACAAACGTACACAGTTAACAGTTAACAACATTACACAGTAAACAACCTTACACATTTAACAATCTTACACAGTTAACAGCTTAACACAGATATAGTTAATCTTACACGGTTAACTAACATACACATTTAACAGTTAACAACATTACATGGTAAACAACTTTACACATTTAACAATCTTACACAGACTCTTAAACTTACACAGTTAACAGCTTTACACAGATATAGTTAGTCTTATACGGTTAACAAACGTACACAGTTAACAGTTAACAACATTACAAAGTAAACAACCGTACACATTTAACAATCTTACACAGTTAACAAACTTACACAGTTAACAATTTAACACAATTAACATTCTTACACAGTTAATCTTACACAGTTAGCAATCTTACACAGTTAACAATCTTACACAGTCAACAATCTTACACACTTAACAATCCTATACAGTTAAACATCTTACACAGACACAATTAATAACCTTACACAATTAAAAACCTTACACAGTTAACAACATTACAAATTTAACAACATTTCACAGTTAACAACCTTTCGCAGTTAACCATCTTACACAGACACTTAAACTTACACAGTTAATAATCTTACACAGTTAACTATCGTACACAATTAGGACGGTGGCCATGGAAGTCGGAACCCGCTAAGGAGTGTGTAACAACTCACCAATCGAATTCACCAGCCCTGAAAATGGATGGCACTAGTGCGTAGGACCTAAACCCAGCCATGTGCAGCACGTGGCGATCCCTTGGGTGAGCCCTGTACCACAGCGCTATGTGTCGGCTCTGCAAATATGGAAGCCTCCTTGGATGGCGGATAATGCCCATGAACTGCCCTGCCCTTTCCCCAAAGCGCCTGAAGTTGTTTTACGCCTTGGGCCAAAAAAGTCCCCCCTCCTGGAAAAAGCCA
>JACEFZ010026225.1:0-15000 GCA_014155875.1 Cepaea nemoralis
AGAGAGCTGCCAACTTAACAATCCGAGACCGAGTAAATGATGCTATCAGACAGACACTGAGGTCAACATCTTGTGCCACATTTATCGAAAGACAGAAGATCAAATGGTTTGGCCATCTCGTTAGAATGCAATACCATCAACTACCAGCACTGGCCCTACATCAAAGAGCGACGAGAGCAAGAGGACGTCCGAGAAGAAAATGGATTGACGAAATCAAAGACATTGTACAATCTCACGGAATGACACTATTCAGTGCCACCCATTGGGCGCTGGAACACCATTTATTCCTCCCCACGACGTTTGACGGCAAAAGTCGAAAATGATGATGATGATTGCTTATAACAATAAAATAAAACTACATCTTTGACAACGAATTTAATAAAAGAGAACAGAGAAAGAAAAATAGCGTCATGAAAACATAAACCAATAATAATAATAAAAATAATAATAATAATAATAACAGTAAAATCTCGACAAAAATAGCTACAAATTATTCTCCAATTGTTTTTGTAAACGTAACTTGTCCTTCTATCAAAGGAGCATATTGTCTCGAAGGTATATTTAATTTTATCGACGTTAGCCACAGGAAACAAGTACCCTGGAAAACAGGAAAATGGGAAGCACCGATAAAAATTAATGCACTGTTATTAAAAGCCAACTCCCGCAGGCTAGCATTGTCCAGTGTGAGGGGAATTTACGTGTACCGTTAGTAAAGATTCATTAGTGGAACGTAATAAGTTTTTGTTCTACGCGGCTGTTAGTTGCCTAATCGCCGTTGGGACATTTGTTAACATGTCGACTTGTGAAGCTAAATTAGAATAATTAATAAATAACATTAACATAAGCAGTAAAGACACGATGCTTGAAGATGTTTCGAAACGAATAGCGATACAAATAGAGATAGTTGGAAGCAAATGAGTTTCAGTGCTATTTCCGAAACTGGAGTTTAAAAGAAAGTTTAAAAGGTGAGAGGGTCAACTTTATGGCATCGGGTTTTATCCCATATGGCTTGGTCTCTTTCCACAATGCGACCTACCGAACGCGTCGCACAAAACATGACATCCGTATCTCCAGCGACGACTCCCAGGAGTCTCCGAGAAAACTGCACATGTGAATAGAATGATGTTGTCCGGTATCAAACCGGTGATCTTCGGAGCGCTAGACAGGCAGCTATCCACTTCGCAATGCATACTTCTTTGGAAAGTGAATACAAGCTTTACCATGCGCGATAAATACCACAGGCATATCGGTTTAAGTAGAGGCAAAGATAAGATCCACGTGAACATAAAATTGGGAAACTGATAATCATGTTTGAAGAAAAGAAAAAAATATACACGGGTGCAGCTAGAAAGACGTCATTTTAAAAGCAGTGTTACTAGATAAGAAGGTATGATTTCACGTATGTAGGAATGCGTGGAGTATGTAGTAGGGCAACACAAAAACATAGGTACTAGGAGAAACTGTACTGAGTCCATCTGTCGATGAAGTCGCCGAAGCAGAGTATATGTTTACTGTGTCTCAAAATATAGTGCGTTCACAAATGTTTTTCTCCATATAAAAATCCATAACTCAGTACCCAACCAGGGTTGGGAATGATGAGATTTAACATATAACCTTTTCATTATGTACGCCCAACATAATTTTATTTTGTACTGGAGATGGTACAGCAGATCTCAATGTTTGTTTATATGCGCTAAATAAGTTACAAGTCAGAGATCAAGTGCATATTATGACATGTATTTATTACATCTTCACATGGAAACATCAGTGATCAATAATGATTAGTTTCCGTGGTGCAAGGGAGTTTCCTTATGAGAAGCGAGTCACATAGTGGAACGGATGTGTTCAGAAGTGACTTGCGTCATTACCGGAATTGACGTGCATTACTGTAAAACTAGCTTGTTAGCGTGAATTCAATACATTTTCGCCAAAACATCTAAAGAATTTCACCGCTTTCCATGATTTCAGTTGCCTTTGGACCTATTAAAGACATACTCCTTTGGTGAAAGTAAATATAAGAAGGCAGGAAAAATGTTATAACTATGCAACAGATAATGTAAAAAAATAATTGAACGCGAATGAGATCAAACATTTGTAAACGCACTATACCGGCGATTTTTATTTATCACTTCAGCGATGAAGTGGCGTTACTTGAAATGGACTGTTGTTGAATTCGTATCTAATGCCTTATACTTCTGATTTTTTTTTTTTTTTTTGGTTTAATGTTACTAACTTCTAAATGCTTATACAATATTCATTAAAAGAAAAAACACATAAAAAAAAAAAAAAAAAAAAAAAATTACAACAACAGAAAAAAAAACTATCAAAAAATAAATAAATAAAAGCATGAGAATTGTATGGGCTTTCATTAGTGGCACGACTAATTATGCGTCGAGTTGTTATTGTTGTTGTTTTGTGATTCCTCGGGAAGATGGTTAATTTTAAAACTTAAGACCGATGCAATGGCTTTCAGATCGTCTGTGCCCAGAAAATATGATTGATTCTATCGGAGTGCAGTTGACCTAAAGACGTTTCTGACGAAACGTTGCCACAGTATCGGGAACCCCACGGGGGAGTTTGCAGATGTCTCCTTCGCCTCTCCAAGCTTATAAACCAGTAGGGTATTCAAGACAATACTGCAACTTAACATCTGCGAAGAGGCATATTAAGATGTAAAAACAAGTTAGTTGCATATCTGTGGGATGTGGTTTTTATTTATGAGAATATTATGTTAAGCTGTCTAGGGGATTTTATTGATTCTCTGGTCACTGTTAGAATGCAGGGTGATCAGGGATATTTACCACAAACCCCAGGAGAAAACAATTCAATCCTTGAAACAATGGCATCTGTATGTAGGTTTCCCTTCCAACTTCATCACCCTTTAAATTTACTATAGTGCTAGAAGACATTGATTTTTCACAACATATAAACAACCACTGGTGAACACCATATTTACTTGATGTACACATCAACAAATTTTGGACAAACAGTTCAAGTATTAAATCAAGATCTGCAGTTTACATACATGCAAGTGTAATAGTCTGATTGAATTCATGACAGGCATGGGAATGATTTGCATTATCTCAATACATTTACACCCTTTTTGCCCCAAGAAAACAACAGTGTTATTACAAACAACACAACAACCACAAATTGGTTCTGCTAACTTGACTTATTTTACCTAGATAAAAGCACAACATTGGTCTAAGAGCAGAAAACCTAACATATAAAACAGTTGTTTTGACACCCTTTACAAGTCTCATGTTTAAAAATAATGAGTTGGTGTCAAAATACTATACCATAACCTTCATTGAAAAAAACAGGGCTCCTGACCTGTTACCTCCCTGGCATAGAAAAAAAACACATATCAAAAGCAGTTTGTACTGATAATTAAACTAATTAATTATAGTCTTCCTTTAGGCATTGCGGGTGGGTATTCTTCTCCAGTGCGAAGCAGTTAATGCCCATATTTATCCGGGACAGAAATAAAATACTCACAGTCATGTTCTAATGTCCACTGAAGTTTCTGCTGAATAATTATAATCCCTATTAGGAAATAAATTCACCACATATCCCCTCCATTGGGGCTGAATTCACGAATCTTCTGTTGCAAATGGCTCGGTGCCTTTGTGACAATTTGGTGCCTCAGGTTGGTCATACTTCAGGGGTTCCACTTAAGCTCTGCAGAAGGTAATTCCTTTTATCATCAGGTCTGATGAAAAGTCGACGTCCATTCAGCTTTTCGGCTTTAAATATCCGAATCCTAAATTTGCTCACACAGAGGTTTCACCCACCTAGTCACCAGTCTATACCCTATTCCACCGTTGATGGCATGTTGGCTGACATGGGACCAGCACAGAGTTCTGATTCAGTATTTCCTTTCAGTGTAGACATACAAGGCTGCTTGTTATTCATTTGGTTCATCTGGAAATATTTTCCAGGATTTTTCTGCTGCATGGAACTGAAGAATATTACTTTCAACACATATACCCAGGGTTGCAAGCAATCAGATGCTTTCTTTGGTTGCAGGCGTAAAGGCATTTACTCCGCTAGCTGCTTTCATATGGTCTTATTAATGGTGTTTAGGTCTGAGATCTGGAGTTGACCTGGCTTATTTCAGGTGGTTCAGATTTTGGAACCTTTAGGTAATCTGGTGTAGTTATGGTTTTCAGTTGGTACCTTTGTTTTCCTGGCTTATGTGTTTCAGTGTCTTCTCCCCATTTGTTTGAGTTGGTGTTAGTATTCTAGAACTTGGTGTTGGGTGCCTCTAACCTGTTGACTTGCTGCTCTGTGACTTTTCTTTCGAAGGCTTATCCATTGTTGGATATCAACTTGGTAATCCAACCAACAGTTGAAGGTTACTCACTGTTGTTAGTTTTATTAAACTTAGTAGTAGGATTGTCCCATAGTTTCACTGATTTTGTTGAATGATGAGGCTATAGGTGGTACTTCTCAGAAGTAAAGCAGACGATACACTATTGTCAATTACGCTGTTGATCTTCATCTTTGTAGATTATTAGATCTTGAAGTCCATCCTGGATATTCCTACTGAAATAGGACTTCCTCAATCACGCAGTCAGTTGTCTTCGAATGTGTCTCTTTTGCTGGCGTTTGCAGCTTATGAGTGCAGCAGTAAACATTGAGGTATTGGTCCAGACTTTGTTTAAGACAAGTTGCCATGTTCACTCTCGTCTGGCTTTTTACCCAGTTTCCAGTTGATAGTGATGCAATGCAGTCCCACAAAATTCACCACTCGCTATAGAAAGGGATGACAAGAATACAACACGAGCATTAACCTACTGTGATGTGTTAACTTTCACAATACAATTACAAACAAACATACAAACAACAAGAGGAGAAGGGGAAAGGAGTGGGTTTCCAAGTTCCCTGTCCCTCGTCGCTTGTTGTAGAGCTTTTCTAGCTCTGATAGTGAGTGAGATATCTTTTCACTCTATGTTTCTTCTGTTGTTACTGGGACTCTTAGATGAGTGAAGCCATCCTTTTTATCCAACACTTTGCTAGTGCATTTGTCATATCTTGAAGAGAATAGTCCAGAAATAGGCTCTTTTGTTTCTGATTCCTGGTCTCCATTCCTTCGCTATAATCAGCATTACGCTAAGACTAATGACCATACGGTTCACCTTTTCTTGTGCACTGACATGCACAAGGATTCTTACATCAACATCCTCTAATCCCCAGGGGCAACATTAAAATGTATACTCCATCAGTAAAGAGTAACAATCAGGGCAGAGAAGAATTCTCATAACAGAGAAAACATACATGTACATTACTCTGATATCAAGTACATGATAATCATACACAATAATTAATCATAATGATGATGCAACGAGCCTATGTTTGTGGATTTCCTCAGGGGTTAATCCATAACTAAAACATACATTGTTCCCCCCCCCCCCCACTGATTACAGCAGTATAAGGATAGTGAACGCTGTGATATATTTTGCCAAGTGCTGCTAATTTTAAGAGAATTTCTTATCTATTAGAAATGATTTATGCAGTCTGATGCGTGTTTGGAACATATAATATTATTCCTGGTGTCTATCGCCTGTAGTGCGGTGTGACTAAAGCTTGGTTATATTATGCGTTTACTTTCTTTGTTCTTGAATTTATATTCTTAAACATGGCTATTCCCTAGCACTATTTTATGAAATGATTACATGTCCCTCACTCATACTGAGTGGTTACTAATCTGTTAACAAAAGGATTGTACTAAAATTTAGCACTATAGTTCCAAGTTACAGATTAGAAATTAGGGAAACCATTTCTCCAACCCGAAACCATGTCTATCAGGTAATATGCGTTATCCATATTTTGCGTCCGCATGGAGAGAAAGTCCCTTTGAAAATGTTCTTTAGAGTTCAATACTCTATAGTACATAGATTATTTGCAGATTTCTAAGCATAGATAGTGAGATATAGTTCACCATGCATAGAAGTTATTTTTCATAGGACTATGAAATTGGCAGAAACGAGTTCTCTGCTATGAAGTATGAATCAGGAGCTTGCTCCCAAATTGAGAAGAGTTTCTGAATGTGTTTCTGACATGAGAGTTGATACTCTACAGTACACATAATATTTATAGGTTATAAGCACTATTAGTTAGATATAAGTTCATAATGCCTATAAAAGGTTTTAACATAGGGATTTTAAATTGTAAAGCATAGGAAAAATTACAGCGTGTTACCGCATGGCGCTTAGTGGTAAAAAGCATTCAAGACTCTTGTTTACAAGAATTGTTGATTTATCATTCTAACTAATTCTTAATTAAACACAATGGTATATGTAATACATAAATACGTATTAATAATGTAGATTTAACGTACCATGGTTTGCAGAGAATGATGGTTTTAAGGCAAAAATGCCCTCCCCGTAGGAAACGCACGTCTGTCTCCTTTGTTTGTGTGAACCAAAAATGGCTACAAAGAGCTCTTTGTTTCAATTCAGTCCCGGCCTTGCCAGGTACGTGAACCAAACTAAGGCCAAATTTTTAACCTACTGCCAAATAAATTAGGCTCTGTTTTCTTTTCTTCTCATACACTAAGTAAGATACTTAAACAGTAGTTGTTAGGGGTTGTTATTTTTAAGGGAGTCAATACTAGGAAAGGGTAAGGACGTTTTAATATGCCACAATATCCGTTACACGACGTAGCAGTCAACGCCATCAGTTGTTCACTGTTTGTGATTCCTGTGCAAGTTTAAGTACAGTAGGTGACCATTGGTTTCTGAATGACCGGCACTCATACCATTGTATGGACACTGATAATAGGGAAAGCTAAAGCTAATCCACACACGAATATCAGTCCAGTGGAATAGAAGAAGCAGCACGTGTATGGACTACGCTTAAGTTCAAAGCGAGGCACCGTTCAATAAATGGACACACAGCGTTGAGTTGTGTCAAAACGCGACATCATTGCACTCGGGCCATTCCCATAAGTGCTCAGTCATCACAGAGAGAGTCCCAGTACTAATGGTGCCCGTTGCAATCTGATTATACGTCCGTCTTGCTCCGTGGCGAAGGTGTTACGAACGCTGTTCGTAATCCTGCATACTGCGTTCAAAACATAGCTGCGGACGATTTGGCAGCAGATCGCATTGCGTTGGTATTTTTATGAAATGGTAAGGGTGCCGGTCGTTCAGAAGGCAATGGCAAACTCATCATCATCATCATCATCATCATCATCATCATCATCATCATCATCATCATCATCATCATCATCATCAACAAGTGCCATTCCGGTTGGCGTAGCCGTTTATGACTTTAATCAGATCTCG
The DNA here is from genome assembly GCA_014155875.1 of Cepaea nemoralis. Taxonomy (NCBI): domain Eukaryota; kingdom Metazoa; phylum Mollusca; class Gastropoda; order Stylommatophora; family Helicidae; genus Cepaea; species Cepaea nemoralis. Next base: position 7,293 of record JACEFZ010026225.1, read on the forward strand.
GTCTTTGGTTTTCTGGATCAACTCTGCCGATAACACTCCTCAGTGCCACCGTCTCAATCCATCCAGCATCATTTCTCTTGGTGTGTCTCTGCCTCTCTTCCCCTCGATCTTCCCAGTTATAACGATGTTCTCCAACGCCTCTCTTCTCATCACATGACCAAAAAATGCTATCTGCCTCTTTCTTATTGTTGTATATAATGTTCTAGTTTCATTAGCCTCTTTCAGGTAATCGTTGTCAGACACTTTGGCAGTTCAAGGAATTCGCAACATTCGTCTTAGTAACCACATCTCTGTTGCTTCCAAGTTCTCCCCAATTTGTTCATTTACATTCCAAGATTCACTGCCATACAGCAATACAGGTTCTATATAGCACGTAAGAACCCTCTTTCTTACATTCAATGATAGTGACTTATTGCATAAGGTATACTTCATTTTTTGAAATGCAGCCTTTGTTGCTCTATTCTGCTCTTAATCTCTGTTATGCACCTTCCATTGGATGTTATAAATGCCCATAGGTATTTAAAACTATCCACTTGGTTAAGAATTTTCCCTTATATTTATGTTTCACATTTTGGTGTCACCGTTTTCTTTGATTTTAGCATTGTTATTGTTTTCTTGATATTCAAGGACAGTCCTTTCTTAGCACTCTCTGTTACTACAATATCCAACAACTGTTGTAGATTTGTTGCATTATCCACAATCAACACGGTGTCATCTGCATTGCGTATATTGTTTATATTATAACCTCTGATTAGTATTCCTGACAAACTACTGGAAGTAAACGTGCTCAGGAATCACGAACAGCCAAAATATACTGGGGTTGATTGCCACGTCCTGTAAAGTATATGCAACTAGCTAACTTGCTTTATCTCTGAGTGACGACTGTCTACCAGATCCTCTGACCACCCCCTGCTGCCACATTCTCTCTAGACCATGATAGTCTATCCGTTTTTCTGCATTGTGAATGCTCTCCCATGATGGTCTTCAGCACATCTGCCTTTTGATACATCAAATCACCCCTCAATGATGCAGCACCAGTCAATCTGTCTGCTTGTTCATTCCCAACCATACCAGAGTGGCCTGGAGAAATGATCCAACTAATGCTCACAACCCGCGACACATGAATTGATGCTTACTGTTCAGCACGAAGCATGCCAGTCTTCACCTTTGTGAATCAGTGACAATCACGACACGCGTTTACAGTTTGTTCTCCAACCAGCGGAAAGCTTCAGTAACTGCCTCCATCTCTATTCTCAGACTTGAAGTTGTGGTGCCATATGCCAAGTTCTCATTTACCAAACATTGGCCATTGGCTTTTGCTATGAATCCCCGGAAACTTTTCCCTTTTTAACGCAGAGCCATTGGTATAGACCAGTGGTTCTCAACCTTTTTTGGCCCATTCCCCCCTTCACCATATTTTCAGAACGCCATTCCCCCCCCCCCCTCCTATCAAAAATGTGGCCCGTTCCCCCCCCCCCCCTTTTCACCGTATTTTCAGAACGTCATTCCCCCTTTCATATTTCCTATCTAAAAATCCCCTCACCCCTACACAGTATACGTAAAAGTGGAAGGCAAATGTAATAGCATATACTAAAACAAGCCTAGACATCCACATAAAACATGATTTGTGGGTCTACATTATAGAATGAATTTTAGAAGGACGAGACATACATAACTGTAAAGTATGAAGGGAAAAACTATGTCAAGTAATCGGTTCTTGTATTAACACGATCTTGAAATGGTCTTCATTCCCCCCCCCCCCCCCTGGAAACCCTGAAATTCCCCCCTGGGGGGGGGGGGAATTCCCCACCGGTTGAGAACCACTGGTATAGACAATCAAATCCTCAGGATGAGAGTAGTCCTGAGTTAGCAGCTGAATTTCTACTTCCGTAGCGTCTGCTGGCCACTCCCTACACTAACGTCTCACACAAGTCTGACTTCCTATTCGGCTAACTAACCCACTCCTTGCGCCTGCCAGTCTTCTCAAGTGGGTACACTTCCCTGATGGTATCTTCTGCTTGAGCAATCTGTGATCTTCCTCTTAGCAACCAGTGACGCTTGCATGCATCTAGCCTAGACAATCATACAGGAGGTGTTCTTTGTCCACAGCCACCTTGAGGTATGACCTTGCCTGCAATGTCTTGTCTGCACTGGTCGGTAGCGCCTGGGCGTATCGCATAATAATTAGACATACATAGATAGACGAACAAACTTTACAGCTACAGGTACATTTTGGATATGTTGATGGCATTTTCCAAATAAGTGAGAGATTGTGTCTAGGATTCCACAGTATTCGACATTAGAAATAGTGACGCACCATAAGGAATATGAAGTTTCCAGCATATTTGATCCACTAAATGAAAAAATTTTATGATGAACAGCAAGCAGCTGTCAGAGTAGCCAGTGAAACATTAAACTGGTTTGAGATGTAAAAGGGAGGAAGTGTTCTCTCTCCATACTTGGTCAACACTTACATAGAAAATGTAGTAGTGATCAGACCAGTTGCCACCATTTTGATGCATTCATAATCGATGTAAATTAAATCCAAAACTCAGAAATGCGGGTGGTATGGTCTTGTTATCAAATAGTTTTAATGGATTTTTATAAATTAATTATGTTGGTCCAAAGAGACTGAAGATTAAAACTGTCTTTTAAACTGAAAATAAAACAAAACTAATGTCCGCAGACAAAACTACGTGTCAACCAAATATTTATAATAAATAATGATGCAATTGAAAATGTCACAAAATGTGAATATCTTGGCTCTATAATCACAAACAAATAAACAATGAAAATAATTGAATATGTCACAAAATATGAAAATCTTGGCTCAATAATCAACAACAGTGGGAGCTGTTCAAAACATGTCAGGGGTAAACTGGTCGCAGCAATGCAGAGGTTAAACAATATTAACAGCCTATTGTACAACTCCGGCAAGCATCTTTTTTAGAGTATGCATCTTTCCTGTGGCAACACACGAATGTGAACCGTGAACCATTTCCCAATCACAAAAGAAGCACATCGTGGCTTGTGTTCATACAAATTACAGAAAACCTCTTGGAATACCGTAGACAAAAAAAAAAATAAATCACTGACATTCTACAGTATGTGAACATTGATTAAAACTGGCTCATAAACTTAAACACGTCTCAGACACTGACATTGTTTGAATATATTAAACGTCACGTGGTTTTGAACGAACAGTACTTGGAAGCCTGGTTCCTGGAAGACGAGGCCAGGAAGGGGTAGACCAGCAGGAAGATGGAGACATACCATTGATGTCACTGGGCATGAAAGTGCTCGAGACAGGAGAACTGACAGTGCCAAACTTCTTTCCCACGAGCCGTGATGAGAGCAATGTTATGAAAAGGAACAGCTTCAATTTGATGATGATATTGTGTAGTAAATTCCTGATACAAAATGACCAGTAAAGCAGGAAGAGTTTCATCCAAGGCTCTGGAAAGATCATTTTATCTTCTTGATGATAATGGCTTTAAAAAAAATAATTGATACTTTGTTCGTAATTACCAGCAGCTGGTATTCTAATGGAATTCTTTCCCACTACATTTCCGTTCTCACTAGAATCTTTCTTGACGTAAATCACATCCTCTCTGAAACTATATACATAATCGTCCAGCAGTCATCCGTGCATCTACATAATCAGCGATGTCTTCCTAGATCGTCCATAAAAACAAAAAAATATTATTAAAAGTTGAGACGATCGACTTCATTGCACCGTGTTTTATCCCATATGATTCAGTCTCTTTTCGCAGGGCAGCCAGCCGAAAACGTCGCATAAAGCACGAACTCTGTAGCTGCAGCGACGATCCCCCATGAGTCTCAGAGAAAAATGCAACCGTGAATCGAAATACGTAGCCCGGAATCGAACCCAAAATCTTCGACGCGCGAGGCAGACGGCTTGACTACTTCGCCACGGAGACTCCCAGAAATTATTCACTACAAAACATACCCCGAGGCTAGAACCTGCTATGGATGTGGTATTTGAAGAGGCTATAACATTTTGTAATCCTGAATTTCTTTTTTTTTTTAATGTTGCATATCCCTTGCAGGACGTTACAGTCAACAATAGCATTTTTCAGCTGCTGTTGATGTACTAAGCTAGTTTTTTACGTTCAGTAGTTTGCCATTACTTTCTGAACGACTGGCTCCCATACCAACACGTTATAACACAACGCGACACAGTTTGCTGCACAAATCGATCGCGTCTCAGTTTTGAACTCCTGATACCCGGCTCACGAACAGCGTTCGCAAGCCGTTGGCCACGGAGACCTGGATGCACAGAGGCATAAGTGGCCAGTCTTTCCCTCACTTAGCTAGATGACGAACGCAGGCATCGAATTCTCGTCCTACCGTGCTCACGACACTATCATCGCAGCTCCCTATCTACTACAAGCATGTGCATAGTTTAGCACTTACTAAGAGAAGCAGAACCATCTTCCAATTCTCTGGATGCTAATTATATTTTGTTTGTTTTTTCCATTTTTTTTACGGGGGGGGGGGGGGGTGTGCTCGCTCGCGTTGAACTCAATGTTAGTCTAAGCAAATGCTACTATTTCTATAGTACTGGACTGATTTTTGCGTGTGGATTAGCTTTCCTTATTATCATGAGGCGAGCTCACTCCGACTTCTGAGTTACTTGTACTTTACGTCCTCAGAGACTAGAAGTCGACACTTTAGTCCACCTGACCGGTGTAAGGGTTGAACCCGTTACATCGGCATCAGCAAACCGGAAGATTAATAGCTCTCATGTAACAGTACTACCCCTGAAGTAGGAGTGGATTCGCCTGAAGGCGAGGGATACCGGTAAAAGGAAAGTAAACCCACACGTAAAATTCAGTCCCTTACTACTTTAAACATTGTGTAGGGACTACGCTTGCGTTTAAGCGAGCGAACAAAACAGGAAAAAAAATGTAACAGTACTAACATTCTGTAGTGCTGTCGGCCTCTCAATAAATGTTAATAACGGCACACACAAACAAACCTTCCCGTCAATCATACTGAAATCCGCTCACATTCCTTCTTATAATCTCACAGTGTGGATTAGTAATCTCATTCTGATATTGTCCACTCCACTGGTCTGGAATTAGTAACTTCAAAATGCGAGCCCATGGCATTCAGTAAACATCACATTAAGACAGGAGGTCCGCGGGCCGAAGAGATATGAGAACTCGTTACTGAACATCCGGTTTGCTGTTGCCGAAGTAGCGGATTAAACCGCTACACAAGTCAGCTGGACTAAAATGTTGACTTCTCGTTCTTGACTTGTGCACTTAAACTACAAGTACCTCTGAAGTCGGAGCAGGTTCGACTGATGGCGATGGACACTGGTAATAGGGAAAGCTAACCCACACGCAAAATCCAGTCTAGTGTACCAGAAGTAGTAGCACGTCTGTGAACTTCGCTTGAGTTCATAGCGTGCGAAGGAAAAAGGAAACAAAAACATTAAGACAAATATATATTTATGTGACTGTTATATTGCCTAGCAGACACGTGATGTGACAGCCCGGTAGCAAGTTTTAGAACCATTGCCCTGAAACCACCATTACGCTTCACCTGATAGTTAAAGGGATTCATGGCGCGCAAAGAAAATTCCAACACTAAATTAATTATTTTTTTTTTGGGGGGGGGGGGGGGGGGGGGAAGTTCTAATTTGATGCATGCGCGATATGAATATAATAACTTGTTCTTTTATGCTAGGATATTGTGGCAAGAATCGATTTGATCCTATCCCGGATAATCATTTACCTATGCATCCTTATGCTCGTATCCGATAATTGGTTTTGCATCATTAAATAACACAGAACGCGGAGAACATTGCAGACATGCGACAATCAAAGTTAGAAAGGATATTTTTCTCCCTTGTTATCCATCTTCTTTGCAACATTAACCAACTGGAAATGAGAATGACCTTTCGGATGCACTTTTGGAGCAGTTCAAGGCTGGTCGTATACTCCAGTTTAGAAAAAAACAAAATACGACACACACTCGACAGCGCTGCGTACTCAACCATGGTAAATCTATTTATTTATTGTTTGTAGATAGTACAAATTTATAAGGAGGTAAACACAAATATGTAAAGGTGAAGGACCATTTTGCAAGATTCAACGCCAATTGGATATGTGGTGCTAGACCCATATATGTATCGACCAATCGACACTCGGTGGGTGATGTGGTCAAGATAACGCGTGCCGCCTTTACTTCCAAAGACAATTCTTGGTACCCATTTTAGGCTGGGTCAACCTGGAGCCCTGATAAAAAAAAAGTATTTTAATTTCCGCCCCGATGCGAACTCAAACCCATGCAGGCGAACGTCTAGTCCTTACGCTACTTGGCTTCCCAAAATTAGTATATAGTGAGAAAATAGCATAGATACTCTCTCTCTCTCTCTCTCTCTCTCTCTCTCTCTCTCTCTCTCTCTCTCTCTCTCTCTCTCTCCACACACACACACACACACACACACACACACACACACACCACACACACACACTGAATACAACACTTTCGTTAGCGGCCCCACAAGGTAATTTAATTTAAAAGGATAGGCACATAAATCATCGATTTCACAATCGAGTAAAATCCAGACCTTACATTAAAACTAACAGGCACATAAATCATTGACTATACCTTTCACAATCGGGTACAATCCAGGTCGCCCGCTGTAATAGTGCAGTATGAGCTCTCCGTCCTGGTCCGTCCTCGCATCTATATTAAACACATTGCAGCAGGTTATTCGTGATTTTTGTCTTTGAGTATATTTCTATGAAAAGTACTCAATTAGGTAGTGTAATCTAGATATTTTTGTAGAAGATTTTCCCATCTCTCTCTCTCTCTCTCTCTCTCTCTCTCTCTCTCTCTCTCTCTCTCTCTCTCTCTCTCTCTCTCTCTCTCTCTCTCTCTCTCTCTCTCTCTCTCTCTCACACACTTTCTCTCCCCCCCCACACACACACATATTATATATATATATATATATATATAATATATATATATATATATATATATATATATATATATATATATATATATATATATACATATATATATCTGCTGAATTTATAAAGGCAGGTGGCCATGCATTACATCTAAAGCTATACGAACTAATAATAAAAATCTGGAGGACAGAAGAATTACCCCATGACTGGAAAGAGTCATTATTGATACCTATCTTTAAGAAAGGAGACAAGTTCCAATGTGGAAATTATAGAGGAATATCACTACTGTCCACAAGCTATAAGATACTATCCGCAGTATTACTAAATAGACTAAAACCATATTCAGAAGACATATTAGGTGACTACCAGGCGGGTTTTAGACAAAACAGATCAACAATAGATCAGATATTTATCTTACGACAAATAGCTGAGAAAAATTGGGAATATAAAAGAGATCTCCATAACATTTTTGTGGATTTTAAAAAGGCTTATGATAGTGTCCATAGGAATAGTCTATGGAATGTTATGCAGGAATTTGGAATACCAAGGAAGTTAATTAACATGACCAAACTATGCATGGAAGATACTTATAATATAGTAACATATAAAGGCAGGAAATCAGACCCCTTCCAAATAACATCTGGCTTGAAACAGGGTGATGAACTATCGCCGCTACTCTTCAATCTGGCTCTAGAGAAAGTTGTAAGGAAGGTAAAGGAGGAATGTGATATTGGAGGAACATCCAAGCTGCTTGGTTA
>JACEFZ010026225.1:20000-82970 GCA_014155875.1 Cepaea nemoralis
ACACAACCTGATCTTTCCAATACTTCAGTATTTGTTATTTTGTCTTGCCGCTTGGTTTGCTTGTTGGTAGGTCGGTTGGTTTGCTTGTTGGTAGGTCGGTTGGTTTGCTTGTTGGTAGGTCGGTTGGTTTGCTTGTTGGTAGGTCGGTTGGTTTGCTTGTTGGTAGGTCGGTTGGTTTGCTTGTTGGTAGGTCGGTTGGTTTGCTTGTTGGTAGGTCGGTTGGTTTGCTTGTTGGTAGGTCGGTTGGTTTGCTTGTTGGTAGGTCGGTTGGTTTGCTTGTTGGTAGGTCGGTTGGTTTGCTTGTTTTTAGGTCGGTTGGTTTGCTTGTTGGTAGGTCGGTTGGTTTGCTTGTTGGTAGGTTGCTTGGTTTGCTTGTTGTATTCTTCGCAGACACCGCATATGAAAGCTGTTTAAACGTTTCTCTTGGTGTGAGTAAGTTGACCAGGTTTCACTGCCATAAAGAAGAGTACTAAGGACACAGGCTTGGTAGATAAGGACTCTTGTTTTGGCAGTAAGCTTCCTGTTCTCCCAGACTCTTTTTGCTAACATGTTCATTGTTGTTGCTGCCTTACCAATCCTGATGTTGATTTCTTGATCTAAGGATAATTTGCTGTTTACCCCTGTTCCTAGATATGTAAAATGGTCTCCTATCTCCAGTTCGGCGTCGTCAATGAAGATTGATGGTAGCCCATGTGCACCTTGTGACATAATCTGTGTCATCTTTTTGTTAATTGTTAAACCAAATTCAGAAGAACAAGCATTAGAGAATGCAGATAGTAGATGTTGTAATTCTTCCTCAGAGTGGGTCGTAACTGCAGCATCATCTGCAATAAAGAAACTCTCTGATCAGTACCTTCCTAATTTTGGTCTTGGCCTTCAATCTCTGAGCATTATAGAGGCCACCATCTGAGCGTGAGTGAATGTATATACCGGCATCCTGATCAAGACAGAGGGACGGACAGATATACAGATAACGCTACAACGCTTAGTGTTCCCGCTGAATGCACAATCCTCTGCTGCATACTTCAAAATACTTAAAGGTTTGTATGCTAATTTATCTGATTTATGCCATTCTCTTTACATCCATTATGTGCCATGCCGTTAAGCGTGAGCGGTCATGATTCGCCATATCACTCGATAACCAGAGTCGTGGATCAGCTCAGTGTTTTCATCTCGGCCATGCCACATGGCCAAGCCATCCAGGTATTTACTTTTCTGTCTTCCTCTTGTTCTCTTCCTCTCGATCCATTCTCTTCTGGTAGACAGTAACACAGCTTTGGCCTTGTCTTCCTAAAATAAAGTTGTTGCATATCTTTTACAGGACAGTAGCAGTCAACTACAGCATTTTTTTGGCTGTTCGTGATTCCTGGGCAAGTTTACGATTAGTAGTTTGTCAATGCTTTCTGAACGACCGGCATCCATACCATTTCATAAAATATCAACGTAAGGTGTTCTCTTGCCTTCCTACACCCATTATAAAACTTAATGTGGATATTGATTATTGACAGTTTATAAGTGTTCTTCCAACGCTGATGATCACGTTATGGTCAATAAGATCAGGATATCGACAGTCTACACATTGTGTTCTCTGAACAAGAAGAAGAAGAAGAAGAAGAAGAAGAAGAAGAAGAAGAAGAAGAAGAAGAAGAAGAAGAAGAAGAAGGAAGAAAGAAAGAAAGAAAGAAAGAAAGAAAGAAAGAAAGAAAGAAAGAAAGAAAGAAAGAAAGAAGAAAGAAGAAGAGGAAGACTAGAGGTCCTTGACTTGGGGATGTAAATCACAAGTACCTCAGAATTCAGAGTGAGTTCGCCTGGTGGCGAAGGACACTGGTAATAAGGACAGCTAATCCAAACTCAAAAATTAGTCCAGAACAATAGACGTATTAGCACTTGTAAGTGCTACACTTGAGTTCAAAGCGTACTAACACACGCACATACACACACACACACACACAGTGAAAGAGAGAGAGAGAGAGAGAGAGAGAGAGAGAGAGAGAGAGAGAGAGAGAGAGAAAGACTTACCTGAACGATGGCGCAGATATCCCCTTGTAACTTAGCGCCAACAGCGAATGGAGGGAATCCAGGTTCTGAATAAAACTCTTCATGTCGCTACCAAGTGTCCGCAACATCTTGTCGTAACCATGACGCAGGCAATAATCAAAGAAAAACTCACCGAAGATCTCTAGAACCTGTACAACCGGAACACCTAAAAATATGGTCATTAACTTTACGTTTTAGCGGTATACTAAATCTTCTTGTAGATTGTACTGTAATAGATGAACATGTTACCTACCTAAGGCATTGTCATGACTACTTTTGTAATATGTCAGTCCACCTATATATTGCACCAGCCCACCTACATAATGCACCAGCCTACCTGCATAATGCACCAGCCAACACACATAAGGCACCAACATGACTACCTATATAATGATTGATTGATTGATTTAGGAACCGACATCACAGCATTCGGGGCATTCCCATAAGCGCTCCGTCCCCATTCTCAGCAGCCAGCGAAGAGTTCTAACACCAATAGTACCAGTAGCAATCTGATTATATGCCCGTCTCGCCTTTTCTCTGGGCGTCGAGCGTCGGCCAGATCCCCTCGACACTCCTCGCTGTCTCATTTTTGCCTGACCATGGCGATACATTTGCTCCTCCGAGGTGTACACGTGCTCCCACAAGGCCGCAACCACGCCTGCCTTGTTATGCATCAATACTAGACCAAGTTTTGCAAAGCCAGCCAATCTGTCCGCCTGTTATTCCCTATGTAATATGGCAGTTCACCTACATAATGCACCAGCCCACCTACATAATGCACTGGCTCACCTACATAACTTACCAACCCATCTACATAATGCATCAGCCCACCTACATAATGCACCAGCCCACCTACATAATGCACCAGCCCATCTACATAATGCACCAGCCCACCTACATAACGCACCAATACGACTACTAATTAATATGGCAGCCCACCTACATAATGCACCAATATGACTACCTATGTAATATGGAAGCCTACCTACATAATGCACCAGCCCACTACATAATGCACCAGCCCACATACATAATGCACTAGCCAACCTACATAACGCACTAGCATGACTACCTGTGTATCAGGAACCTGTTTTGGGAAGTACAGGAGTTCGGCGTGGTCATGACCATATCATATCACCGAGTGCCGTCTGGTCTATTAAAATATGGGTCTTGCATCATATGCCAACGAGCCTGAAAACTTTACATGTCTACACAAGGCATCAATATTAGTTTAGTTTAGTCGGCGAATCAACATCACGGCACACGGGTGTAACCCATAAGTGCCCCGTTTTCCTCCTAACTCAAACCTGAGTCTGGAAACACTCAGCTCAGTGCACGAACTCCGTAGCACCGGCGAGGCTCCTGAAATAATTGTGGTAGATTTTTAATTCGAAATTGTGCCCGGGCAGCGCCTTTAGGCTACTCTTTTTCGATTTTCAACTGCCAAGGGATTTTTTACGTGCGTAACAATACACATGGGCGTCCGATCTCACTACCCAGAGACCAGGGGACATTTTATTACTAGAAGTCCACGTGAAAATATCCTGGTCCTCACCGGGGCCTGAACGCGGGACCTCCAGCACTCGAGGCGGACACCATACCTCTAGACCACTCAGCCCCCTTACAACAACATTATCAATGCATCAATATTATTACCTATTTAATATATGGATCGGCCATTTGACTAGTGTATTATCAAAACAGTAATGCAAAGTAATAGAAAATGCTACCTACCTAAAGTATCAGAGACTGCCCCGACCAAATTAAACGTGCAGAGATCATCATAGCGTGTGAACACCAAGAAACTATCATGTTCGTCAAGCTGAGACTTTCGGCTGAAATATACAAAGACAAAAATACTATATAGCATATTGTAACCCATTCGAAGACAATATACATCATCAGTAAGACAAATATTTAAGTAATCAAGTAAACACTATAGCATATTGTATCAGTGGTCATGACATATCAGAGATTCGGTATGCTGATGATACAGTATTCCTATCCACAACACAGATGGTATAGAAAACCTAATAGCCTCAACCCAATTGAATAGTGAAAATCACAACTTCTATCTTAACGTAGCAAAATAAAAGATAATGCATACAGATAAAACTACTATAGAGAAATAAATATATGTCAATGAGAAAAAATTGGAGGTGGTGGAAAATTTTGAATTTCTTGGGTCATTGATTACCAACAACGGTCACACAATGAAAGAAATTAATCGACGACTATCAATTGCTCATCAACTGGCAAGATCGAGGGGAACAGACCAAGAGGAAGACCGAGAGGAAAATACCTGGATGGCTTGGCCACATGGCATGGACGAGACAGGAACACTGAGCTGATCCACGACACTGGTGATCGAGTGAAATGGCGAGTCATGACCGCCCACGCTTTCCGGCATGGCACATGATTGATTGATCAATTGCTCTTCAAAGACTAAAACAACTGAATAAATTATGGATTGCGACAGACAGAACTACAAAAATTAGATTTTTAAGAACATGCACCTTTCCCATTGGAACATACGCTTGTGAGACCTGCACACTTACTAAACAAGCTGAACAGCGCATAAATGTATTTGAATATAAATCTTATAGACGAGTTCTAAGAATATCTTGGATAAAGAAAAGAACAAATGCATCCATACTTCAAGGGCTGAATATTGAATAAGGCTGGCTATTAAAGACGATAAAACAAAAGAAAATTGAAATATTTTGGTCACTTGAAACGTCACGAAAGTTTGGAGAGAACAATAATGGAGGAGTATATGCCTGGGAAGAGAGGAAGAGGAATGCCAAAGAGAAAATGGGTACAGAGTGTGGCGGATACATACATACATACATACACACACACACACACACACACACACACACATACACATACATAGATACATACATACATACATACATACATACATACCTACCTACCTACCTACCTACCTGCGTGCCTGCCTGCCTGCCTGCCTGCCTACGTACCTACATACATACATACATACATACATACACACATACATACATACATACATACATACATACATACATACATACATACATACATACATACATACATACATACATACGTACATACGTACGTACGTACGTACATACATACATACATACATACATACATACGTACATACGTACATACATACATACATACATACATACATACATACATACATACATACATACATACATACATACATACATACATACATACATACATACATACATACATACATACATACATACATACATACATACATACATATAGATGAGAAGACTGAATATTCACATGTTAGGAATATCGGAGACCAGAGTGCATTGTAACTTCCGACGAATGGTAATATAGCATTAACCACAGGAGAGGAGCAACTGGCCGAGTGGCTAGACGCCGGACTCTCATTCGGGAGACCCGGGTTCGATCCCTCGGTAAGGTGTGGGATTATTTTGTCGGGGGCAAAAAAGAAAATCCTAACCTGCACAGTTCGCGGCGACTGTACTAGCCATGCGGCCCTAATTCCTCAGGCCCAAAGACCCCTCTGCCATACACCGCAAGGTACTATATTGGCAGTAAATGACAGTTACCCACAGACTGCTACAGCGACCATAGATTAATCTTAAGCAATTTGCATACAAAGTTAAAGAAAGTCAAATATACACCAAGAATTACAAAACTTGAACTACAAGCACCGAAGAGTGAGGGAATAAAAGATAAATTCAACGTAGAGGTAAAGAACAGATTCGATGCATTGTACGATATGGAAATAGTATTTCAAGACGTCAGTGACCAATGGGAAATATTACAGAAATCAGTCAACCAAAAAGCAGAAACAACCATCCCAAAAATAAAGATAATATGACGCAAGAAATGGATGACGAAAGATATCTTAAAACTCATGGAAGTAAGAAGAAATAACAAACATAACAAGAAAAAATATGAAGAGATTCACAGGAAAATTAGGAAGCTATGCAAAGAGGCAAAAGAAACATGGCTTGGGGAAAATTGCAAGGAAATTGAACACCAACACAACACCAGGAATACCAAATTAATGCACACAAGAATTAATGACATCACTAACAAAAGAACACACACATCAAAGGGTTGCCTAAAAACCAAAGAAGGCAAAATCATAATAGAAAAAGATCAGATTTTACATGCGTGGTCAGATTATGTGAAAGACCTTCATCGTGATACAAGAGAAGAAAAATATGTTCATCGGAATAATAATGAAGGACCATCAATTTTGAAGATAGAAGTTCAGAATGCTCTTAACCATATGAAAACTGGCAAGACCCCGGGTACAGATAGCATCACAGTAGAAACGATCAATGCTTTACAAGAATATGGAATAGACCAAGTCACCAGACTGCTGAACGCAATATACGTTACAGGAGATATACCTCCTGAATTATGCAATTCTATATTTATTGCAATCCCGAAGAAATCAGGAATCTTGGAATGCGATCAACATAGAACAATTAGTACAATGAGCCACATCACGAAGATTCTGCTGAGAATTATTATGCAAAGAGTTAGGAAGAAAATACAACCCGCAATAGGAGAAGAACAATGTGGGTTTGTAGAAGGCAAGGGCACTGTAAATGCTGTGTATATAATATACTGAGAACAGTAATTGAGCGTTCTATAGAAGTAAACAAAGATCTATATCTTTGCTTTATTGACTACACAAAGGCTTTCGATAAAGTGAGACATGTCGACATGATAAGAATGCTTGAAGATCTACAAGTTGATGGAAAAGATCTTAGACTTGTAAAAAACATATATTGGAAACAACAAGCTGCCATCAGAATTGATAACGATGTAGGTCAATATCAGCCTATTAAAAGAGGTGTGAGACAGGGATGTGTAATGTCTCCAGATCTTTTTTCCTTGTACAGTGACAATGTATTCAGAAATATAGAAGATATGGAAGGAATCAACATTGGGGGACGATACATCAATAACATTAGATAAGCAGATGATACAGTCTTGCTTGCAGACAATGAACAGGACCAGCAGAATTTAGTAGATGCGGTTGTTGCACACAGTGAATAACTAGGGTTAGAACTGAATATTAAGAAGACACAGATTATGGTCGTCACTGGAAAGAAGGAAATACCACAATGTGATATACGAGTCAATCAATCAGGTGCCATGCCGGAAAGCGTGGGCGGTCATGATTCGCCATTTCACTCGATCACCAGAGTCGTGGATCAGCTCAGTGTTCCTGTCTCGTCCATGCCATGTGGCCAAGCCATCCAGATATTTTCCTCTTGGTCTTCCTCTTGGTCTGTTCCCTTCGACCTTGCCAGTTGTCACTAAGTTCTCCAGTCCATTTCTTCTCATAACATGTCCCAAAAATTTTTACTGTCTACGTCTAATTTCTCTAATCAATCTACGATTTTCATTTGTCTCCTGTAGTACTTGGTCATTGGTTTTTCTATCTGTCCATGGTATTCTTTGCATTTTCCTCAGAAACCACATTTCTGCAGCCATCAGATGTTTTTCAGCTTGACTGCACATTGTCCAAGTTTCACATCCATACAAAAGAACAGGCTCTATGTATCCCCTCAACACTCTTTTTCTCGTTTCAATTGACATCTTTTTATTGGTCAGAATGTTTTTCATCTTGTTAAAGGCCACCTTCGCCATGGCGATTCTTGTTCTAATCTCCTCAAGGCATCTCCCATCAGATGTTATGACTGTTCCGAGATAATTGTACCGATTCACTTGTTGAAGAATATTCCCATTTACTTGTATATTACATTGTGGTACTTCGTTCTTCCTAGTGACGACCATAACCTGTGTCTTCTTACAATTTAATTCCAACCCCAGCTGCTCACTGTGGACAACAACCGCATCTACTAATTGTTGCAGATCATGTGCATTGTCTGCAATCAATACTGTATCATCTGCATATCTAATGTTATTTATGTTTCGTCCTCCAATGCTGATTCCATTTATGTCTTCTACATTTCTGAAAATATTTTCACTGTATAGGGAAAAAAGATCTGGAGACATTACACATCCCTGCCTAACACCTCTCTTAATAGGTTGATATTGTCCCACTTCATTATCAATCCTTATGGCAGCTTGTTGTTTCCAATATATGTTTTTTATAAGTCTAATGTCTTTCCCATCAATTTGTAGATCTGCAAGCATATCCACCATGTTGACATGTCTAACTCTATCAAAAGCCTTTGTGTAGTCAATAAAGCAAAGATGTATATCCTTGTTTACTTCTATAGCACGTTCAATAACTGTTCGCAGCATATACACAGCATTTACTGTACCCTTTCCTTCTACAAACCCACATTGTTCTTCCCTATTTCAGGTCGTATTTTCTTCCTCACTCTTTGCATGATAATTCGTAACAAGATCTTTGTGATGTGGCTCATTATACTAATTGTTCTATGTTGATCACATTCCAAGGTTCCTGATGTCTTTGGGATTGCAATAAATACAGAATTACATAATTCAGAAGGTATATCTCCAGTATCATATACTGTGTTCAGCAGTCTGGTGACTTGCTCTAGTCCACATTCCTCTAAAGCTTTAATCATTTCTGTTGTGATGTTATCTGCACCGGGGGCCTTGCCAGCTTTCATATGCTTAAGAACATTTTGAACCTCCATCTTTAAAATTGGTGGTCCTTCATTAATAAATCTAATATCATACTGTTCCTCTCTGTTATCATTATACAGGTTTTTCACATAATCTGTCCATGCATGTAGAATCTGATCTTTTTTCTATTATGATTTTGCCATCTTTAGTTTTTAGACAGCCTGCTGATGTACTTGTTCTTTTATTAGTAAGTTCCTGAATTCTTTTGTGCACTAATGTGGTATTTTGACTGTTGTGTTGTGCTTCAATTTCTAAGCACTTTTCCTCAAGCCATGATTCTTTTGCCTTCCTACATAATATTCTGACTTTTCTGTGAATTTCGTCATATTTGGCAGGATTATTTTTGTTGAGTCTTCTTGTTTCCATTAGGTGTAAAATTTCTTCAGTCATCCATTTCTTACGACCCACGTTTTTTAATTTTGGGATAGTTGTGTCTGCATCCAAACTGATTGAATTCTTTAACATTTCCCATTGATCATTCACATCCTGGAATAATATCTCTACAGCTCACTCAGAGTGTTACGCGTTGGTCTTTCCTTGTTTCTTAAGAGAGCTATCTTCTTTTTATCAATCAACGGCTGCAGTATCTGGCTGTTTACCACAAACCAGTCCTGCCTCTTATGATCCACAATGCCGTAAACCCCTACCGCTGTTTTATAAATAGTTTCCTTAAGTTTACTCCATTTATAATTTACTATACAATTGTCTGATGTATCATTGAAAGCGTCTTCAAGTTGCTATTGAAATTCAAAGCAATTTCCAAGATCGTGAGTGTTAGTAATATTAATCCTGGGGCTAGACTTGTGTTTAGCTGTGTAGATTCTCTTTGGTCTCAGTCTAACCCTTGCAACAACCAAAGAATGATCTGAATCACAGTCAGCACTGTGGTAACTTCGAGTTAATGATGTATGGTTCAGATGTTGTCTCCGTGTGATATTGAAGTCCAGCTGATGCCAATGGCTGGATCTTGGATGTTTCCATGTGACCTTATGCATCTCTTTTGTTTTAAAAAAGGAGTTTGTAATACATAAGTCATTTCTAGTGCAATGCTCCAGTAGCCTTTGCCCATTATCATTCATGCGACCGATGTTGTATTTTCCAAGGCACACTGGCCATGAACTCGAGTCCTTGCCCACATGAGCATTGAAATCACCGAGCATATAAATGTAGTCGGATTTTGGAACTGCCTTGATCGCAGAGTCTAGCTGCTCATAGAACGTATCCTTCACATCATCAGAGGAAGCGAGTGTCGGTGCATATGCAGTGAGAATTGTGGCAAATCCACAAGAGGTTGCCAAGCGCAGTGATAATAATCTTTAATTACCTTCAGCTGGGATATCAATCATTCCCAGTAGCGAATTCTTCACTGCAAAGCCCACACCATGTTGCCTTTTTTCTGCCTGCCCTCTTCCCTTCCAAAAAAAGGTGTAATTGTTTTCCCTGAGTGACCCTTCCTCAGCGAGGCGAGTCTCCTGCAGGCCAGCAATATCAATGTTAAGACGATTGAGTTCAGCATCAATCACAGCCGTTTTTCTCACATCGTCAATATTTGTCAAGTCAGTGGAAAATCCTGGACACATGGTTCTCACGTTACAGGTTGCAAGCCGTAGCTTGAGGTTTCTATTCTTTTTATTAGTACCTGGTGCATTGGTTTTACAGCCTGCGATTCAGATTTTGTCCTAGCCCCAAGCACCCATTGGAGCAGGCAGGCTTTGGCGGATCAGCACCCAATTGGCTGGGGGCTGCCCAGCTTGAGGCGAGCAGTAGCTGATCAGTGACACCTGTAGGTGTCTCCCACCGTCAGAGGCAACGCGTGGCGCCCCATGTCTACGCCAACTGACAAGGGCTTATAACCCGTACACTGTATTTCTATGACTAATGATACTGCACATCTACCACTGTATGTCTTCAACAAAGGATACTACACATCTACCACTGTATGTCTACAACCATAGATACTTCACATCTACCACTGTATGTCTACAACCAAGAATAATTCACATCTATCACTGTATGTCCATAACCAATGACACTACACATCTACCACTGTATGTCTACAACCAAGGATACTACACATCTACCACTGTATGTCTACAACTAATGATAATACACATCTACATTTGTATGTCTAAAACCACAGATACTACACATCTACCACTGTATGTCTACAACCAAGGATACTACACATCTACCACTGTATGTCTACAACCAAGGATACTACACACCTATCACTGTATTCCTACAACTAATGATACTGCACATCTACCACTATATTTCTACAACCACAGATACTACACATCCACCACTGTATCTCTACAACTAATGATACTACACATCTAACACTGTATTTCTACAACTAATGATACTGCACATCTACCACTGTATGTCTTCAACAAAGGATACTCCACATCTACCACTGTATGTCTACAGCTAATGATACTGCACATCTACCACTGTATGTCTTCAACAAAGAATACTACACATCTACCACTGTATTTCTACAACTAATGATACTCACATCTACGACTGTATGTCTTCAACAAAGGATACTACACATCTACCACTTTATGTCTACAACCAAGGATACTACACATCTACCACTGTATGCCTACAACTAATGATACTACACATCTACCATTATATGTCTACAACCACAGATAAAACACATCTACCACTGTATGTCTACAACCAATTATACTACACATCTACCACTGTATGTCTACAACCACAGATACTGCACATCTACCTCTGAATGTCTACAACCAAGGATGCTACACACTTACCACTGTATATCTACAACCACAGATACACATCTACCACTATGTCTAAAACTAATGATACTACACATCTACCACTGTATGTCTACAGCCACAGATACCACACATCTACCACTGTAGGTTTACAACCTTTTCTTTCTTTCGTGAGATTATATTCATCCCACATGGCATTTCCCTAGCACATCCACCACTGTATGTCTACAACCAAAGATACATATCTACCACTATATCTCTATAACCAAAGATACACATCTACCACTGTATATCTACAATCAAAGACAATACACATTTACCACTGAATGTCTACAAAGATACTACACATCTACTACTGAATGTCTACAATCAAAGATACTACACATCTACCACTATATATCTACAGTTGAAGATGTACATCTATCACTGTATGTTTACAACCACAGATCAACAAATCTACCACTGTTTGTCTACAACCAAAGATACACATCTACCACTGTATGTTTACAACCAAAGATACTACGCATATAGCACTGTATATCAACAACCAAAGATACACATCTACCATTATGTCTACAACCAAAGATAGACATCTACCACTGTATATCTACTACACAGCTGCAATATTTGCAATCACATTCTGGTAATAATTCTTTAAAACTAACTTTACATGCCTACATATCTGTTCACGTGTCTGTGTAGATTTTCAATTCTGCAATTACAATGGGACTCTTCGCTGTTTGGACGTGTGGTATACTAAAAAGTCTCTACCAACCTCCTATGATTGACGCTTTAAAAATACAAATCCCTAATAGTTACTGTTTAAGCACCTTTTGGGGGAAGAAAACAGAGCTAAACTAATCGGTAGGGCAGCAAAATTTATTTGGCCTTAGTTTAAAAATCTAGGCCTGGTGATTGTTCAAGTACCTGGCCAGACCGGCGCATGATTTTAAAACAAAGGGATTACTAGCCATTTTGGTTCAAGCGAACAAAGGACACACACACGTAAAACCTCCCCGCTCTGGGGAGGGCAGTTTAGCCCTAAAATATGTCACTCTCTGGAGCAATTGGTATGTTGAATATACATTATAAATGTATTTATGTATTTTGATAAGATACATATATCATTGTTTAAATAACAATTGTTAGAAATTGGATAAATCAACAATTCTTGTAAACTAGAGCCTGATTGATTTTTACTACTGAGCAGCCATGTTTTTGAAACGCTGTCAAATTTCTATGCTTACAATTTCAAATTCCCATGTAAAGCCTCTTATATGCATTGTAAAACATATCACTATCAATGCTTATAAATCTGTAAATATCCTATGTAGTGTAGATTCACTTTTAAGGACATTTCAAGGAACTTTCTCTCCAATGCGGAAGCATACTACTGATCATGCATCTTATGAACATACGCTCATGTTGGAGAAATTGTTTTGTTAACTGCTAATCTGTAACTCGAGCTATTGTGCCAAATTTTGGTACAATCTTCTTTTTAACATATTAGTAACCACACAATAGGTGTGATGGACATGTAATAATTTCATAAATATGCTAGGGAAATGCCATGTGGGATGAATATAATCTCATGAAAGAAAGAAAACGCATGAGATATAAGATTAAAATGTTCTGGCAGGACATGCCTTCAGACACACCGCATCAAGGTGGTAGGCACCTGGAATAATATTATGTTCCGAACACTTATCATGCTGCATAAGGTATTTCTAATAACTAAGAAACTTTCTTACAATAGCAGCAATTGGTAAATTATATCACGGCATTCACTAACCTCATGCTTCCATGGGAAGAAGCAGAAGACTATAGGTTCTAATCCTATGGATTGACAAATGAGGAAATCCAAAAACATTGGCTCCTGCATTATTAGTATGATTATTATTATTATTATTCATATATGAAGAATGTACATGTTTGGTTTTCTCTGTTATGAGATTTATATATATTCTGTTCATGATTGTTAATTTTGCTGTTGGGAATATTCATGTTAATGTTATCCCAGTGGGAAATATGATGGTGATTATGATTAGTGAAGAAACCTTGTGTATGACAGCACCCAAGAAGATACTGTGAATGGTATGGTTGATAGCCGGTGGCCAATACAGATTACACCTAATGAAAGAAGACGAGGAGTTCTGGGGGAAAGACCTGTCTCAGAGATTCTTGTCATAGTAGGATAGGTGTGATATCAAGATGGATTGACTGGTCAGGAACTCTCAGATCCATCAAATAGTCCCATTAACAACATCAGAATAGAATAATGAGTGAGAAGATACCTTACTCACAATAAGAGCTAGAATAGCTCAACAATAAGCGACGGGGGACATGGAACTTGGAAACCCACTCCTTTCTCCTCCGTTTGGTGCTTGTAGTTATGTTGTGAAATGTTACCACACCACAAGGTATAAATGCCTGTGTTTGTGGTTTTTTTTTTTTTTTTTTTTTTTTTGTGGTCATCCCTAGCTCTAAAATAAAGCAGGTGGTGGTTTTTTGGACTGTATCACTAAATCCCGGATCCTGGGTTATCAGCCGGAAGAAATAATAAATAGCAACCGGTCCCACACATCGTCTGGACCTAACAACTAAATGTTGACTGCTGCACTTATTAGCTGCCATAAAAAGCGAAAGACACATTCGAAGATGATCGACACTCAGCGATTGATATTCCTATTTCTGTCAGGATATCCAGGATGGACTTCCTTATCAGAATGTCGCCCAAGACAAACGGATATACCTAGTACACAGATACAAAAAGGATAACCTGTTTTACTTCTGGTAGGTGCCACCTGAAGCATCATCAATCAGCGAGGTCAGAGAAATTATGGGACAATCCTACAAGTTTAATAAAACTAACAGCAGGAGAACCCTCCAACTGTCTGTTGGATCCCAAGTTCATATTCAACAATGAATAATCCTCCTTCGGCAAAAGTCACACAGCAGCAAAAGGTTCAAGACACTGAAACACCAAATGGGAACAGACACTGAAACACCATAAGCAAGTACAACCAAGGTACCAACTGAATACCAACTTAATATCAACTGAATAACAACTAAGAAACCAGATTACCTCAGGGTTAAAATATGAAACCCCCTGAAAGAAGCCAGATCCACTCATGATCTCAGACTGAAACACCATCAGAAAGACCATTTTAAAGAAGTTAGTGAGTTAAATGCCTCTACGCTTGCAACAACAAGAATCATATGAATGTTTGCGACATCCAGTTGTGTGTTGGAATTAATATTCTTCGTAAATTCCTTGCCTTCAGCAGACCATTCCTGGACATAGTTCCAGATGAAACTAATGAATGACTCAGCATTGTATGTCCTACACTGAAATGGAAATACTGAATCAGAACTCTACGCTGGTTCCATGTCGGCCTGATTGCCCTATCACAAAGTGTGGGATGGCCTATCAACATGAACCGGGTGTGTGACAAAGCCTCTTGAACTAAATTGAGAAATGGATAACATAAACCGAGCTGCTGGACAGTCACATTTTTCATCGATAAGATGATATAGGGAAGAACCTTGTGCGAAGACTTAAGTTGAACCTCCTGAAAGTTTGACAGACCTAGGCACCAGTTTCAATTGGACACAGAGCCCACTTGCAACAGAGCCCACTTGCAACAGAGCATTCTTGAATTTAACCCCATGGAGGGGATTATGTTCGTGTGTAGTATTTCTAATTCCGAATATTATGGATTATAAAATATTCACCAGCCAACTTCAGTGGACATAATGTAAGTAGAACATGACTTTGAGTACATTTATTTATGCCCCGGATAAATATGGACATTATCTGCGTCGCATTGGAGAAGAATAACCGACAGCAACACCTAAGGAAAAAGACAATAAGTAAATAATTAGTTTAATTGTTAGTACCAATTGTGCTTTCTATGTGGTTCTTTTCATGCCATGGATTTTTAAGGTTAGTAGATTTTTTTCCAATGAGGGTATAACCAAATAGTGATTTTTGTTATAGTTGAGTATTCTGACACCAACTCATTAATTTTTCAAATATCAGAATTGTAAATGGTGTGAGAAACCATTGTTTTATATGTTTGGTTTTTCTGAACTTAGACCAATGTTTTGCTTTTATTTCTGTAAAAGAGGTCAAAGATAGGAGAACCAATTAGTGGTTGTTGTGTTGTTTGTAATAACATTGTTTTCTTGGGACAATGGGGTTATCCCATTTTAAGGTGTTTTTTTATATATTGAAAATCATTCCCATGCCTGTTCTGGAAATTCAGTGTGGTCATTACAGTCATCTATATGTTACTGCAGATCTTGATTTAATGCCTGAACTGTTTGTCCAAAATGTTGATGTTTACGTCAAGTACTCGTTGATGTTTGTTCAACAGTGGTTGTTATATCATCATTCATCATTGGCACCTTGCCGTCTTGACAGACGATAGTTTGTGCTTTAAAAAGGCATAATAACTTTTAACTATGGCGGTAGCGAGTGTGACTGATAAGGCCAATTTGCGCTGTAAATGTCCGTTCACAGTGGGTGCATGTGAACACGTGGTCATTTCCACCATCATGCACCATCTTACGTCTCAAACGCTTGGTGTGTGACTTTTCTGCAATAATTTTCTCCTTTGACTTTATTCCATTTCTGATATTTGCCCTCCATGCAACACGCTCAGCGGCGACTTGCTCCCAATGTGCATTATCAATGCCTGTATCAATCATGTCCCGCTTACACACATCTTTGTATCGTAGTAGAGGCCGACCCTGAGATCTCTTACCCATCTGTAATTCACCAAAAAAGATATCCTTTGGTATTCTACCATCATCCATCCTCCTAAGATGTCCTATCCATCTAAGTCTACGAAGACTGAGCATGGAATAAACTGTCACACAACCTGATCTTTCCAATACTTCAGTATTTGTGATTTTGTCTTGCCACTTAATACCAAGAATTATTCGCAGACACCGCATATGAAAGCTGTTTAAGTTGTTCTCTTGGTGTGAGTAAGTTGTCCAGGTTTCACTGCCATAGAGAAGAGTACTAAGGACACAAGCTTGATAGACAAGGACTTTTGTTTTGGCCGTAAGCTTCCTGTTCTCCCAGACTCTTTTTCTTAACCTGTTCATTGTTGTTGCTGCCTTACCAATCCGGATGTTGATTTCCTGATCTAGGGATAATTTGCTATTTACCACTGATCCTAGATATGTAAAATGGTCTACTATCTCTAGTTCGGCGTCGTCAATAAAGATTGATGGTACCCCATGTGCACCTTGTGACATAATCTGTGTCTTCTTTTTGCTAATTGTTAAACCAAATTCAGAACAAGCATTGGAGAATGCAGATAGTAGACATTGCAATTCTTCCTCAGAGTGGGTCGTAACTGCAGCATCATCTGCAAAAAGCAACTCTCTGATCAGTACCCTCCTAATTTTGGTCTTAGCCTTCAATCTCTGAGCATTGTAGAGGCCGCCATCTGAGCGTGAGTGAATGTATATACCACCATCCTGATCACGAAATGCATATTTCAGTAGAAGTGAAAAGTATATTCCAAAGAGGGTGGGAGCTAGTACACAACCTTGCTTAACTCCACTCTTGATTTCAAATTCTTCAGAAGTTGCACCATCAAACTTGATTATACCCTTCATGCCTGTGTGGAACGATTCCACAATGGACAGAAGAGTTGGTGGGCAGCCAATCTTCTTTAGTGCCTTGAACAGACCCTCACGACTGACCAAATCAAATGCCTTTGTGAGGTCGATGAAGGCAATAAACAGTGGTTGATTCTGTTCACGGCATTTTTCTTGCATTTGTCGCAATGAGAATATCATATCAGTGGTAGACCGGTTCTGTCGAAAGCCACACTGTGATTCGGGGTAGACTTGATCTCCTAGGACTTGAAGTCTGCGCAGAACAATTCTGGCAAATACTTTTCCAACAATACACAGAAGTGAGATACCCCTATAGTTGTTGCAGTCGCTCCGATCGCCCTTGTTCTTGTACAGTGTTATGATGCTTGAATCTTTGAAATCCTGTGGGACTTGTCCTTCACGCCAGCATAGCTCTATTAGCTGGTGGATCTGTATAGTGAGTGTGTCTTGCCCACTCCTGATAACCTCTATTGGAATCCCATCCTTACCTGGAGCCTTGCCAGAATGCAAGTTCATTTATTGCACACTTAAATTCTGTTATGGTGGGAAGTGTGTCCAGGTGGTCAAGAGTTGGTAGAGCCTCTATGGCGTTGAGGGCATCATCCGCTAGTTTGGTCTCACTTGAGTAAAGCTCCAAATAGTGCTCTACCCATCTGTCCATCTGCTGTTTCTTATCAGTGATGATTTCTCCAGTCAAGGTTTTCAATGGTGCACTTCTTTTGATCACTGGACCACAGGCTTTCTTTATTCCTTCATACATGCTTCTTATGTCTCCCTTATCATTTGCGATTTGAATGGACTCACATAACTTGATCCAATAATCATTTGCACACTGCCTGGCAGCCTTTTGCACATCCTTCTTAGCTTGCCTAAGCTCACTCAGAGTGTTACGCGTTGGTCTTTCCTTGTTTCTTAAGAGAGCTTTTTTCTTCTTATCAATCAAGGGCTTCAGAGTCTCGCTGTTGGCCGCAAACCAGTCCTGCCTCTTATGATCCACAGTGCCGTAAACCCCTACGGCAGTTTTATACAGAGTTTCCTTAATTTGACCCCACTTTTCATTTACTGTACAATTTTCTGGTGTATCAGTGAAAGCGTCTTCAAGTTGCTGTTGAAACTGAAAGCACTTTTCAGGATCATGAGTGTTAATAATATTAATCATGAGGCTAGATTTGTGTTTAGCTGTGTAGATTCTCTTTGGTCTCAGTCTAATCCTTGCAACAACCAAAGAATGATCCGTATCACAGTCAGCACTGTGGTAACTACGAGTCAATGATATATGGTTCAGATGTTGTCTCCGTGTGATGATGAAGTCCAGCTGGTGCCAATAGCCGGATCTTGGCTGTTTCCATGTGACCTTATGCATCTCTTTTGTTTTAAAAAAAGAGTTTGTAATACATAGGTCATTACTGGTGCAATGCTCCAGCAGCCTTTGCCCATTTTCATTGTTATATATGTTGTAAACAATCAATGTCCTCTAACACTATATACAAGTTAACATGGTGACAAGTGGGAATGGAGAAGTACGCATAGACACAGTTACAAAAAGAAGTGAAGTATTTTCCTTCTTGTGTTTGTGGTAGAATTCCATGATCACCTTGTATTCTAGAAGTGAAAAGAGAATCTAACTAAATCCCCTAGACACTTGACAAAATATTCTCATAGATTAAAATCCACATCCCGCAGGAGATAGGGCCGGAGCATGCATGAGAAGGTCCCGAGTGTGGTGATGTCTTTTCTTGACTAACTCAACTTTGTAGATTTATATGATTAAATACTTGTCTAGCATTCTTATGGACAGAAAATAATTCAAGTTAATTCAAGCCATAGACAAAGCAATATAGATTTCTCCACAAGATATCAGCGAGTATCAATGTTATATATATATATATTGCAAATGTGACTTAGTCGGCCGCAACATAATAGGATATGCATTCTCTATTTAACTTTTACTCTCCCCCCCTCTCTGTCTGTCTATCTATCTATCTGTCTATCTACCTACCTATCTGTCGGTCTGTCTATCTATCTCTAGGTGACAGGAATGAGAGACGTGACAGATTAGAGCAGAAGAAAACCTAGTCTGGTACAGTCAAGGCCTGCATGCACTTATTTTCGCCCTGGTGAAAGGCCGTGCAAGTTTATGAGATGTATGTAGACAATTATTATGTTTAGAGGAAATGTCATTTATATTATTTGTAAATTCCATTCATTTTGAACAGATAGTTCTCTCTCTCTCTCTCTCTCTCTCTCTCTCTCTCTCTCTCTCTCTCTCTCTCTCTCTCTCTCTCTCTCTCTCTCTCTCTCTCTGTGAGTGTACCAAATGGTGCATTGCTTTCTACTCCCCCCCCCCCTAATTTCTTTAACATAAATATCTTCTATAATGTCCACGACTCTGGTGATCGAGTGAGATGGCGAGTCATGACCGTCCGCGCTTTCTGGCATGGCACATGATGGATGATGGAGGGTAATAATAAATCATACTGATTTATTTGGTTGTTTCGGGATTTGAGATTTAAATATTGAGCACAACCGACTACTGGCAACGCTGATCGTATTATGGTATGAATCTAAGGCCTATCCATGTCAATGTGGAAGCACTAGACTCGAGTTTCGCTCTCGTTTGAGTTTGTCAGTAGTGCATATCCTTGACCGGACCCGGAAACAAACCCCGGGTCACTGGCGTGTGAAGCGTGTGTGTAACCATTAGACCACGCGGCACACGCTGGATAAATAATAAAAATACAATTGGGGGGGGGCAGGGTGTCAGGCATTGGTAGCACCTTTGGTAAGGATGACTCTCATGTCCTTTTCAGGACCCATCCCCCACTGGTCCAAGCCTGACACCCAGCTCGTGCCTGTGGCTCCTAGTAGTTGTCAGCATGCGACAGCGGCCACCCCCCGGGCAACAGCTGTGAGAGGCTGGCTAAACCAGGCATGAATAACCGATTTGGTGTCAAACCAAGCGGTAAACTAGGGTATGCCTACCCAGCATGTGAAGACAGGACTCGGCAGACTGCGCGGAAGAAATCATTCCTGATTCAACGGGCAAGACGGCGTTTACCTGCAAAGCGTTGTGGAACGTAATGAGCACGGCAAGGCACGTAGAGCGCCCTGGTCATCCACTGCACCTGTATTCGTCTCCAGTCGTCTCGACTTGTCTTGCCACTGGACTCAGATGGACTCAGGCGAGAGAGTGAGGTCGACGAATTGCGCAACTCTTCCTCACTTTAATCCAAGTCATTGCGCAAGTCATTCTTCATCCAACGTCATATATCACCTTCAAGCCCTGTGGCGATGGGCGAGCGGCGAAGCGGCAGGCGTGGGTACGCTGGCAGCCGTAGTCGCAGACCTGCACACAGGCGGCTCAGGCCATATGGTCGTCTTCTACTGACCGGAGCAGCAGTGGGATTCGGCAGCCCCCTGAGCGACTGAGCAGCCCTCTATAGGAACACACTGCTCACCTCCATAGCATGAGGAAGGGGCTAGAAAAGGTGCCCTAAACATTGTCTGCTCCATCACTACCTAACCAGCTAGCCGCGGTTGGTGGGTACCCTAAACTGCGGTCGACATACAAAGAAAGAAAAAAACAGGTAAAGCTAAAAGAGCAAACCATATTCCCTTAACAATCGGAACTTGGAATGTACGCACCCTACTCGACAGAGACGGCGCATCGGGTCCAGAGAGACGAACAGCACTGATTGGGAGAGAGCTGAGCAGGTACAGCATCGACATTGCAGCCTTGAGCGAGACACGACTTGCAGAAGAAGACCAAATCTGTGAAATTGGTGCCGGCTACACATTTTTCTGGAGTGGAAGGAAAAGCGAGGAAAGACGCCAATCCGGTGTGGGATTTGCCATTAAGTCGCCCCTGGTCGGCAAATTAGCTGGATTTCCAAAGGCTATAAACGACAGGCTCATGACCATTAAGTTGCCCCTGCTGAATGGAAGGAAGCATGCAACCATTGTTAGTGTCTACGCACCAACTATGACCAACGACGATGATGCCAAGAACAAGTTCTATGAGGACCTGCACAATGTACTAACATCTGTTCCCAAAGGAGACAAACTTATACTCCTTGGGGATTTCAATGCCAGAGTAGGCACGGACACCACCTCT
Organism: Cepaea nemoralis; assembly: GCA_014155875.1. Classification (NCBI taxonomy): domain Eukaryota; kingdom Metazoa; phylum Mollusca; class Gastropoda; order Stylommatophora; family Helicidae; genus Cepaea; species Cepaea nemoralis. Next base: position 41,178 of record JACEFZ010026225.1, read on the forward strand.
TGGAGTGGCATTATTGGAAAGCATGGAGTCGGAAATTGTAACAGCAATGGACTCCTCCTCCTTCAGACATGTGCCGAACATGATCTCCTGATTACGAACACAATTTTCCGTCTCCCCATGAGAAATAGGACATCGTGGATGCACCCTCGCTCGAAACACTGGCACCTCATTGACTATGTCATCGTCAGGAGGAGTGACAGACAAGACGTTCGAGTGACAAAATCCATGTGTGGTGCAGAATGTTGGACAGACCATCGTCTCATTGTCTCGAAAATAAACATTCACATCAGGCCAACACGGCGTCCTCAAGGGGTGAAAATGCAAAAAAAGCTAAATGTCACCCGCCTAAACAGCAAGAAAATGCAGCAGTCGTTTGAAAATATGCTGGAAGACCGCCTCAAGCCCAATGCTGCAGCTAAACAGGATACAGAAACAGAATAGAGAGCCCTAAAGGACATAATTTACAACACTGCTATGGAAATCCTGGGTCCAGCCCCCGAAAGCATAAAGACTGGTTTGATGAAAATTCCGAAGACATCAACCAATTGCTGGCCGAGAAACATCTTCTCCTCAAGGCACATTTGAATGACCCGAAGTCAACATCAAAAAATGATGCCTTCAAGAACATTCAGAGAGTAGTGCAGCAGAAACTTCGGCACATGCGGGACTCCTGGCTGAGCAGCAAAGCTGATGAAATTCAGGGCTTTGCTGACAGACATGATATGAAAAACTTCTACGACTCACTGAAAGCGGTCTATGGTCCTATATCACCAGGCATAGTTCCCCTCCTCAGTGCAGATGGGAGAACATTGGTCACCGATAAGAAAGAAATCCTTCAACGCTGGGCAGAGCATTTCAGCAACATCTTAAATGCACTTCCTTCTTCGATGATGAAACCATCAACTGCCTTCCTCAAGTTCCCACCAATGAGACACTTGATGACCTGCCAACCATAGTGGAAGTAAACAAAGCCATCCAGCAACTCTCCAGCGGCAAGGCACCTGGTCCTGACTCCATCCCAGCAGAGATATACAAGGCAGGTGGGCCGGTCCTAACAGAGCAGCTTCACCAAGTCTTTACAAACATATGGGTGAACGAGACCATGCCACAAGATTTCAAGGACGCGTCAATAGTCCACCTTTACAAACGTAAAGGAAACCGCCAATCCTGTGACAACCACCGAGGCATCTCCTTGCTTTCAATTGCAGGGAAGATACTCGCCAGAATTCTTCTCAATCGCCTCACGGCCCATCTCTATCAAGGTCTTCTTCCTGAGAGTCAATGTGGCTTCAGAAAAGAACGTGGAACTGTTGACATGATTTTCGCTGCAAGGCAGCTGCAAAAGAAATGTCAGGAACAGAACTGCGAAATGTTCTCCACTTTCATTGACCTTACCAAGGCTTTTGATACAGTCAGCAGAGAAGGACTGTGGAAGATTATGGCAAAATATGGCTGTCCACGAAAGTTTGTCCAAATAGTGCGGCTATTTCATGATGGCATGCAGGCAAGAGTACAGGAAAATGGTGAACTGTCTGAATCGTTTCCTGTCACCAATGGAGTGAAGCAAGGATGTGTCCTGGCACCAACACTGTTCAGCCTCATGTTTTCAGCCATGCTGATGAATGCCTTCGAGAACGACGACATTGGAATAGACATCAACTACCGTATGGATGGAAAGTTATTCAATCTCAGAAGGCTGAAAGCTAAAACCAAAATTAACAGCGACACCGTCAGAGAGCTCCTGTTTGCTGATGATTGCGCTCTATACGCCAACTCAGAGGCGGACATGCAACATAATGTTTCAGCTTTCTCACATGCCTGTGCCAACTTTGGGCTCAATATCAACTTGGAGAAGACTGTAGTTATGTACCAGCCAGCTCCAGGGAATAATCACACTGTGCCGAATATCAAAGTGAATGATCATAGACTAAGTGTTGTGGACAAATTCACCTATCTTGGCAGCACTGTGTCACAAGCTGTCACAATTGATGACGAAGTGAATGCAAGAATCTCCAAGGCCAGTGCGGCCTTTGGCAGACTGTACAAGAATGTATGGGACAGAACTGGAATAAGCCTGCAAACAAAGCTAAAAGTCTACAAAGCAGTTGTATTATCCACACTGCTATATGCTTGTGAAACCTGGACTGTTTATCAGCGACACGCTAGGAAATTAAACCACTTCCACACAGTCTGCCTAAGGAAGCTACTGAAGATTAAATGGCAAGACAAGATTCCAGACACTGAAGTCCTAGAAAGAGCGTCCATGCCCAGTATCCACACTATACTGATGAAGAATCAGATTCGCTGGGCTGGTCACTTGACTCGCATGCCAGATCACAGGCTCCCTAAACGAATTTTTTTACAGCGAACTGCGTTGTGGTAAACGCTCTCAAGGTGGCCAGAGGAAACGCTTTAAAGACACTCCGAAAATCTCACTGAATGCTTTTGGAATTCATCGTGACACCTGGGAGGCTGCAGCCAGAGACCGAAATTCGTGGCGTGCATCATTACGCAAAGGTGCAGTCATATGTGAGGCAATCAGGACTGCAAGAGCTGTAAAGAAAAGGCAGGACAGAAAAACCACTGCAGGAAATCCTCCTCCAGAAACGTCAAGCATTCTTTGCCCACATTGTCAAAGAACATTTCGAGCCAAAATAGGCCTTATCAGCCATCTTAGAACCCACGGCTCCATACCTTCAACCTCACTGGATGAAATAAATGGTCAGCATCATTCTTGATGGGCAAACAACAAATCATACAATTCAACCGCGCATGCGTTTCCCTAGTTGCTTAGAGCATATTTAAAACATCATAATAACATGATAGTAATGCCTTGATTGCTCACTACACTTATTAATAATTATGTTCAAGCATTCTGCTGATTTTTTTTTTTTAGCATATCCCTTACAGGACGTTGCAGTCAACATCATAATTTTTCAGCTGCTGCTGATGTACTAAGCAAGATTACGCTCAGCAGTTTGCCATCGCTTTTGTGAGCGACCGGCTCACAAACCCCTTAAGTTACCAACGCCGAGAGAAGCGCTACCGATTTTCACGCAGGTTCCGTTATTCACGAGAACATACGGAATTACGTAGAAAGGCGTTAATCGCTGGTACAGGGAGACCGACTCTGCGGAATTCCCAGATAGCAAATAGAATAGAAAATAGAAAAAACATCTAGATGAGGAATGAGAATGGGGCATAAACATCTAATATTGTTATAAGGGAGATAACTGGAATTTAGAAAGAATAAAATTATATAATTAGCTATAATTTAATAAATAATTTAACATCCTCTGCTAGTTTCTTAGAAATATAAGAAATAACTGTGAAGTTAGATGTTATAAAGAAGGAATAATACTATTAAAAGACTTACAAAATATGTGTTTTTAATCTTTACATCTTTACATTTAAAAATTAAATTTTAAGTTCTAAATGTATTTCTTAAATTCTAATAGTATACTTTTAATGTAGCCAACCCATATCTTTTAAAGTCTCCCCACTACGGGGGAAAACATTTTTTACTGGCCTACTAGGGCCACATAAACTTTAAAGGAAATTAACCACTCACCTCATCTTATCTCAATCTTATGAAAGAAACTAGCTGACCCGGCCCGGCTTCGCCCAATCCCTGGAGGGGATCTATCTGTCTGTCTGTCTGCTTGTCTGTCTGTCTGTCTGACGCGGCCCGGCTTCGCCCAGCTCCTGGTAAGGAGCATCTCATTTAATTCATATAAGTAGTCATATAAGCTCCCGTTCCCGTTCCCGACTATCTGTCGGTCTGTCTATCTGTCTGTCTGACCCGGCCCGGCTTCACCCAGTCCCTGGTGAGGAGCATCTCATTTAATTCATATAAGTATTCATATAAGCTCCGGTTCCCGACTATCTGTCTGTCTATCTATCTGTCTGTCTGTCTGTCTGACCCGGCCCGGCTTCACCCAGTCCCTGGTGGGGAGCATCTCATTTACTTCATATAAGTAGTCATATAAGCTCCCGTTCCCGACTGTCTGTCTGTCTGTCTGTCTGTCTGTCTGTCTGTCTGTCTGTCTGTCTGTCTGTCCGACCCGGCCCGACTTCGCCCAGGCCCTGGTGTGGAGCATCTCATTTAATTCGTATAAGTAGTCATATAAGTTTCCGTTCCCGACTATCTGCCTGTCTGTCTGTCTGTCTGACCCGGTTTCGCCAAGCCCCTGGTGGGGAGCATCTCATTTGATTCATATAAGTAGTCATATAAGCTCCCGTTCCCGTTCCCGACTATCTATCTATCTATCTATCTATCTATCTATCTATCTATCTATCTATCTATCTATCTATCTATCTATCTATCTATCTATCTATCTATCTATCTATCTATCTATCTATCTACCTACCCACCACCCACCCACCCACCCACCCAGACAGACAGACAGACAGACAGACAGACAGACAGAAGACAGACAGACAGACAGACAGACAGACAGACAGACAGACAGACAGACAGACAGACAGACAGACAGACAGACAGACAGACAGACAGACAGACAGACAGACAGACAGACAGACAGACAGACAGACAGACAGACAGACAGACAGACAGACAGACAGACAGACAGACAGACAGACAGACAGACAGACAGACAGACAGACAGACAGACAGACAGACAGACAGACAGACAGACAGACAGACAGACAGACAGACAGACAGACAGACAGACAGACAGACAGACAGACAGACAGACAGACAGACAGACAGACAGACAGACAGACAGACAGACAGACAGACAGACAGACAGACAGACAGACAGACAGACAGACAGACAGACAGACAGACAGACAGACAGACAGACAGACAGACAGACAGACAGACAGACAGACAGACAGACAGACAGACAGACAGACAGACAGACAGACAGACAGACAGACAGACAGACAGACAGACAGACAGACAGACAGACAGACAGACAGACAGACAGACAGACAGACAGACAGACAGACAGACAGACAGACAGACAGACAGACAGACAGACAGACAGACAGACAGACAGACAGACAGACAGACAGACAGACAGACAGACAGACAGACAGACAGACAGACAGACAGACAGACAGACAGACAGACAGACAGACAGACAGACAGACAGACAGACAGACAGACAGACAGACAGACAGACAGACAGACAGACAGACAGACAGACAGACAGACAGACAGACAGACAGACAGACAGACAGACAGACAGACAGACAGACAGACAGACAGACAGACAGACAGACAGACAGACAGACAGACAGACAGACAGACAGACAGACAGACAGACAGACAGACATACATACATACATACATACATACATACATACATACATACATACATACATACATACATACATACATACATACATACATACATACATACATACATACATACAGACTACATACATACATACATACATACATACATACATACATACATACATACATACATACATACATACATACATACATACATACATACATACATACATACATACATACATACATACATACATACATACATACATACATACATACATACATACATACATACATACATACATACATACATACATACATACATACATACATACATACATACATACATACATACATACATACATACATACATACATACATACATACATACATACATACATACATACATACATACATACATACATACATACATACATACATACATACATACATACATACATACATACATACATACATACATACATACATACATACATACATACATACATACATACATACATACATACATACATACATACATACATACATACATACATACATACATACATACATACATACATACATACATACATACATACATACATACATACATACATACATACATACATACATACATACATACATACATACATACATACATACATACATACATACATACATACATACATACATACATACATACATACATACATACATACATACATACATACATACATACATACATACATACATACATACATACATACATACATACATACATACATACATACATACATACATACATACATACATACATACATACATACATACATACATACATACATACATACATACATACATACATACATACATACATACATACATACATACATACATACATACATACATACATACATACATACATACATACATACATACATACATACATACATACATACATACATACATACATACATACATACATACATACATACATACATACATACATACATACATACATACATACATACATACATACATACATACATACATACATACATACATACATACATACATACATACATACATACATACATACATACATACATACATACATACATACATACATACATACATACATACATACATACATACATACATACATACATACATGATCGAGATGTTTTCCGGAAGGTTGTTATGGGGGCGAGGTTCTGCAAAGGACATGGTACTGAATGAATGAATGAATGAATGAATCCCAGTCGAAGGCAAAACACATTGTCCGTAAGACACACATATGTAGGTAACCAAATAAACAATATAGTAGCATGGTTTATCCCATTTAAAGAAAGTACACTTTGTAAATTATCACCATCATGTGAGATGACGGTAGAATACCAAAGGACATTTTTTTAAAGTAAATTACAGATGGGTAAAAGATCTCGGAATCGGTCTCTACTACGATACAAAGATGTGTGTAAGTGGGGCATAATCAATACAGGTATTGATATTGCACCTTGGGATCAAGTCGCCACTGATCGTGTTGCATGGAGGGCAAAGATCAGAAATAGAATAAAGTCAAAGGAGGAAATGATTGCAGATAGGTCACACACTGAGCGCGTGATTGATTGATTCATTGATTGATTTTTATAAGGGTTACACATTGGGCACGCAGGCCCGTCTTACATTCGGCCCTTCCAGTCACTCATCTTTCGTTCAACAATAGTACATGATGCATTTACATAGTGAAAAAAAACATTGTCAAATGAATGTTTTAAACATAAACAATGCATATTACTATGTTATGAGACATATCCCCCACCCACCCAAACATCCCTCACCTACCGCACATCCACCACATACACACATCCCCAAACCCACACCCCCCCCCCCCAACCATGCACACACCCCAGGCATACATATGTTCCCCCACCCACCCACCCATCCCCACCGACACATACCCCACATACACACATCTCCTCTACCATACACACACATCCCCCACCACACACACACACTCGCCCACCCACACATCCTCCACCCACCCACCCATCCACACACCCCCAACCACTCAGCCAAACGCACATCATCAACCACACATTCCCCACCCAGACAAACATCCCGTGCCAACCCACACATCATGCAACCCACCACACAATCTCCCCACCCACACACACATCCCGCACCCATCCCTACACACATCCCCAACCCACACACATCCCCCACCCACACACATCCCCCACCCACACAATCTCCTCACCCACATACACACCACATCCATCCACCATCCCACCCACAATCACCCACTCACACATCCTATATACATCCTCCACCCGTCCACCTACATACTCACATACTCCCAATCACCCATCCTCCATCCACTCATCCCTCAACCACACCCCCCCCCCCCTTTACAAACACATCCCCCCGTGAGACGTCAGATGGTGCGTGTTGGTGTAAATTACCATGTTTTTATGTGCACCTATTGTAGACGAACATTTACAGCGCGAAGTGGTCTGATTAGTCACATTCGCTACCGTCATGGGTTGTAGTACTTATGTCATTTTTTATATACACAATGTAACAAACTATCGTCTGTGAAGACAGCAAGGTGCCATTGACATTAACCCCACAAGTGACATGAATCATAGAGAAGCAAAGTTTCCTTACAGGATTTTCAGATGACACCAGAGAAGTCTATTGAACTTCTTCAGATAATGGACACTAATTAGGGTTATGCAGGCCTATCATTCCAGTGAGTGTGTGGTTGAACATTCTGAAACCTCGCCAGTTCTATATCGGGCTCCTGTTGATCGGTTCGGGTACAAGTAGTGATCTTAAAGCTACATGCTGCAGTTTAACGTTCATTTAATAATAGCCGATTGAATTGACCAGCCGCACTTCTGGATATAATATAAGGCTCAGAACCACAATCATGCATTATGTGCTCCAGTTCAGCATTGTATATGAAAGGTGGACGTCACTTCAGCTTACCCGATAGCTAACACAACAATGGGTTAAAGCTTGTCAAGACAGTCTGCGGGATATTTCAGGAGACAATATGCTCATGTGGCCCTTTGAAACAATACACTATTAGCATGTATATATATATATATATATATATATATATATATATATATATATATATATATATATATATATATATATATATATATAAAGATATATATATATCCTATTTATGCCAGCTCCATGGCCGAGGATTTAGCAGCTTTCTCCGCTAACCCCGAATACTCTCGTCACGTGACGCGACGAGAATTAGCAGTGGTTCGAATCGCAAAAGTGACTTATGAGAGTATGGAGCCGGTCGCTCAGAAAGTCGTGGCGTGCTGATGAGCGTAATATAGCCTAGGAATCAACATACAGCTGAAAGATACTGGTGTTGAGCGCACTATCCTGAAACAGGATGGAAACGCGGGGAAAAAAATATCCTATTTATAGGACATCACTGTCAACACCAGCATTTTACTGCTGTTGTTGATGTCCCGGCAAGCCCACATTCTGTAGTTTGCCATTGGTTTCTGAATGAACATCCATCATACCAACACGTTAAGATCCAGCGCGACGAGTTCTGCTGCTAAATCGGTCGCAGCTGTGCTTAGAACGCAGGCAATCGGGCTCACAATTCGCGTCTACAAGTAGCCCACGGAGACGGCCTAATAGCATATAAAAAAATTGCATGTCGTGTGCAGGACGTTGCAATCAACCCTAGCACGTAGCCTACTGGGTTGATTGTGTTTTAGTAGGTAATTTTATATTCATTATTTTGCCATTATTTTCTGAACGAGAAGTCAGCATGAATGTCCAAAAGACCAGCGAGTGAAACAAACTCACTGTCATAAAAGAAAATTTCAGTGTGTTAAACCTCTCAGTCACACGGACCTCTATGAGCATATCATGATTTAAAATCAGGACCCGTTCATCCCCAACACATCCAAATGACCAGCGAGTGAAACAAACTCACTGTCAGAAAAGAAAGTTTAAGTGTGTTACACCTCTCAGTCACACGGACCGCTATGAGCATATCATGATTTAAAATCAGGACCCGTTCATCCCCAACACATCCAACATAGCTTTCAATAATGATGTCTTGGTGTGGCAAGTTTTCAAGTTCCATGATGCTGTCTGGCTTCATTTCTTGCTCGTTCTCTTGTGTTCCGTCTCCTAGCAGTGAATCCATGTCTCATCTCCATAAATGTATACATTGGAAACTATCAGTTCCATACCTCCAAAAACATTTATGAGGTCAAAGAATGCAACTTTTTAATTTTTACTAAAAACGCATGACCTATTTCAGAATGCATCTTTTTAATTTTTACTAAAAGTGCATGACCTATTTCTAATCTGGCCAACAGCTGTTTTGCAAGTCGTGATGAATTATTGCGTAGTAAATCGTCGAACGAGATATATTAAACATTAACACGAACCCTGTCAACGAGCGTAGGCGTTCATTATCTCAGCATGATTTCGCCGTTGGTTTCTGGACCAATTCGATTAATGATATCCCACCATGCCATCCTCCGATTCTATCCATCATCATTTCCCTCCACCTTCTCCTGCCTCTTCTACCATTAATCTTTCCAATTATCGCAATGCTTTCCAAAACCTTTCATCTAATTACATTAAACCAGAACATTGTCCTTCTGATCGTTGTGTTTAATGTTTTACTTTCACTAGTCTTTCCAAGGCAGATGTATTTATTTACTCTGATAGTCCAATGTGCTTGCAGCAGAGTTCTCAAAAACCACAAATTTGCTGCCTTCAAGCTCTTCATAATTAATATCCCATTAAAAATTGAATGAAAAAAGATCGCTTGCTCTGAACATTCCGGTGTGCTGAGACCGAGGTTGGACTAAAATGTTGACTTCTTGTCCTTTACTTAGGGACCTAACTTAAAAGTACCTCTGAAGTCGGAGTGCGTTCACTTGATGGCGAGGGACACTGGTAACAGTGAAACCTAATACACACGCAAAAAAATATCAGTCAAGCGCACTAAACGTATTAAGAAACACGCTTGAGTTCAAAGCGATAACACACTCAAAATCACGATGTTAATTGTTTTTTGTTTGTTTTAAGGAGTTAATTTCTTGTTTCGAGTATTTAACCATATTCTCTAACACAACAATACTATGTTCGTGGCGTGTTTTTAATATCTGTTTTCTTATTTTTCAACGGCCAATATATTATACAGTCTTTGTCGAATAAAAATTAGATTATGTCTAATTACAGATAAGAATAAAATGTATGTGGCTGTGCATCAGGCTAGATTCGTTGGATAAATGAAAACAATTCAGATGTGCAGGATGTAAGTAAGAAGATATTATTGCAACAATACAGGCACATGAAAACGAATTCTAGCATCAGAAAAGGAAGCCATTAGCCGTGTTCCATGGACGGCTGTGTTGAATCCTCTAGGCTTTAAGCTCTTTATCCCAGAGCACAATGTCAGCGTAAAGCAACAACCAACAGCTGTGTCTAATGACAGGACACGGGGGAATCCTGGACAATTCCCTCGAGTCGTGAATGGGGGTGTTAGCTTTGTTGATTCTAGCCAGACCCGAACTACACTTTGATTAATACATGATTTAGAATCTGGACCTGTTATATGTGGTGAAGGGGTTACGAATGCAATTCACAATCCCGCATACCGCGTTCGAAACACTGCTGCGGGCGACTTGGAAGCAGGCCGCCTTGCACTGGTTTCATACAGGTCTGAGTACCGGTCGTCCAGAAAGCAATGGCAAACCAAAATCTAACTTGAAATGCTGATAAATCATTATCATCATGACCATCAGCGTTACCATAACCATAAATAAACAATATAATAATTTGTTCTGAAGCAGCTTCCTGCCATAGCTATGTCATGTGACAGGTCATCACATTTTGTAGGCATAAATCCACGCAGGAATAGGTAAACAATATTTCCCTCGTTTTCGCAGAGGTCAAGCTCAGGCGTCGACCCCTAGACCTTGCTCTTGACATTTCAAGCGCGATTCACTATCAACTACATTAGCGCTGATAATAATCATATTTATTGTTATAATGGCTATAATACGTTTAATTTGACATGATACCATAAAACGGCTTTATAAATAAAAATATCCGATGCTCCTGTTCTATTTAAAATGTTAGCAAATGTCCAGAATAATGAGTCATAATAATAATAACAATAATAACGACATTAATGCAGCAATAATAATGTTATTAATGTGACAACGCGAAGATAAAAATGTAAACATGGGGATATTAATCAAAGCTGCTGCCCAGAAAATACATACATTCTGAGATATATTTTACTTAAAATCAAAGATCAGTGTTTAATGTGCCTTCGCTTAAACAACCTGTCCTCTGACGGCGAGCTAGAAGGTTCATTACACACACCGTGTAGTTGCATTGAAACGTTGATTTCTCTTTCGGGAAAAATGGCTAACTACTGAACGTAATATTGCCTAAAACAGGGGTCACCAAACTTTTTTCATGGCGGGCCGGATAACTGACAAAATGAAGAGCGCGGGCAGGATACTCATTCTGTACAATGCTTGCGGCGGTCTCCGTGGCGAAGGTTTTAAGGACGCGGTTCGTAATCCCGTATACCCGCTTTCGATACATAGATGTGCACAATTTGGCAGCAGGCCGCGTTGCGCTGGATTTTTACGCTATGGTATGAATGTCGGTCATTCAGAAAGCAATGGCAAACTACTGAAGGTATACTTGCCAAGACATCGACAACAGCAAAAAGTGCTGGTGTTGACTGCAAACGTCCTGTAAAGGATATGCAACTGATTTTAACAATACTTGCAAGCCAGAACGAGAGTTCTGGATGGAAAAGACGAAAAACTAAGTTAATTATGGGTGAGTGGTGTGCAATGTACAAGAAACAAAGAAAACCAACATATTTACTTTAAAAAGATATCAAAGAATTCAGAATCGATTTCTTCAAGAAAAGCCTGAAATTGACGGTGATTTAGTGCATGTCCCCAAATGAAGTTCACATCAGAAACGATTGGTTTCAGTGCACAAGAAATATCTTAGTCTTTACTAAGAAGAGTGGTTGCTGATGCAAAAAATGTGGCACTTCCATGAAAATGTCTTTTCCAGTTGTTGTTCCATGTAATGCTGCAAACGGATGCCTAATCTTCCGTTATCTGAAAGTCTAAATTGACATCACGAATGAACACGAGAAGTTGTGACGTACTCGAGAGATCAGTAGGCTCACCTAGCGCCAGAGAATACCACAACAAGTTCCTAGTTTACTCGCGTATCTGTAGCACTATGTTCTCTCCGAGTTTTTCTGTTCTTCGCACAACTAAACTTGCCGAAAGCCTGATAGTTCCAAACAAAACGGCTTTCTCAGGAAATATGTCATTTGCTGATCCATCATACACTCTTTGATAAAGTTACCATAAGTAAACGGTTCTCTTCATTCTGCCATCTTATGCAATATTTTGTAACTTGTACGAGTGAAAGATTCATTTTCAGCAAACTTTCTCGTGAAGAGATTTCTTTATGTTTCTAAACCACGTTTCATGGACTCATATTTGTCAGAGCGTAACTTTCCAGAAAACTTTTAATATGTTGATAGATGTTTTGTTCCCTAGTGACGCCGAAGATTGTACTCTTTCAAAACCGCAACACTTTCGCTGTATATTACGCAACTGATATTTTGGTCCTTTTTTTCCACAAAGAAGTGCTTTACTCCCCATTCTTCATTGAAAACGCGACACTCGGCGTCCACTTTTCTTTTATTAGTAGCCATAATGAAGGGTGAAGTACACGGGTCTGAAAATGAAAAGGACATTGAAATAGAAACATAATTAAAGACCTATTGAAACACAAGAAAAGCAGATGACAAGGGGTCATTGGTGAAGCTACTGCTCTCCAAAGATATATAGTTTATAGGTACCATTGTGTAACAAAACGCCAATGGCCCATGTCCTCATGCCTTCTTTGGGTTTGGGTAAACAGTGGGAAACAGCTTTCGGGAACCCTCAGTTCTCTTATTCGCTCAATCCCCATGGAAGATAGTTCTCTTGGTTACTTTAACAACACGATCTTCTTAATAGAACGATTAGAAGTCTGACTTTTCTTCGGGAAAACCTGATGGGGCGCCTTGCACCAAATACACACTAGTTGAACTTCTGGGGCAAACAATGTCCGTTGGAAACTCCTACAGTTTGTCATCTGCACCATGTATTAAAAATTTAAAGATTTGTACAAATTAGGTGCATCCTGCTGGTGTAAGAAAGGGTCCTTCTTTTGGACGTGAATACATCGGAAAGTATCAACAGGGCCTCTACGCTAAAGCTATATACCCCTGATGAAGCCAGGTCAAGGTATTGACCATACCGCGCATGGTGTTGCTATCTCTGAGAGAGAGGCAAGGCTGGTCTTGGGCGAATGACAATTTGCGGTGATGGCGCAACTCAAGTCCTTTCGACGACATAGGCTCGAGTACAGTTAGGTTCGTGGCTGGGCCTACGCATAATTATCCTGCATACCCAATTTTGTCCAGGACAGTGAAAGGCACCTATCCATTCCACATTCATGAACTATTCCCATTATTTGAAATCATACCCAACCTTGTGCCAAATGAACATTGGATTGACTATGTAGAGAAGTCCTCACAAACCAGTGAGTTTGGTTCTACAGCGGCCTGTTGTTCGTACAACCAATTACCTGGAAGGAAGGAACTTATGGCACACGCGGTGAGCTGTATGTGGACAGATCGGACAGTGTATTAAGCTGGGTCTGTGAAGAAAAGCTACCTGAGGCTCTGTGCCTGAACTGAACACTATCCTTGTTGTGTCTGTAGAGAACTATCTGTTTTAACTGCCTTGATGTTTTCCTGTGCTGTACTCTATTAAGTTATTAAAATTACTTTATAGTTTACTCTGACGATCGCCATGTTATCTATGGGTCAGCCAGAAAGACACCTCAGGGAATAGGCCCCGAGGTCGAAAGAGAGAGTGACAGTGAGTCCAGGGAACGGAGGAGAGTTGGCAAGCAAAGACCTATCCCAGCCAGGGCTATAGAATATTATTGAAGCATTGTGACAGGGGTATTTGGGACCCTCCACGTAACTTGTTACACATTGGTAATAGAATAGATCTCATAATAAGGTTTGAAAAATATATAAATAGGGCTGGCATAAATAAACAGCCTAGAGCAGTGTTTTTCAACCGGGCTTCCACGAGTGGCAGCCAGGGGTACCGCCGCCGAAACAGGCCGACATCGCCTAAATGCAACATTTCTGCTTATCTGGTTTATTACATAAAGTAGGATAGTCGCTTGGATCACCACAAAGAGTTCCTTGAGCAAAGTAAACATTTGCGTAATGATCTGCTCCAGCATAAATGTTGAAGAACACGGGTCTAGAGTCCAGCTCGATTAACACCTTGACCGAGGAATTCTTCTGAATTGGGGATACTATTTTTGTAATAACATGAGGATTCTATGGCATTGTTATGCTATGACTGCTACTTAATTGCGTGTCTTCACACTTGTAGTCCACTTACCTATCACTGTCAAACAAAGAAATTCTTATTACATACCTATACAATGGATGACTGGCAAAAAGAAGTAAATAATTCTGGAGCATCGGACCTGTGTTGATAGACGGACGCATCTGGGGGAGAGAAAGATGTGTGTGTGTGTGTGTGTGTGTGTGTGTGTGTGTGTGTGTGTGTGTGTGTGTGTGTGTTGTGCCATGGAAACCATGGTAACGTTAGAGCGAGGCGGCTCTACCTCGAGCCGGGAAAGGAACTGGGATGGCGCGAAATGAGCAAACGTTACAATAAACAAGAAAATCTAGATATAATAATTTATAATTGAAAATAGTAAATTTAAGACACATAGCAGCCAGGAGGTGTCCGCACGTGTGAAGATCTCCTATTATTCTAAATATAATATTTACATTTAAATTGTACAACAACGTCTCGTGTTGAATACGTTGTATCAAGCAAGTTCGAGTACCGTCGGCGGGCTGGATGAAATGACTTCGCGGGCCGGATCCGGCCCGCGGGCCTTAGTTTGGTGATTCCTGGTCTAGAACATCAACCTGGGGTTGATCACAAAGGACATAAAACGTGAATTTGTACTTGAAATATTGCAATGCATAATACAGGGTTTATTTTTATTGACTGTGCAGTGTTTGAAAATATTCCCGCCCAAGCTTTGTATTTACTTACTATGTTGCACGAACTTTACAGCGGGTGAATACAAAACGTGGGCCGGCTATATTTCCAAACACTGCACAGTCATTAAAAATACACCCTACATTCTACTTCATTACAACAGCTTAGTCATGTTCCATTACACGTTTGTACAAGAACTCTGCTCATTTCAATCGCATGAGAATTGATAGCGGCGTGGAAAATGGGTCAGTTCCTAAAACTAAAGAAAGATTTCTTATCTGGAACAACATTTTCCGTGACAGAATTTCGTGATGTGACATTCAGGTGTGCAAGTAAAACCAAAGGTGAGAGAGAGAGAGAGAGAGAGAGAGAGAGAGAGAGAGAGAGAGAGAGAGAGAGAGAGAGAGAGAGAGAGAGAGAGAGAGAGACAGAGACAGAGACAGAGACAGAGAGAGAGACAGAGAGAGAGGAGAATAAAGAGAAAGAGAGGGGGAGAGTAAAAGAGAGGGGGGAAGAGAGAGAGGGAGAGAGAGAGAGAGAGAGAGAGAGAGAGAGAGAGAGAGAGAGAGAGAGAGAGAGAGAGAGATAACGTCATAAACTCCCCCGAAACATAGCTATAGTGTAGTTTTATTGTTGTTGTTTTTTTTTCATGTGACTCTGCAACGCAGGATTCTAAACATGTATTCTATTCTATCAATTTCATAGAGGATTGTAACTAGCGATGTTAACGTTTGAACATAAAGCTGACGGTAGCCCCATCTCAGATACTGCCCTTTGGTGTGAGGTTTAACTTCTTCAATATTCTAGGTCGCGGCATAAGAACATGAGGTGGTTAGTTTTGTTCTCATCCACCTTTCCATCCCAGACAATTCTCAGAGGAAGAGAGTATTACGCACGCCTGCCTGATGTTGTGGGTTTCCATAAACATCAGGGCGGTTTCGAATTTTTCAAAACCGATCTGGGCTCCCGGGTCGACCCAACCTAACATTGGTACCCAGAAATGTCATTGGAGATAAAGACCACCGGCGAGAAACTGATTACATCATCAATTTAGTGCCGTTTGGTCTATACAAATAAAGGTCTATCGTCCTCCCCTTCCCCGGCGCCCCCTTTCCCATATACTCAACGCACATTAGGCGTGAAAAGTGGATCTTTACAAGAAAGCTTTCAAGCCAGTAAGTTAGTTAGTTAGTTAGTTAGTTAGTTAGTTAGCTAGTTAGTTAGTCGACAGATCATCCTCATTGCACATCGAATCATTCAGTCCATAAATGCTCGGATCCCCTCCTCAGTAAATCCCGCAGCGTGTCGCGGCTCACGACACCAGTTCTGTGTTGGTTTATTACTTTTCTTTAGCTTCCTGGGTAGTGTTCTTGTTTGGCCATGCCTCTTTTAACTTGCTGTTCTCGCAGCATGACCATGGTTGTAGATTCTCAGTCATCGCTTGGTTCTCGTAAACGACTTACTTCTCGTAGAGCATTCAGAATGTTTGGCATTCAAGCCAGGCTGTCTTAATAGGTTTCTCTGTAAACTGAGAACCTACCATACCTAATGGATCAAGAAAAGGTTTGTTATAAACAATATAAAGACGAATGACCGGCCGATTGTGTGCAGACAATGTATACAAAATAACTACGAAGTCACTTATTTGTCATACATACAGTTAAAGAGAAGCATTGTTTTGCACGACATGGGGCGTATTGAACAAATGGTTCTACTCCCATATTTTCATAAATCAATCGGCACTGGAGAGTTAATGTCGTCATTATCATGTCGTCTTTACTCCCCAACACATTTCCTAGCACATATTTTAGGCTGGACGATCTTGAAGCTTACATTAATTTAAAAAATACGCCTTGATAGGGATTTGAAGGCATGACCACTAGGTCGGCAAACAAGCAAGCTAGCCAATGCACTATTGTTGAGTGGCGGAGAGGTTTAACGCGCTTACATTTTCTGTTCTGACCGTTGTGTATTAAGTTTGTTTCGTACGTCGGTCAGTTGGACTTAAGCTTTGACTTCTCTTCCCCCCCGCGGGGAAGTACATTACAAATACCACAGAAGGGAAACTGACAATAGGGAAAACTAAACCTTACCCAAAATAAATCAATGAGGTGGCTTCAAATGAAAATCCTTTTTCTCCCAATGACTCTTTTGGGTTGTCCAAATAACTTGGGGCTAGGACTGGAGAGTACGGGGGATGTGGTACACACTGAAAGTGGAGGTCTTTGATGGTTTCAACCGTTGCACAGGCAGTGTGGGGTTGAGAAGTGTCATTTTCCAAAAGGACAACTTTACTTAGACGTCCACGTTGTTAGTATTTGATTGCGTGTCGAAACTTCCTACTCCACCCAATCACTTGCTGGACTGACAGACATTCATCACCATACTGGACCTTCATTCACCGGTGAATTTCTTTAGGTTTCACTCCTTCACTGATTAAGAAAAAACGGATTACAGAACGCTGCTCCTCTTTGGTGCATGTCAAAAGTGGGGCGGCCATCTTAAAACTGTCCATGTGACGTCACCGTGTTCGTTTGTGCCATGATGTCACGTGATAAACACTATTGACATCCTAAACAGTAATATTGACAAGTTACAAGACAATAGCATGGCTATTGTAATTTCTACCACACTTTTAAGGTTTTCATTTCGAGCCCCATCGTAGTAGCAACTACTGAGCAGTATCACTATGGTGTGGACTATGCTCGATTTCAAAGAAGTGATCGCTAAATACAATTCTACAAGTCTTAAAGACGTCAGTAAGATCAGTTCAAGAAGACATGACTTTGACAACTATAATTCAGAAGCTTATGTATGCCTTTATTATATGCAAATATTTATGGCAATGGCAATACATGATGTTAAGATCAGAAACATTGATTACTTACAGTACTGTTTCCCAGGTTTCGTTCCCAAACTTAGTCTGCACTAGTTCACGGATCACACAGTGAATCTGTCCGTACTGGATTAGAATGGCGTAAAATTATGTAAAGATAATGATCTTTCTTTCTTTCTTCTTTCTTTCTTTCTTTCTTTCTTTCTTTCTTTCTTTCTTTCTTCTTTCTTTCTTTCTTTTCTGTCTGTCTGTCTGTCTGTCTGTCTGTCTGTCTGTCTGTCTGTCTGTCTGTCTGTCTGTCTGTCTGTCTGTCTGTCTGTCTGTCTGTCTGTCTGTATGTATGTCTGTCTGTCTGTCTGTCTGTCTGACTGTCTATCTGGCTGGCTGTGCGTCTGTGTGACTCTACATATCAGCTAATAACAGCTGTAGATGCCTACATATTAGCTAGTATATAACTGTATGAACGAACTTTATTTAATTAATACACACAAATTGGGCACTCAAGCCTGTCTTACATTCCGCGTTTCCAATCACTCATCATTCATACTTCAGTTAACTATTGTGCATGCTACATTCACGTAGGAAAAAAAGCATTGTCCAATAAAAGTTGTGAACATAAGCATTACATACTACCATGTTATGAGATAGACAAATCGTCGAATCACAGAACGTCAAAGAAAAGGACGGCAATACTGAAATTAGCTACATGGAAGACGGAAAAAAATGGTTAACATCAAACAGAAACGGGGCAAGAGAATATTAATATATTAGGAATGTGCGAGAAGAAATGGAAAGGAACAGGGATTAAGATAGTGGAGGATTTTAAGATTATATATTTAAGATATTTTATTGGGTATATTCTATGCTCAGTCTTCGTAGACATAGATGGATAGGACATGTTAGGAGGATGGATGATGGTAGAATACCAAAGGACATCTTTTCTGGTGAATTACAGATGGGTAAGAGATCTCAGGGTCAGCCTCTACTACGATACAAAGATGTGTGTAAGCGGGATATGATTGATACAGGCATTGATAATGCACATTGGGAGCAAGTAGCCGCTGAACGTGTTGCATGGAGGGCAAACATCAGCAATGGAATAAAGACAAAGCAGAAAATTATTGCAGATAAGTCACACATCGAGTGTGTGAGACGTAATATGGTGCATGATGGTGGAAATGACCACGTGTTCACATGCATTCACTGTGGACGAACATTTACAGCGCGAATTGGCCTTATCAGTCACATTCGCCACCGCCATGGGTTGTAGTTATTATGCCTTTTTGAAGCACAGTGTAACAAATTATCGTCTGTCAAGACGGCAAGGTGTCAATATTAACAGGTAATGATACCTACATATTAGCTACTATATAACATATAAAGATGCTTACATATTAGCTACTATATAACAGACAACGACAACTACATATTAGCTACTATTTTACAGAAAAAGATGCCTACATGTTAGCTACTATATAGTAGCTAAAGATGACTGCATATTAGCTACTATATAACAGATAGGGCAATCTACACATTAGAAACTAGATAACAGATGAGAATGCCTACATATTAGCTACTGTATTACAGATAAAGGTGCCTACATATTAGCTACTATATAACATATAAAAAGCCTACATATTAGCTACTATAAAATAGATAAAGGTGCCTACATATTAGCTACTATATAACAGATAAAGATGCCTATATATTAGATACTATATAACAAATAAAGATGCCTACATGTTAGCTACTATATAACAGATAATCAGGTCAGGTCTTAGTCAGATATGACTGAGCTACCGTATAACAGAAGACGGTACTACCTGGTTTCTGTTAGCGCCGAACGTTGGGCGGCGCTTACCAAACCCGACACCCATATTGTGCCAACGGCTTCGGGCGGAAGAGCGCAATTGGGAGGGTACAAGCCTTACCCTGGTGCGAGGAAATGCAAGCTAAAGACAAAATTGTCATGGCAGGGCAGACCAGGCCCTAAGCCTTGGTTGGCGACTGGTCTAGGATCGAAGCTCCGACAGGCGGACAGTTAGAGCATTGCTTTGCTGATCCGGCAGCTTCTGCAGCTTGTCTTGTTCCAGATGTAGGGGTGTTACCTTTCCTCTGGAGTGAACTGGGCAGGCCGAGAGAGGGATCATACTGCATGGGCAACACATGATCTCTATATTTTAGCCCAGGCTTTGTGCTATGGAGAGGCAATAACTCCATCCCTGGTCTTACTTGACCAATATTGACGATGTGAGAAAAACGGCTGTGATAGATGCCGAACTCAATCGGCTTAACATTGATATTGTTGGCCTGCAGGAGACTCGCCTCGCTGAGGAAGGGTCACTCAGGGAAAACAACTACACCTTTTTCTGGAAGGGTAGAGGGCAGGCAGAAAAAAGGCAACACGGTGTGGGCTTTGCAGTGAAGAATTCGCTACTGGGAATGATTGAAATTCCAGCAGGAGGAAATGAAAGACTATTATCCCTGCGCTTGGCAACCTCTTGTGGGTTTGCCACCATTATTACTGCATATGCACCGACACTCGATTCCTCTGATGATGTGAAGGATTTGTTCTATGAGGAGTTAGACTCCGTGATCAAGGCAGTTCCAAAATCTGACTACATTTATATGCTCGGTGATTTCAATGCTCGTGTGGGCAAGGACTCGAGTTCATGGCCAGTGTGCCTTGGAAAATACAACATCGGTCGCATGAATGAAAATGGGCAAAGGCTGCTGGAACATTGCACCAGTAATGACCTATGTATTACAAACTCTTTTTTAAAACAAAAGAGATGCATAAGGTCACATGGAAACATCCAAGATCCGGCCATTGGCACCAGCTGGACTTCATCATCACACGGAGACAACATCTGAACCATATATCATTGACTCGTAGTTACCACAGTGCTGACTGTGATACGGATCATTCTTTGGTTGTTGCAAGGGTTAGACTGAGACCAAAGAGAATCTACACAGCTAAACACAAATCTAGCCCCAGGATTAATATTATTAACACTCATGATCCTGAAAAGTGCTTTCAGTTTCAACAGCATCTTGAAGACGCTTTCAATGCAAGAAAAATGCCGTGAACAGAATCAACCACTGTTTATTGCCTTCATCGACCTCACAAAGGCATTTGATTTGGTCAGTCGTGAGGGTCTGTTCAAGGCACTAAAGAAGATTGGCTGCCCACCAACTCTTCTGTCCATTGTGGAATCGTTCCACACAGGCATGAAGGGTATAATCAAGTTTGATGGTGCAACTTCTGAAGAATTTGAAATCAAGAGTGGAGTTAAGCAAGGTTGTGTACTAGCTCCCACCCTCTTTGGAATATACTTTTCACTTCTACTGAAATATGCATTTCGTGATCAGGATGGTGGTATATACATTCACTCACGCTCAGATGGCGGCCTCTACAATGCTCAGAGATTGAAGGCTAAGACCAAAATTAGGAGGGTACTGATCAGAGAGTTGCTTTTTGCAGATGATGCTGCAGTTACGACCCACTCTGAGGAAGAATTGCAATGTCTACTATCTGCATTCTCCAATGCTTGTTCTGAATTTGGTTTAACAATTAGCAAAAAGAAGACACAGATTATGTCACAAGGTGCACATGGGGTACCATCAATCTTTATTGACGACGCCGAACTAGAGATAGTAGACCATTTTACATATCTAGGATCAGTGGTAAATAGCAAATTATCCCTAGATCAGGAAATCAACATCCGGATTGGTAAGGCAGCAACAACAATGAACAGGTTAAGAAAAAGAGTCTGGGAGAACAGGAAGCTTACTGCCAAAACAAAAGTCCTTGTCTATCAAGCCTGTGTCCTTAGTACTCTTCTCTATGGCAGTGAAACCTGGACAACTTACTCACACCAAGAGAACAATTTAAACAGCTTTCATATGCGGTGTCTGCGAAGAATTCTTGGTATTAAGTGGCAAGACAAAATCACAAATACTGAAGTATTGGAAAGATCAGGTTGTGTGACAGGTGTATTCCATGCTCAGTCTTCGTAGACTTAGATGGATAGGACATCTTAGGAGGATGGATGATGGTAGAATACCAAAGGATATCTTTTTTGGTGAATTACAGATGGGTAAGAGATCTCAGGGTCGGCCTCTACTACGATACAAAGATGTGTGTAAGCGGGACATGATTGATACAGGCATTGATAATGCACATTGGGAGCAAGTCGCCGCTGAACGTGTTGCATGGAGGGCAAATATCAGAAATGGAATAAAGTCAAAGGAGAAAATTATTGCAGAAAAGTCACACACCAAGCGTTTGAGACGTAAGATGGTGCATGATGGTGGAAATGACCACGTGTTCACATGCACCCACTGTGAACGGACATTTACAGCGCAAATTGGCCTTATCAGTCACACTCGCTACCGCCATAGTTAAAAGTTATTATGCCTTTTTAAAGCACAAACTATCGTCTGTCAAGACGGCAAGGTGCCAATGATAACAGATAAAGATGCCTATATATTAGATACTATATAACAAATAAAGATGCCTACATATTAGCTACTATTACAGATAAAGATGCCTATATATTAGATACTATTATAACAAATAAAGAGCCTACATATTAGCTACTAATAGCAGATAAAGATGCCTACATATTAGCTACATATATAGAGATAAAGATGCCTACATATTAGCTACTATATAACAGATAAAGATGCCTACATATTAGCTACTATATAGCAGATAAAGATGCCTACATATTAGCTACTATATAACAGATAAAGATGCCTACATATTAGCTACTATATAGCAGATAAAGATGCCTACATATTAGCTACAATATAGCAGATAAAGATGCCTACATATTAGCTACTATATAACAGATAAAGATGCCTACATATTAGCTACTATATAACAGATAAAGATGCCTACATATTAGCTACTATATAACAGATAAAGATGCCTACATATTAGCTACAATATAGCAGATAAAGATGCCTACATATTAGCTACTATATAACAGATAAAGATGCCTATATATTAGCTACTATATAACAGATAAAGATGCCTACATATTAGCTACTATATAACAGATAAAGATGCCTAATATATTAGCTACTTATAACAGATAAAGATGCCTATATATTAGCTACATATAGCAGATAAAGATGCCTACATATTAGCTACTATATAACAGATAAAGATGCCTATATATTAGCTACAATAACAGATAAAGATGCCTACATATTAGCTACTATATAAAGATAAAGATGCCTATATATAGCTACTATATAACAGATAAAGATGCCTACATATTAGCTACAATATAGCAGATAAAGATGCCTACATATTAGCTACAATATAGCAGATAAAGATGCCTATATATTAGATACTATATAACAGATAAAGATGCCTATATATTAGATACTATATAACAGATAAAGATGCCTACATATTAGCTACAATATAGCAGATAAAGATGCCTATATATTAGATACTATATAACAGATAAAGATGCCTACATATTAGCTACTATATAACAGATAAAGATGCCTACATATTAGCTACTATATAACAGATAAAGATGCCTACATATTAGCTACTATATAACAGATAAAGATGCCTACATATTAGCTACTATATAGCAGATAAAGATGCCTATATATTAGATACTATATAACAGATAAAGATGCCTACATATTAGCTACTATATAGCAGATAAAGATGCCTACATATTAGCTACAATATAGCAGATAAAGATGCCTACATATTAGCTACTATATAACAGATAAAGATGCCTACATATTAGCTACTATATAACAGATAAAGATGCCTACATATTAGCTACTATATAACAGATAAAGATGCCTACATATTAGCTACAATATAGCAGATAAAGATGCCTACATATTAGCTACTATATAACAGATAAAGATGCCTATATATTAGCTACTATATAACAGATAAAGATGCCAATATTACTACTATATAACAGATAAAGATGCCTACATATTAGCTACTATATAGCAGATAAAGATGCCTACATATTAGCTACTATATAACAGATAAAGATGCCTACATATTAGCTACTATATAGCAGATAAAGATGCCTACATATTAGCTACAATATAGCAGATAAAGATGCCTACATATTAGCTACTATATAACAGATAAAGATGCCTACATATTAGCTACAATATAGCAGATAAAGATGCCTACATATTAGCTACAATATAGCAGATAAAGATGCCTACATATTAGATACAATATAGCAGATAAAGATGCCTACATATTAGCTACAATATAGCAGATAAAGATGCCTACATATTAGCTACTATATAACAGATAAAGATGCCTACATATTAGCTACTATATAGCAGATAAAGATGCCTACATATTAGCTACATATAATAAATAACGATGCCTACATATTAGCTACTATATAACAAATAAAGATGCCTACATATTAGCTACTATATAACAGATATAGATACCTATATATTAGCTACTATATAACAGATAAAGGTGCCTACATATTAGCTACTATATAACAGATAAAGATGCCTACATATTAGCTACTATATAACAAATAAAGATGCCTACATATTAGCTACTATATAACAACTAAAGATGCCTATATATCAGCTAGTGCATAACAGCTACACTGAATGACTGGGACCTTGCCGTCTTGACAGACGATAGTTGTGTAAAATGGAGTTTTACCTCCCCATAACTCAAAGCCTGGGCTGAATTGAGAGACCATGTGTTGCCCATGCAGCATGATCCCTCTCTCAGTCTGTCTAGTGTACTCCAGAGGAAAGGTAAACCAATACGTCTGGAACATGACAAAACCGCTACAGCTACATATCAGCTACATAAACAGCTACATATCAGCTAGTATAAATACCTACAGAAGTTTAACGGGTAAAGATGTCTAAATATCAATTAGTATATAACAGCTACATATTGTATAATATAAAATAACTACAAGTAATATGCCGACATAATAATTTGTTGGATTTAATGAAGCAAAATTAATGAGGCATTTTAAAGGGTCTTCTTTCACAAAAATATACGAAGCATGTCTTGAAAACCAATTTTTTTTTCCATTCATATATAAAAATATCAACAAACTAAAGAGTCATTAATTGCTTCACATCTAAAATTTGAGCATAATGTAGTTACAATTACTATTAAAAAAAAAAAAAAACAATAACTTTGCAAATTGCAGCGAACTTGCTCGTTAAATTGTTATTTTAATTAACACAGAAATTATTCGCGGGGGAAAGTCTTAAATTGATGAATTCGGCTGTAACATGTCAGTGGTTATCTAATTCAGTTATTATTATTGTCGTTGGAACTTAGAAAATAGTGTTCTAGTATGTTACAAAGAACCAGTTTTAAAATTCGTCTGCGAATCCTGGACAATAAGTAATCGGATGAAAACACTCCATTAAAGCCTGGGATTCGTGCATTGAGCTGAGTTTCTCCAAACTCAGGTTTGAGTTAGGAGGAAAACGGAGCACCTATGAGTTAAACCGTGCGCCGTGATGTTGATCCAACGACTAAAACTAAAACTAAAGCCTGGGAGATGTAGTTTTATAGAAGAACTAGCTGACCCGGCCCGGCTTCGCCCAGACCCTGGTGGGGAGCATCTCATTTAATTCATATAAGTAGTCATATAAGTTCTCGTTCCCGTTACCGACTGTCTGTCTGTCTGTCTGTCTGTCTGTCTGTCTGTCTGTCTGTCTGTCTGTCTGTCTGTCTGACCCGGCCCGTCTTCGCCCAGACCCTGATGGGGAGCATCTCATTTAATTCATATAAGTAGTCATATAAGTTCCCGTTCCCGACTGTCTGTCTGTCTGTCTGTCTGTCTGTCTGTCTGTCTGTCTATCTATCTATCTGTCTGTCTGACCCGGCCCAGCCCATGGTGGAGAGCATCTCATTTAAATTATATAAGTAGTCATATAAGATCCCGTTCCGACTATCTATCTGTCTTTCTGTCTGACCCGACCCGGCATCGCCCAACTCCTGGTGGGGAGCATCTAATTTAATTCATATAAGTAGTCATATAAGTTCCCGTTCCCGACTGTCTGTCTGTCTGTCTGTCTGTCTGTCTGTCTGTCTGTCTGTCTGTCTGTCTGTCTGTCTGTCTGTCTGTCTGTCTATCTATCTATCTATCTGTCTGTCTGACCCGGCCCAGCCCATGGTGGAGAGCATCTCATTTAAATTATATAAGTAGTCATATAAGATCCCGTTCCCGACTATCTGTCTGACTGTCTGTCTGTCTTGGGTAAATGTAGGAGGGAGGAGGAAGAGGGAGGTGGAGGAGGGAAGAGGAGGGAGGAGGAGGGAGGAGTAGGGTGGAGGAGGAGGCGAGGAGGCGGGAGGAGGAAGAGGGAGGAGGAGGGAGAAGGAGGGAGGAGGAGAACGCAGGAGGAGAAGGGAGCAGGAGGAGGAGAGGGAGGAGGAGGAGGGAGGCGGAGAGAGGAGGAGGAGGGAGGAGGAGGAAGAGGGAGGAGGAGGAATGTGAAGGGAGGAGGGGGGAGGAGGTTAGAGGGAGGAGGAGGGAGGGGAGGAGAGGGAGGAGGAATGTGAAGGGAGGAGGGGGGAGGAGGTAGAGGGAGGAGGAGGGAGGAGAGGAGGAGAGGGAGGAGGAGGAGGGAGGAGGCGGAGAGGAGGAGGAGGAAGGAGGAGGGGGAGGAAGTGAGGAGGAGGGAGGAAGAAGGAGGAGGAGGAGGAGGAGGGGTGATGAGGAGGAGGGAGGAGGAGGAGGGAGGGGAGGAGGGATGAGGAGGGGGAGGAGGAGGAAGAGGGAGGAGAGGAAGTGAAAGGGGAGGAGGGGGGAGGAGGTGTAGAGGGAGGAGGAGGGAGGAGGAGGAGGTAGAGGGAGGAGGAGGAGGGAGGAGGCGGGAGAGGGAGGAGGAGGAAGGAGGAGGGGGAGGAGTGAGGAGGAGGGCGGAGGAGGAATGTGAAGTGAGGAGGAGGGAGGGGGTAGAGGGAGGAGGAGGAATGAGGAGGAGGAGAGGGAGGAGGAAGAGGGAGGAGGAGGAATGTGAAGTGAGGAGGAGGGAGGAGGTAGAGGGAGGAGGAGGAGGGAGGAGGAGGAATGAGGAGGAGGAGAGGGAGGAGGAGGAAGGAGGAGGGGGAGGAGGAGGAAGGAGGAGGAGGGAGAAGGAGGGATGAGGAGGAGGAGGGAGGAGGAGGAATGTGAAGGGAGGAGGAGGTAGAGGGAGGAGGAGGAGGGAGGAGGAGAAGGGAGGAGGAGGGATGAGGAGGAGGGATGAGGAGGAAGAGGGAGGAGGAGGAATGTGAAGGGAGGAGGAGGGAGGAGGTAGAGGGAGGAGGAGGAGTGAGGAGGAGGAGAGGGAGGAGGACAAAGGAGGAGGGGGAGGAGGGAGGATCAGAAGGAGGAGGGAGAAGGAGGGATGAGGAGGAGGAGGAGGAAGAGGGAAGAGGAGGAATGTGAAGGGAGGAGGAGGGATAGGGAGGAGGGGGAGGGGAAGAGGAAGAGGGTAGGAGGAAGAGTGGAGAGGAGGAGGGAGGAGGTAGAGGGAGAAGGAGGAGGGAGGAAAAAGGAGGAGGGAGGAGGAGAGAGGAGGAGGAGGTAGGAGGAGGAAGAGGGAGGAGGAGGGAGGAGAAGGAAGGAGGAGGAAGAAGGAGGAGGAAGAGGGAGGAGGATGGAGGAGGGAGAGGGAGGAAGAGGGGAGGAGGAGAAGGAGGAGGAAGAGGAAGGAGGAGGAAGAGGGAGGAGGAGGATGGAGGAGGGAGAAGGAGGAGGGGAAGAGGAAGAGGGTAGGAGGAGGGGAGAGGAGGAGAAGAAGGGAGAAGGAGGAGGAGGAGAAGGAGGAGGAGGGAGGAGGAGGGAGACGAGGAGGGGAGAGGAGGAGGGAGGAGGCAGAGGGAGAAGAAGGAAGGAGGAGGAGGAAGGAGGGAGAGGAAGGAGGGAGAATGAGGACGGGGAGGAAGGAAAGGGAGGTGGAAGAGGAGGAGGAGGGAGGAAGAAAGAGGTAGGGGGAGGAGGAGGTAGAGGGAGGAGGAGGAGGAAGGAAAGGGAGGAGGAAGAGGAGGAGAAGGGAGGAGGAGGGTGGAGGGAGGAGGAGGAGGTAGAGGGAGGAGGAGGGAGGAGGTAGGAGGAGGAAGAGGGAAGAGGGAGAAGAAGGGAGAATGAGGAGGGAGGATGATGAGGGAGAAGGAGGCTGGAGGAGGAGGAGGGAGGCAGGAGGAGGAGGAGGGATGAGGAGGGAGAGGGAGGAGGAGGGAAGATGAGGGAGGAGGGGGGAGGAGGCGGAGGGAGTAGGAGGGAGGAGGATGGAGGAGGAGGGGAGAGGAAGAGGGAGAAGGAAGAGGGAGAAGGAGGAGGGAGAGGGAGGAGGAAGAGGAGAAGGGTGGAGGGAGGAGGTAGAGGGAGGAGAAGAGAGGAGGAGAGAGTTCGCCATTCCGAATTCATACTCGTCTAGTTCTTCCCTTCTACACGACTGTAGATAACTTCCTTACACATAAAAAGATGAATTGTTATTGATATTGCCGTGGCATGGAGGAATATCAGCAGCAGAGTTGATCCAAAAAACCAAAGACTGAGATCTACGGAGAGCCATGAACGCCTACGCCAGCCGGCACGGCACTTGATGATGATGATTGCCGTGTGACGATTCTGTGTAGTCACGTCATTTTCTTCCCTTTCCCTAGCGTTTTGGTTCGGGGATTCTTTCATCATCATCATCATATATTTACGTACGTATTTTGGGAGGGGGAGGAGGGAGGAGGAGGAAGAAGAAAAAAAAACTATGACAGTTGACAGCTCTGGAATGAAAGGAAGGCGTGTAAAAAATTTCATCTCAATCGGATGAGCCGTTCGCGAACAAATAAAGGACATACATAGATACATACATAAATACAGACAGACAGACGATCCTAATTTATATATAAGATGATGGAAACTCATTAGACATCTAAAACGAGCACTCAAGACATTTTGAGGAAGGCTAAGTCGAAAAGACAATTTATCACAAACATCAGAGAGAATCAGTCACAATTTTGTGGCCACATTATGAGAGATCAAAAGCTGGAACGTATTGAGCTAAGCGGAAAGATTTGTGGAAAGATAAATTGAGGAAGACATTAAGATGTGGTGTTCATTTTCTTTCCACTATATTGTGGTGTTCATCTCCTCTCCACTATATTGTGGTCTTCATCCCATTTCCACTAAATTGTGGTCTTCATTGCCTCTCTACTATATTGTGGTGTCCATCTCCTCTCCACGACATTCTTGTGTTCATCTCCTCTCCACGACATTCTTGTGTTCATCTCCTCTCCCACGACATTCTTGTGTTCATCTCCTCTCCACGACCATTGTGGTGTTCATCTCCCTTCCCACTATATTGTGGTGTTAATCTCTTCTCTACTATAGTGTGTGGTCCATCACCACTAGTTTGTAGTGTCCATCTCATCTCCAATATATTGTAGTATACATCTCTTCTCCACTATATTATGGTTGTCCATCGTCTCTCCAATAGATTGTGGTGTAAAATCTTCTCTCCACTATATTGTTGAGTTCATCTCCTCTCCATTACATTGTGGTGTCCATCTCCTCTCCACTATATTGGGTGTCAATTTCATCTTTACTAAAGTGTGGGGTCCATTTCCACTAGTTTGTAGTGTCCATCTCCTCTCCACTATATTGTAGTATCCATCTCTTCTCAACTATATTGTGGTGTTCATCTCCTCTCCACGATATTGTGGTGTTCATCTCCTCTCCACTACATTGATTGATTGATTGATTGATTGATTTAGGAACCGACATCACAGCATTCGGGGCATTCCCATAAGCGCTCCGTCCCCATTCTCAAAAGCCAGCGAATAGTTCCAACACCAATAGTACCAGTAGCAATCTGATTATATGTGCGTCTCGCCTTTCCTCTAAGCGTCGAGCATCGGCCAGATCCCCTCGTCACTCCTCGCTGTCGGATTCTTGCCAGACCATGGTGATCCATTTGCTCCTCCGAGGTGTGCACGTGCTCACACAAGGCCGCAAGCACGCCTGCCTTATCATGCATCAATACTCCACCAAGTTTTGCAGAGCCAGCCAATCTGTCTGCCTGTTCATTCCCCAGCACATCAGCATGCCCCGGAGAAAAGATCCAGACGATGCTTGCCACCCGTGACTTCCGAAGCGAAGCAAGCCACT
Organism: Cepaea nemoralis; assembly: GCA_014155875.1. Taxonomy (NCBI): domain Eukaryota; kingdom Metazoa; phylum Mollusca; class Gastropoda; order Stylommatophora; family Helicidae; genus Cepaea; species Cepaea nemoralis. The sequence goes on from JACEFZ010026225.1 coordinate 71,592, forward strand.
CTGCACGAAGCTTGCCTGTCCTCACCCTACTCAGCATGCTTTCTGAGTCAGTTACAATCACGATGTGTGTGTGTGTGTGTGTGTGTGTGTGTGTGTGTGTGTGTGTGTGTGTGTGTGTGTGTCGTATTCTCCATCCAGCGGAAAGTTGCACTGACTGCCTCCACTCCATTCTTAAGCTAGATGTTGTGGTATCATATGCCAGGCTCTCCTGCACCAAACGTCGACCATTAGCCTTTGCCAAGAACCCCCAGGCACTTCTACTACCTCTCAACACCGAACCATCTGTGTAGATAATCACATCACCCGGGCGAGCATTATCCTGAATAAGTTGCTAGATTTCCACTTCCGTGGCCCCCCGCTGGCCACTCCCTGCACTCAATGCTCAATGTGATTATAATTCTGCACAAGTCTAACTGCCTCCGCTGGCACTCTGACCCACTCCTATCGTCGCCTAATGTTCTCCAAGGGGCACACCTGTCTGATCGTATCCTCCGCCTGAGCTCCATAATTTCCGTCTTATCAGTCGCTGGCCCTTAACTGCGCCCCAGCACCTCATGCAACGGGTGATCTGTGTCAGCAGCTACTCTGAGGTATACCTTCGCCTGCATCACCTTGAGCCCTACCAGTTACAGTCGGCAAACCAAGGATGTTCCACTACAATCTGGTGTCCATCTTCCTTTCCACTATATTGTGGTGCCCATCTCCCCTCTACTATTTTGTGGTTTCCATCTCCTCTCTATTATAGTGTGGGGTCCATCTCCTTTCTACTATATTGTACTATCCATCTCCTCTCCACTATATTGTATTATCCATCTCCTCTCCACTATAATGTGGTGTCCATCTCTTCTCGACTAGATTGTGGTGTCCACATTCTCCCTACAGTATTGTGCTGTTCATCTCCTCTCCACTATATCTTGGTGTCACTCTCCTCTCCTCTATATTGTGATGGCCATCTCTACTCCGCTACATTGTTGTTTCCATCTCCTCTCTACTATATTGTGGAGTCCATCCCATTTCCACTAATTTGTGTTCTTCATCTCCTCTCTACTATATTGTGGTTTCCATCTCCTCTCTACTATATTGTGGTATACATCTCCTTTCTACTTTATTGTGGTGTCCATCTCCTCTCTACTATATTGTGGTGTACATCTCCTCTCTACTATATTGTGGTGTCCATCTCCTCTCTATTATATTGTGGTGCACATCTCCTCTCTACTATATTGTGGTGTCCATCTCCTCTCCACTATATTGTGGTGCCCATCTCCTCTCTACTATATTGTGGTGTACATCTCCTCCCTACTATATTGTGGTGTCCATATCCTCTCTACTATATTGTGGTGTCCATCCCATTTCCACTAATTTGTGTTCTTCATCTCCGCTCCACGACATTGTGGTGTTCATTTCCTCTCCACTATATTGTGGTGTTTATCTCCTTTCCACTGTATTGTGGTGTTCATCTCCTTTCCACTGTATTGTGGTGTTCATCTATTCTCCATTAAATTGTGGTGTTTATCTCCTCTAAACTATATTCTGGTATTCATCTCCTCGCCACTATATTGTGGTGTCCATCCCCTTGTTACTTCTTACACCGTCGACCCCCCATATTGCTTTGGCCCATAACTGTACTAGTGTACAAAATATTAAATTTCTAAAAAAATTTTTTAAAACTGTCTAAATCTGCAGTTTTTTAAAAAAAATTTTAAGACTTGTTGCTTCCTTAACTTAATTTCTGAAGTTTAGTCACTGTTTAAATTTTTTTTTACACTTTTAAAAATGTTTATAATTTTTTATAAATGTTTTAAAATCTTAACTTCTTAAAACTGTTTTACTTTTATTGTTTATTTCAAAACTTTTTAACTGTTTAAAATCTTAAACGTTTTAAAAGTTTTTAAACTGGGTTATTCTTTCACTTTAGCTTTCTAAAATTTTACAACTTTTAAAACGTTTTGAGATACTACAATTTTTTAAACTTTTTTACAATCTTAAATTTTCAAACTTTTCAAACTTGTTACTTCTTTACCTTTAACTTTCTGACTTTTCAAAACTTTAAAATTTTTTTGAAATTTCAATTATTTTTTTTTAATATACTACATTTTAAAAACTTGTAACAATTGTTACTTATGTAGCTTTAACTTTCTGACTTTTCGAAACATTTAACATTTGTGAATTTTTGAATTTACCTTTTTTTAAATTTTACTTTTTCGAATTTTAAATTCTTTAACTTGTTAAACCCATCGACCAACAGACCGGTCGCTTTACCCGCCATCTTCAAATTTTAAAAACATTAATTTAAAATAGCAGAGTCACGACTTGTCTGCCCTTAGAAACACCAATCCTCCAACCCGATCCTGGGATTCGGATCTGTCACCTTCACACAGCACCTGGCTGCAGCAACAAATAGGCATAGGTCACCTATCTTACCCACGCCAGCACCTTTACACTGTTGATAATTATCCTTAGACCACCCCGCAGTCACACATCCCGACCATAAGGCACCTACCGTACCGACGCCACCACTTTTACTTTATTACGGTTTTCATTTAAAGAGCTGTAACCCATATGATGATAGTGTATAAGCCACTAATATCCTATACAGACCATAAAACCGCCTCCTTAACAAAGAAAACCCGTCTTACACCTACTCCACGGCCGATCCCCCACATCGAGGACGAGCACTGTAACCCTAACACACCGCCCACCCACCCACACACGCCCGCACACACACACACACACACACACACACACACACACACACACACACACACCGATCACGCGACGCTGGCCGAATTTCAGAATTATTAAAGGAATAATTTTGCCAAAAATCAGTCAGTGGTTATTTATGAGTTATATCCCCTTGACTCCGCATTGAGAATGCGGAGTCGATTTTGGGCGGAATGGTGTGACGCCACATAGAGCTATATAAGGAAATACTCGCCAAACTCCGCATCCTGACTCCGCAAAAACAGTGGTATAACTTCCTGACGTAATACTAACATGTTAGTCCAACTGACCGGGGTAAGAGTTGAACCAGCTACCTCGGGATAAGCACACCGGATGTTTAAGAACGAGAGGTCTTATCCATTCGGCCGTAGTGGCCTCTGTCAGATGATTCTGTAAATTAATCAGATTACCACATGACAGTACCTCAAAGAGAGCACTAGCATTATGATACTACCGAAAAAGACCAAGCAATTAGCACTTACCGGTTCCATAAATTAATCAACATGCCACATGACAGTACAGGGAGTCCCCGGTTAACGTCGAGGTTACGTTCTTGGAAAACGCGACTTTAAGTGAAACGACGTACAGCGAAACACTATTTCCCATAGAATTACATTAAATACAGTGTATTATGTAATGTTTATTTTGATGGTTGTTGATGTTTATTGGCTGAAGGTGATTTCAAGTTCAAGTCCTTTCTGGTGTACCACTCAGGGCTCTGAAGGGCTACTCAAAGGACCACTTGCGCATCATATGGGGTGCCAACAAAAAGTCTTGGATAACAGGAACGTTATTCCAGGAATGAGTAACTGTTTATGCTATTCCTGCTATAAGGGAATATTGTGCTATAGAATACCTAGCATTTAAGATTCTGCTGATATTGGATAACGCCCCTGGTCATCCAGTCAATATTAACGACTTGTCCGAGAACGTCAAGTTTGTATCCATGCCACCAAACACGACTTAATTGATCCAGCCAGTGGACCAAGGTGTAATTGCAACTTTCAAAAGTTATTACCGGTATTTGCGTCGCATCTTCTCACAGCACATCAAGGCTACGGACTGTAAAGGTAAGCCTACGAATAAGGTATTCTGGCGAGATTACAAGATCCTCAAGGCCATTGACAACATTGCGGATTCCTGGAGTTAGGTGACGTCAGCATGCATGAATGCTGTGTGGTGAAAACTGGCCAGAATGTGTGCACGACGTTTGTGAATTTGTTGACGTTCATGGTATCAGACGGCAGATGGCTAACTTAGCCACTAAAGCTGGCTTCAAAGGGATGGAGAAAGCTGACATTGATGATATGCTTGCATCACATGGAGAAGACTTGTCTAATGAGGACCTGATGAATGCAACTCGACGTGCAGACAGCTGAGCAGGAAGAGGCCCACCCTGGTTCAACACACCCCCCCCCCCCCCGCCACCACCCCTCATCCCCACTCGAATGTTGACAGCTGAACGTTTGTCACAATTCTTTCAATTGATTGATGTGGAATGGACATAATAAATGAGGATGACCGGACAGAGAACCGGAGCTCCAAATTGTCGAGGGCAGTAACAAGCTTCATCAACTGCTTTACATAGAGAAGAGCAGAGAAGAGCCAGGGCAAGAGGTAGGAAGAGGTTACAGTTCATCCTTAGATGAAGAGGTAGAATTTAATGCCTCTACGCCCCAATAACTTTACCACTCGCCCTCCAACCCAGCTCTATTTAGCCAATAAATATCAACAACCATCAAACTAAACATTACATAACACACTGTATCTCATTTAATTCTATGGGAAATAGTGTTACACAATACGTCGTTTCACTTAAAGTCGCGTTTTCCAAGAACGTAACCCCGACGTTAACTGGGGCCTCCCTGTACTATAATACGTTTGGGGATACCTCTATTTATGTTTGTGTGTCTACGATGACATCTATAGAGCGCGTTGCTTATTTATGCCTTATTATTCCTGAATTCCTTGTTTGCACTGTTGCCAGTGTATTCTTGTGCCCGCTTCTGCCATTATACTAAAGACCACGGATGTTTATGGCATATCTTAAAATCATTGCTGTTGTTATATACTTCAACTGTTCAGGGTTGTTTGCCTAATGCATTAGTATCACTTATTTTCTGTGTAATAAACCTCTATCGGTTTGTTGGGTTTCTTACAATTTCACCAGAACATGGTTAGTACGAAACTGGGTAGTCAATCAATCCCGACTCTGAATGTTAAATCTCACATAACTTAGAAATACGATCTGCTTTGAGAGAGGTTCTTTTGTTTCTTCTGTATATTATATAGTTCAGATGTTTAAAATACCCCCATCTCTTCTTCACTACATTCTTCTCGTTCTTATCATCATTAAGTGTCGTGCAAACGGGCGTATGAGATCATGCTTCTCCGCGACTCCCACTCTCCTGTAGAATGTATCATTTACCATGGTCTTTACCTTTCCCTGTCAAGATAAAGGCTGCAAAGAATGGCTTTTCTTTGCTTTTGTCGTGTATCATCATCATCATCATCATCATCATCATCATCATCATCATCATCATCATCATCATCATCATCATCTGTGTGTGTGTGTGCGTGTGTACGCGCATGCGTGCGAGCGTGCGTGCGTGCGTGCGTGTGTGTGTGTGTGTGTGTGTGTGTGTGGAGTCTGGACAATATACGCCAAGCAAGAGAAAAAAAGTCAACTAACTTATTTTTATCGACAGACAACCAACCAGTTCTATCAACCGTTTTCATCCCTTGAATATGTACACGTGTCTCCTGAAGTGACCACAAAGTGATCATGTTCAACCCATTTGTGTTCTGAAATTTCCAGTATATCAGTTTTTATGCATTACTATTGCTTTACTTACGTATTATTGTATGTTTGTTTTACTTTACTATTTGTACGTTTACCATATAGGCTTCTAACATGCCATGTTCCCATTGTTATTCTCTTCTTTAGCCTCTCCACGTTTATGTCACTGTAGAGAAGGTCAATGACGGTCTCCCTGGCGTAGCGGTTAACGTCTTTCTCCGTAATCCCGTATATTCTCGTGAGTAACGCAGCTGCGCGAGATTCGGTAGCGGATCATGCCGCGTTGGTTACTTACGGGGGTATGTGAGCCGGTCGCTCAGAAAGCAATAGCAAACTACTTAGCGTAATCTTGCCTAGTACACCAACAGCAACTGAAAAATGCTGGCGTTGACTGCAACGTCCTGTAAGGGATTTGCAACAACAACAAAAAAAGAGAAGGTAATTTTTATATAACAGTATCACTCGTTGTACGTTCACCAGATGACTGCGTTGACATTTTGTGACTGATGATATCGTGCAGGCTACCAACAAGAAACACCAGGGAAGATGTACTTAAGACATCAATTAAAAGATCCATTACGCTAATATATCCTATTAAAACACAGAATCAAGTTTAATGGGTTTTAACAGAAATCGATAAGTTATAATGCTTCCTTCTTAAACAATTAGATCGACAGAAGAGTGTCTTCACTGTAACTACCGTGGCGAAGACGCGATGGCAAAGTGAGAAAATTTCCAGGAAATTACAGCTAAAAACAATAATTGGTACTAGCCAGAGGCGTTGCAAGATCAGAACGTTGGAAGGAGCGAGCATTTGAAAGCGTGCGATAGGAAACTCAAGGTGTCTTCTATGATAACTTCCATCGCACAAGAAAAGAATGCCCCACATTTAATAAACAAGACTCGGGGGCCCCGTTCGCCCCTTTATACCCGTTCAGTTGTTTGGCTTGCTTTCTAAATGAAACTGACCATTACGAGGAATGAATCTGCTACTTCGCCGACAGTGCACTGGAAGTTTAAGAGTGAGTGTGTGTAAGAGTGATCTCACAAAAACTTTACATTTGGTCAGTTATGAGGGTCTGTTCAAGGCGCTAAAGAAGATCGAATACCCGCCAACTCTTCTGTCCCTTGTGGAATCGTTCAACACAGGCACGAAGGTACAATTAGTGTTTTGATGGTGCATTTTCAGAAGAATTTGACATCAAGATTGGAGTTAAGCAAGGTTGTGTATAAGTTTGTGTACTTGCTTTCACAATCTTTGGAATATACTTTTCACTTCTATGAATATGCCTTTCTTAATCGCAATGGCGTGATGAAAGTTTCAGGGAAATTGAAAACAAACACGCCACCAGGAATACCAAATTAATGCACTCAAGAATTAATGACATCACTGAGAAAAGAACACACACATCAACAGGTTGCTTAAAAACCAACGATGGCAAATTCATGATAGAAAAAAAAAATCCATTTGTATATGCATGGTCGGTTTATATTAAAGACATGTATGATAGAAGAAAAGAACAGTATAACAATCGGAATAGTAATGAAGAACCGTTAATTTTTAAGACAGAATTTTAGAATGCTCATAATCATATGAAAACTGGCAAGACGACGTGTCCACACAACATCACAACAGAAATGATCAATGCCTTAGAGCAGGGGTGGGCAAACTACGGCCCGCGGGCCGTATGCGGCCCGCCAAGGGATTTTATGCGGCCCGCGAGGGCATTTAGAAATAAACATTTTAAATTCGTTTTTAAGTTATTTTGTTGAATTTTACAGAATTTCATGTACCGTTATGATGAATGTCGATAAAAAAAACGTAAGACTGAAGATGAATGCCGTGTTTTTATTGATGAATGGACAACTAAGTACTGTTTTATAAAAGTTGGTAGCAAATCAGTTTGTTTGTTGTGTCGTGAGTCAGTGGCTGTCTTCAAGGAGTACAATTTAAAAAGACATTATCAAACAAAACATTACGATCTCGGATACAATTTAACGACCGAAGAGAAGGAAAGGAAATGCGTTGAGTTGGATGAAAAATTTGGAGAAAACAGCGAAACTGTTTTCACTAAACAGTCCCTTCAATTCAAGATGCTGCAACTGAAGCTAGTCTTGTGCTGTCACACAGAATTTTAAAACAGAACAAGCCATTTTCTGATGGCGAGTTCATCAAGGAATGTTTGCTAGATGCAGCAAACATTATGTGCCCAGAAAAAAAAAATGAAAAAAAAGAAGATTTGACAACATTACTTTTTCAAAGAGAACTGTGGTCAGACGAGTTGACAAGATCAGTGACAATTTGATGCATAAACTTCAAGATGCAAGTAAACAATTTTTGTGATACTCTCTTGCATTGGATGAGAGTGCCGATGTACATGATACTGACGAATTATTGATATTTATACGTGGAATAAACACTTCTTTCAAGCTCACTGAAGAGTTACTGAGTGTTGAGTCACTCAAAGACACAACCACAGGCATGATATATTCAATGCTGTAATAAAACTGTATTGAAAGAACTGGTTTGGTTTGGAACAAGATGGCAAGTGTTACAACTGACGGAGCTCGTGCTTTGACTGGTGGGTCTGGTAAAGTTGATAAGTGATAAGATTAAAGCAGAATATCCAGACTACACATTATTACCACTTCACTGTGTGATTCATCAAGAAAGTCTGTGTAAAACTGTTTTAATTATCAAGCATGTTAATGACCCAGTTGTCAGTGTCATCAACCTCATCAGATCAAGAGGACTTAATCACAGACAGTTCAAGTCATTACTTGACGATTTGGAAACTGAACATTCCGATGTCCTGAACCACACCAAGGCTCGATGGCTGAGTCTCGGCAAGGTGTCGAGGCGAGTGTGGGAACTCAGAGAAGCAATAGTGATGTTCCTAGAGATGCAGGAAATTGCATGTGACTTTAATACTAACATTGTCAATAAAAAGTGGTAGTTAGACTTTATGTTTGCCATTGAAATTATGGAAAAGTTAAATGAACTGAATGTCAAACTTCAGGGCAATGGTGTGTTTGCACATGAATTGTATGTATATGTAAAATCATTTCTGGCAAAACTCTCACTTTTCTCCAGACAAGCAAATGAAAAAAGATTTTGTCACTTCCCTTTGCTGAAACAAGAATCCATTTCTGGTGAAATGACTGAAAAATACAAAGCCCAATTAGATGCATTGATTGAAGAATTTGGATGGAGATTCCAAGATTTCAAGAAACTAGAACCATAGTTTAATATTCTCAGTTCACCTTTTAGTGCAGAAGCTGATACAGCCACAGAGGACATACAGTTGGAGCTGCTTGACTTACAAGCAGATCATGACCTGAAAGAGAAATTCAAGACAGATGGTTTGCTGGCTTTCTATGGATCTTTATCACAAGAATCATTTCCCAACTTGAAACACTTTGCAGCTAAACTTTTATCATTATTTGGAACAACATACATTTGCGAACAAGCATTCTCTTGCTTGAAGATCAACAAAGTTAAGAATATGTCTTTATTGTCGGACTGCAACTTGCATGCTGTCATGCGAATTTCAACAAGTAAACTTGCTCCAGATTTCAAGAATATTGTCAAAAATTGCAAGCAGTTACATACATCTCATTAGAAATCAACAACTATAGTGACAATGTAGTCGCTGTGTGTCTAAATTAAAGCCATTAATAGATAATAAAGAATATTTGTTATAATAACAAGTTGTAAAATCGTGTTAACAAATTAGTAAAAGTTATTGTCCATATTGTCAAATATAATGTATAAGTGTATAAGTAAAATAAAATTGCAATATTTAGTTATTTATACTGCTTAATAATCTATAAATAATTAATAATTACTTATTGTGATATGTTGCTGTAAACAATATATATATATATATATATATATATATATATATTATGCGGCCCGCCAATAGCTTTACATATGTCAATGCGGCCCTCTGCACGGAAAGTTTGCCCACCCCTGCCTTAGAAGAATGTGGAATAGACCAGGTCACCAGACTGTTGAACGCAATATACGATACTGGAGATATACCTCCTGAATTATGTAATTCTGTATTTATTGTAATCTCGAAAACATCAGGAGCTTTGGAAAGTAATCAACATAGAAGAATTAGCATAATGTGCCACATCACGATGAATTTACTAAGAATCCTCATGCAAAGAGGAAGACAATGCACTCCGAAATAGGAGAACACCAAAGTGGGTTCGTAGAAGACAAAGATACAGTAAAAGCTGTGTATGGAAGTAAATAAAGACATACATCTTTGCTTTATTGACTTCACAGAGGTTTTCGATAAAGAAAGACATGTCAACCTGACGAACATTTTTGCAGATTCACAAATTGATGGGAGGGACCTTAGACTTGCAAGACAAATTTATTGCAAACAAAAAGCTGCCAGAGGTGAGAGACAGGGATGTGTAATGTCTGCAGATCTTTTTTTCTCTATACAGTGAAAATAATTTCAGAAATTTAGAAGATATAAGAGCAATCACCTTTGGCGGACGTAACATCAATAACAGATATGCGGATAATACAGTACTGATTGCAGACAATGAGCAGGGTCTGCAACATTTAGTAGATGCAGTTGTTGCACACAGTGAACAGCTCGGGTTATACATAAATTTAAGAAAACACAGATTATGGTCCTCACAAGGAAGAAAGAAATACCACAATGTAATATACCAAAAATGGGAAATGGGAATATTTTTAAACAAGTGAATCTGTACAATTATCTCGGAGCAGCCATAAAATATGATGAGAGATGCTTTAGGAGATTAAAATAATAATTGCCATGGCGGAAATATGATTCTGCAAGATGGAGAACATACTGACCAATAAAAAGATGCCATTTGCAATGAGAAAAGGAGTGTTGAAGTGCTACGTTAAAACCTGTACTTTTGTATGGATGCGAAGCGTGGACAATGATCAGATACGCTGAAAAACAACTAATTGCTGTAGAAATGTAGTTTCTGCGAAAAATTAAAAGAATACCATAGACAGACTGAAAAAAAAAAACAATGAACAAATAATACAAGAAAGAAATGACACTGATTGGAGAAATTAGAGGAAGACAGTCACAACTTTCGGACATGTCATGAAAAGAAATAAACTAGAGAACTTGGTGACAACTAGCAAGATTGAGAGGAAAAGAACAAGGGGAAGGCAAAGAAGTAAATACCTGGATGGCTTGGCCATGTTTTATGGTAGAGACAAGAACACAGAGCAGACCCAAGACTCTGGTTATCGTGTGATAAGCGAAACATGACCGATCACACATATCGCCATGGCATATGATGATGATAATGATCAGGATGGTGGTATACGCATTCATTCTCGTTCAGATGGCAGCCTCTGCAATATTCAGACATTATGGGCCAAGAAAAAATTTAGAAAGAGATCAGAGAGTTGCTTTTTTTTTGCAGATGATGTTGCAGTTATGACTCACTCTGAGGAAGAATTGCAACGTCTAGTATCTGCATTCTCCAATGACTGTTACACATTTGGTTTAACAATTAGAAATAATAAGACACAGATTATGACACAAGGCGCAAATGGGATACCATTAATCTTAATTGATGACGCAGAACTAGAGATGGTAGACCATTTCACATGTCTAGGATCAGAAGTCTACAACACAATATGCCTAAATCAGGAAATCAACATCAGGGTTGGTAAGGCAGCAATAACAATGAACATGTTAATAGAATGCTGGAAGAACAGGAAGCATACTGCCAAAATAAATGTCCTATTCTATTAAGCCAGTGTTCTTAGTACTCTTCTTTATGGCGGTGAGATGTATCAACTTACTAACACCAAAAAAATTTTGAAATTGGTTTTTAAAAAG
>JACEFZ010026226.1:0-49184 GCA_014155875.1 Cepaea nemoralis
CTAAACTTGTCTAGATTCTGTTAAGGTATTTCCCAACTTGTCAGATATAATATTTAACTGAGGTTGAATATTTCTTGTCAATAACTTCATTTCTTTGAACATTTCGTAATCTCTTCCAGCCTTATGATATTGCTCTATTCTGGTACAGCAATCTTGTATATATTGGTTTTTGTCCTTTCTTGTGTTCTTTCTTATTTCTCGACTTAAAGATTTATTCAAAACAATGTTTTCCCGTAGTGAATTTGAATAACTAAGACACAAACATTAGATTGCACGATTTATTGCCTGGCATATTTCGCTGCATCTCGTCAGGTACATAATGCAGAAATCACACAACTTACGTGAAATTAACTAGATAAATCCTTCAAGTTGAAATATACACAAATTCGCACAGTAATGTCACTTAACTACCACGGTAATTTTAAGCTGACTAACATGTCTTTCTGTTTACACAATTCTGGCTTGCGTTGATAGATCATAATTGCTTCTGCAAATTTTAACAAGCGAGTATTTTGTGTTCTAAACAACACGCGAAATGCAGTGTCTCTGGACACAACATGGCCACTGGCGACAATGTGCCTGCCGATTAAAGACGCCGGGAGCTTCCGGTGTGTCGGCTCCTCGCGGCTAGCATCTCCTGTGTGTTGTATCTTGTTGACCCATTGAGGTATGTGTTCTGACACCCGTTTGTTAAGCTGTCTCTCCGTTCGACCAATGTAAACGGCCTGGCATCTACATGTGAATTGGTAAATACAATTGTTTGTGGCGTACAGAGGAACAGGCTCTTTGACTGTTGGTGTAGGAATGGGTACGGTTTTACATCTAATGACTGGAGTTGCAGCACAGAATGTTCGACCTACTGCTGTAGTAAGCCGGTCTTGTAGACGTTGCATTACGTCATCCCCTCGAAAGGTTAGCTGGATGAATACCTTGAGTTTAGGGACTGTAGTTACGTCTGCTTTGGGTTTAGGCTGTTGGCAATGGCGCTTTATAAATCCTGTGGAGTACCCATTCAGGTTAAGACATTCTTCAGAGTTTCAAATTCCTCTGTCAGTGTGTCCTGGGTGCATATCTTTCTAGCACGGTCAAACAAGGTCCGTACTAAGCCCCGTTTGTACTGGACAGGTGTGAAGCTTTGAAAATTTAGGTATTGGCCAGTCCATGTTTCTTTGCGATACACCGATCTTTGAATTTTTATATTTCATGCCACTGTTATCGGATTCACCTCCTTTCTCTTTCAGTTCCCTTCGTTGTTTTATTAATTCTAACGTTCTGAATGTAATCCATGGCTTATGTTGCTTTCCCTTGGTGGGAAGTAAATCTTTGGCAGCAGTTATCAAGATATCTCTAGCTTGTTCTGCCAATTCACCAAGTGTCAATTCCTCCTGTATAGACATCAAGACCCCAAAATGATTCTTCACTTCTACGTTGTATGCATCTGGTATTTTCGTGAGATCAAAACGAAGTGGCCTTGGTCTTCGGGTAAGCTTTTTGGGTCTTATTTTCTTATCTGCTTCTAATAACTGATGATCTGTATCACAGTCTGCACTTCGTTGAGGTTTTTGATCTCAATCTTCTTTGTATTAAAATATAATCTATCTGTTTTTTTTTTGGTAGTTCTGTCCGGGGACTTCCACGTGAAGTCTTCTTGGGTGTTGTTTAAAAAGAGTGTTGGCTTTTGTTAACTCATTTTCTTGTGAAAGTAAAAGGCCTCTTTTGTGAACTGAGGCATACTCTGCTCATGACACTAACCAAAACATTTGTACACTAATCGATACTTGATGGGTGATTTGGTCAATATCACACCTGTCGCCTTATCTTCCATACATTTCCTGATACGAATTTAAGACTGTTGACCACATTAGTCCGAGTCTTGAAAGAAAATTCCCGAAGTAACGTATTATTTATAAGATAACTAGCTGACCCGGCCCGGCTTCGCCCAGTTCTTGGTGGGGAGCATCTCATTTAATTCATATAAGTAGTCATATAAGCTCCCGTTCCCGTTACCGACTATCTGTCTGTCTGTCTGTCTGTCTGTCTGTCTGATCCGGCCCGGCTTCGCCCAGCCCCTGATGGGGAGCATCTCATTTAATTCATATAAGTAGTCATATAAGTTCCCGTTCCCGACTGTCTGTCTGTCTGTCTGTCTGTCTGTCTGTCTGTCTGTCTGTCTGTCTGTCTGTCTGTCTGTCTGTCTGTCTAATCATTTATTGGTTGCAGTTAGAACAACCTTAGATAAACGAAGACCAACTTACAAAAAGCATTAGAAAGAGCACTTGAAAGATCTTTACATCTTCCCCAACAATTAACTTGGGTAAATGGAGCAGCGGCAGCAGCAGCAGAAGAAGAAGAAAAAGGTGGAGTAGGAGCTGGAAGGAGGAAGAGGGAGGTGGAGGAGGGAGGAGTAGGAGGGAGGAAGAGATAGGCGGAGAGAGGAGGAGGAGGGAAGAGGAGGGAGGAGGAAGGAGGAGGAGTAGTAGGGAGGAGGAGGGATTAGGAGGAGGAGATGGAGGAAGAGGGAGGAGGAGGGAGGAGAAGGAGGGAGGAAGAGGGAGGAGAAGGAGGAGGAGGGAGGAAGAGGGAGGAGAAGGAGGAAGGAGGGGGAGGACGTAGGAGGAGGAGGAGGGAGGAGGAGGGAGGAGTAGGAGGAGAGAGGAGGAGAAGGGAGGAGGAAGGAAGAGGAGTGATTAGGAGGAGGGAGGAGGAGGAAGGAGGAGGAGGCAGGAGGAGGGAGGAGAAGGGGAGGAGGAGGGGGAGGAGGAAGAGGGAGGAGGAGGGAGGAGGGGGAGGAGGGAGGAGGAAGAGGGAGGAGGAAGGAGAAGGAGGAGGAGGAGGAGGGAGAAGGAGGGAGGAGAAGAACGCAGGAGGAGGAGGGAGGAGGAGAGGGAGGAGGAGGGAGATGGAGGAGGAGTAGGGAGGAGGAGGGAGGAGGAGGAAAGAGGAGGAGGAGGGAGGAGGCGGAGGGAGAAGGAGGAGGGAGAAGGAGGAGGGAGGAGGAGGAGGAAGGGCATGAGGAGGAGGGAGGAGGCGATGGAGGAAGATGGAGAGAGATTGTCGGAGAGGACGGAGGGGGAGAGGAGGAGGAGACGGGGATGAAGAGGGAGGAGAATGAGAGGTAGGAGGGAAGGAAGAGAAGGAGGATGAGGAAGGAGGGAGGGCATAGGGAGGACGTAGGAGTAGGCGAGAGTAGGCGGATAGAGGAGGAGACATGGAGGAGGAAGGAAGAGGCGTGATTAGGATGATGGAGGAGGAGGAGAAGAGGAGGCCAGGATGAGGAAGAGGAGGAAGGGAGGAGGAAGAAGGAGGAGTGAGAAGAGGGATTGAAGGAGGGCGGAAGGAGGGAGGAGGAGGAGAAAGAGGGAAGAGTAGGATGGAAGAGGTGAGAGGGAGGAGGGGAGGGGAAGAGGAGAGGGTAGGAGGTGGAGGGCGGGGAGAGGGTAGGAGGAGGAGGAATATAACGCATATGCCTGTATATTTAATAATGGCTGAAGTTGTTCCATGTCTTCTTAGAGTTGGCGACAGTGTAAAGAAATATAAAATCTTCAAACTTGATAGAGATAAGGTAACTATTATTTATTTATTCTTTAAGCATAAAAAGATGAGTTACAATGTTATGCATTATGCATTATTTTTATGAAAACTTTGAAAATGACTTAAAGATTGTATCACTATTTATTATAACTCATATGCCGGTATATAACTATGGACTAAGAGTTTATAAATCTTTGAAAACGATGCCAACAATATGACTATAAGTTATACAGAAAAGTTATGCCCCTTGAAATAACTTTTACAGAGTTAAGTCCCCTCGCTGTATATAAATTACAATGAAAAATGGAAAATTAAATAATATTGGGTAAGCAGCCGATTTCACACTAAAAAAATATCACAGTGGGTTGCGCTGGAATGAAAGGAAGACGTGTAGAAAATTTCATCTCAATCGGATGGGCCGTTCGCGAGCGCATAAAGGACATATGGACATACAGACAGACAGACGGAGATCGCCTTTTATATATAAGATGACGAAGACTTCGTTCCCGAAGAGTGGTAATGTAACCTATCATGCAAGTTGTAAGAAGCGACTTAAGATGGTTGACGCGACACTGTTTACATCAACCCGTAGAAAACTTCAGTTGCAAAATTCAACCATTCGTGAACACGTGTACAGAAAGTAGGACATATGTGAGTTGGCAGAGGGCTTGTGTCCAAGGGGAGTTGATTGGAAGAAGAAAAGGAAGAAGAAGAAGAAGAAGAAGAAGAAGAAGAAAAAGAAGAAGAAGAAGAAGAAGAAGAAGAAGAAGAAGAAGAAGAAGAAGAAGAAGAAGAAGAAGCAGCAGCAGCAGCAGCAGCAGCAGTAGCAGCAGAAGAAGAAGATGAAGAAGAAGAAGAAGAAGAAGAAGAAGAAGAAGAAGAAGAAGAAGAAGAAGAAGAAGAAGAAGAAGAAGAAGAAGAAGAAGTAAGAAGCAGCAGCAGAAGAATAAGAAGAAGAAGAAGAAGAAGAAGAAGAAGAAGAAGAAGAAGAAGAAGTAAGAAGCAGCAGCAGAAGAATAAGAAGAAGAAGAAGAAGAAGAAGAAGAAGAAGAAGAAGAAGAAGAAGAAGAAGAAGAAGAAGAAGAAGAAGCAGAATCAATACTTTGGTGCGAAAATCTATCACAAAACTAAAACTGAATATGTTGTCTGGGAGTCTGCACGCCTGCCATAATAAATGAACGAGTGAGTTTAAATTTTAGACAATTACGTACAATATACCCACTGGCACAATAACTAGCCATGTGAATGAAAACCAACATAACGAACTGACAGTTACTACAGCTACACAGACAGTTAGTTACAAATAACTTGAAATTGAAAAATTGAAGAAATTGGAATGATTCGCCAGGAAAAATCTGTCCAATTAGCATCCGGTAGACCAGTAATTGGACATTTTAGAGCATGAGTAATGATGCTCTAGTAACAATGGGAGCCGAGGTAGCGTAGTCGTTAGACGATTGCCTGTCGGCCCAGTGGTGATGGATTCGAATCCGCGTCGAGGCGGATATTACAAAATTGATCTTGGTTCCCAGGTCGACCCAGCTTAAGATGGGGACCAAACATACTAGTAATTAAAAGCGTGATGGAGTGCTGAATGGTGAAAACATACAAGACTGGCGCCATACATCTAGTACATCTCGCTGAGTGGAAAACATTCCATGATTTCACTGACAATTAACAATACATCTCGCTGAGTGGAAACCATTCCATGATTTCACTTACAATTAACAATACATCTCGCTGAGTGGAAAACATTCTATTATTTCACTGACAATTAACAATACACCTCGCTGAGTGGAAAACATTCCATGATTTCACTGACAATTAACAATACATCTCGCTGAGTGGAAAACATTCCATGATTTCACTGACAATTAACAATACATCTCGCTGAGTGGAAAACATTCCATGATTTCACTGACAATTAACAATACACCTCGCTGAGTGGAAAACATTCCACGATTTCACTTACAATTAACAATACATCTCGCTGAGTGGAAAACATTCCATGATTTCACTGACAATTAACAATACACCTCGCTGAGTGGAAAACATTCCATGATTTCACTGACAATTAACAATACATCTCGCTGAGTGGAAAACATTCCATGATTTCACTGACAATTAACAATACACCTCGCTGAGTGGAAAACATTCCATGATTTCACTGACAATTAACAATACATCTCGCTGAGTGGAAAACATTCCATTATTTCACTGACAATTAACAATACATCTCGCTGAGTGGAAAACATTCCATGATTTCACTGACAATTAACAATACATCTCGCTGAGTGGAAAACATTCCATGATTTCACTGACAATCAGTGTTGCCATTTTGACGCTTTTCGCGCTAAATTTAGTGCTTTTTCAAGTAATTTAGTGCCAACAGTTTGCATTTAGCGCGGCCGCGCTAATTTGGTGCTTCACTTTGGTGCTTTTTAGGTGGGTAAAAATTACTTTAAAAAATCATTTTGGTGACACTAAAAAGCCGAATTTGAACTGAAGCGAGGGAGTAAAACAGACTTAGTACATTACCGTGCAATATTCAAGTAATTTAACTCCCCTTAATACGATTTAGTTGAAGTTAGTGACTGCAACGCGCAGGCAATATGCAATGCGTTAAAAGATTGTTTAAACAAGAATGGACTTGAGTTGCAAAGACTAGTTGCACTCGTCACTGACAATGCATCTGTTATGACAGGTGTAAACAGTGGAGTATATACAGAATTAAAATCCGTAGTTACTCATCTGGTACTAGTTAGGTGTGTATGTCATTCCCTTCAGCTGGCAGTGTCACAGGCTGCAGCTGCTTGTCTGCCCAGGAACATAGAGTTCATGATTAGAGAAACATATAACTGGTTTTCTCACTCAAGTCTTCGTCAAGCAAAGTACAGGAGGCTTTTTGCTTTATTAAATGATGGACAACATTCGCTGAAGGTTGTTCAATTAAGCCAGACACGATGGATGTCCATTCAATCTACCATTGTCAGAATATTGCAGCAGTGGGTCGAGCTCAGAACTCATTTTGATGTAGCAAGACTCAACTAGAGCTGTTATACAGCAGAACTTCTAAATTCTATATTTAGCGACATGAAAAACTACGTGTATCTCATATTTCTCAAGCATATTCTCGGAGAAGTTCAAAGTGTGAATAAGAAATTCGAAGCAGATATACAGGATCAAACAAAAATAGCGATCTTGTCCAACTCATTGATTATATCAGTTCAAAGACTGCTATTAATGTGAAAAAAAAAATAACAGAAAGTAATGCTATTCAAGATTATTTAGATCCTAATCGCAATCTAAGTTATGAGTTTGAGAAAGAAATAGCAGACTACCAGTTTCCTGATGAGAAAGAAATTCGTGGAAGGTGCATCCAGCTTTTAATAGAGCTGTTGACACAGCTGCGTTTACTTTTGCCCGATAACGTTCGGGTGTTGCAGTCCATGTCATGTCTTAGTGGAAGTGAATGTCTACAGCTAATGAAGCCCTGTATATTGGATCTTGCTAAAATGTTTGTAGACGATGCAGCTACTCTCACCCGCATCGATTTCCAGTGGAGAAAACTTCATCATATGCAGTGGACACAGACCTCCGACAGACTTGGACTGTGGGCAGAAATAGCCTCATACAGGGATGCCACCGGTGAAAATCCTTTCCAAGATCTTACAGATTTATCTTTAACTGTGCTCATTTTACCTCATTCTAATGCGGACGTCGAGCGTATTTTCAGTCAGATGGGAGTTATAAAAATTGCGGAACAGACAGAGCATCAAGTTTGACAGCTGTTTTGACTATTAGATATGGAATGAAGAGATATGGCAAATGCTGTCATGATTATAAAATACCTAAGGATATTGTACGAAAAATTGGATCACAGGAGGCATATACACGTTTCTTTCAATCATCACCATCATCATCGCAGGAGCAAACATATCAGGAAATAGCTACAGAAACAGATCTGGAATAAACTTCATTCTAATATTCAGTGATAATAATAAATTATAATGTGCTACTTTATAACATTTTGAATGAATACCGCCAGTGCTTGTTTTGGTGCTTTCCGAAAAAAATTATTATTGCAATTTAATGCTTTTTTGGTTCGAGAGTAGTTCTGATTGGGATTTGGCGGATCTGGAATAAACTTCATTGTAATATGAAGTGATAATAATAAATTATACTTTGCTACCTTGTTACATTGGTAATAAAAACAGTTGGTGCTTTATTTTGGTGCTTTCCCAAAAAATTTGGTGCTTTTTGGTGCTTTCTCATCAAAGGGAGATGGCAAAACTGCTGACAATTAACAATACTCCTCGCTGAGTGGAAAACATTCCAACATTTCACTTAAATTTAACAATGCGGTTATTGCACTCGCCTGGCGTTTCTGTCTATCATATAACTATATGGGGCGGAGGACAACATGGGCAAATGAGCAAGGGCTCTCGATCTTACACTTCCGGTGTTTTGATGCCAAAGTAGCGTGTTCAGCCCCTACACCGGTAATTGGGAACTAAAATGTTGACTTCTCGTCCTTTCTTGTGAACGTACATGATGGACTTATATATTGGATGTCATGAGCTAAATTAGTTAGTTAGTTAGTTACTCAGTTAGTTAGTTAGTTAGTTAGTTAGGTAGTTAGTTAGTTAGTTAGTTAGTTACTCAGTTAGTTAGTTAGTTAGTTAGTTAGTTAGGTAGTTAGTTAGTTAGTCGACAGGTCATCCTCATTGCACATCGAACCATTCAGTCCATAAGTGCTCGGATCCCCTCCTCAGCAAATCCCGCAGCGTGTAGCGGCTAACGACACCAGTTCTGTATTGGTTAATCAATTTCCTTTGGCTTCCTGCGTAGTGTTCTTATTTAGCAACACCTATTTTAATTTGCTGTTCTCGCAGTCTGACCATGGTTGTAGATTAACGGTCATCACTTGGTTCTCGCAAAAGTCTTACTTCTCGTAGGGCATTCAGAATGTCGGCCTAGTCCATGGCGCATCCGCCCTCCACAGTAGCCTTTCCTGCGAGCTTGTCAGCCCGCTCATTTGCTTGTACACCCGCATGTTTTGGGAAGAAGATAAAACTAATCTTTGCCAGCCGAGACCATTCCAGAGACAGCAACCTCTCTCTTCGGATCTACCCCATCTCTATCCTCTTGAGTATGCTCATTGAATCGGTAAGGAAACAAGCCCTAATGAATGTCTGTGTCTCGAGCCATGTTATTGCTTTACTTACTGCCATGACTTCCATAGTCAGGCTACTTGTGGTTTCAGTGAAAGCACCAGAGTCCTCCTTCACAATTCTCCCTCCAGCCTGGGCCGTAAAGTGCCCATGCGTTTCTCACATGTCGGACGACCGACCCATCTGTGTAAATGACAGCATAACCGTCTGACGAATTCTCGATAATCAACGCTTGTACTTCCGCCTCCACATCAGCCGGATTTTCTTGTCCGCATTTTCTGTCTAGTTGTATGCAAACAGAAAAGGACGTACAGAAATCTGTTGGCACATATACCTACTCCTCGCCAGATTCTAAGTCCTCAAGTGAACACACCTGTTGAAGAATGTCTTCGGCTAGACCATCTACGACTTTCCTCTTTTTTAACCTGCTGCCCTTCACCTTCATAATTTCACCATGCTGTGGATGTTGTGTGTTTGCGTTAACTCTGAGGTAGGCACTTGCTCTGCAAATTTGTATTCTGTCTTCAAAGGTTGGAAAATCAAGAAAGTAGCATATCGCCTTGTATGCTGTATCTCTTGTGCATCCAAGAATAATTCGCATATCTTCGTTCTGTATCCTTTCCATCCTTCCCATCTGCTTACGGCTGAGAGTCAGTATCGTCATCGCACACTCAAAAACAGACATGACCAGCCCCTCGCATAGAAGACATAGATGACGCTGCTCACAATTTGCTGCCGCCATCACCCGCATCGCACCCAGACCCCGCTTGGTCTTTGTTATCACCTGATCTATGTGCTCATTGTAAGCAAGGCTTCGATCAAAACGTATCGCCAGGTATTAAGTTGCCTGCGTGTAGCGAAACGCCAGTGGCCCATGTCCTTATGTATTCTGTTATTCTTGGTAAACAGGGGGAAACGGCTTTCGGAAGCTCTCAGTTCTTTATTCGCTCAATTCTCCATGAAAGATGGTTCTTTGGGTTATCTTCATACCACAATCTTTACATGGAGCGAGTATATATTTGTCTTTCCTTTCGGGTAGTCCCGAAGGAGCGCCTTGCGTCAAATGTGCACTGGTGCAGCGGCTGGTCAATTGATGGCCGGGCCAACACCTACCGTTTGAAAGTTGCAGCCTGTCCAGTGAGTTAAAGATTACGACAGAGATGCAACCTACTACTGAAGTGATGTAAAGGTAAATATGGGTTTTCGTTGGTCCAGGCAAAGCTTGGCCTATAAATATCTATTGTCTTAACGACTGAGAGGATATAGCAAAACAGCAGTCTTGCCATGTTGGGAGGGGGGTGACCGTTAGCCGATCTGGCTACGCGGCTTGTTCTTGGCAGCTGATGGACGAGTGATATCTGGATTCCTACGGCTTACCGTTACTTGGTGGTATCTCTCTTTTAAATATAGGCACATTAGATAGCTACGGGGATGGGGTCCACCAATCTAGAATATATCTTCTTGAGCCAGGGGATGCTAGCCACAGGACTATCTCTTTCGTCTGTCACTCGATAGGATGATGTCGGGAGGATAATGGACTCCTCTATCTCACTGAGAGAACCTGAACTTATATACCCTATGGTTTGTGCAGGGCAATGCCGGTACATTGGGGCGACAGCTCAGTCGAGAGCGGCGGCCGGGAGGGGTAGTATCTTCTTTGAATGGGGAAATACACGGTGTGCCATATAACCCCACTTAGGGGGGAGAAACACACCGATTGCTGGGCACACCACACCACAAGATCTTGGTTGCGAGAAAGGCAGGGTTTGCCAGTGAGAGGAAAGCATGGAAATGAATGTGCCCAATAATAATAAAGGCTTGGTATGAGTGTGGAATGTGTGTCTTGTAGACAAAACGTTCCTAGGGTGGACAACCTGACATCACCCAGCTGGAGGTCGACTCAAGCCCGGACGTAGCCAATCCAGGGCTACCTGACAGGTCAGGTATATGTCAAATATATTAACTGAGACCCTATTGGTCTTTAGGATTGTGTGATGCATGAGTCCGCCCAGTCGCTCAATATTGTTTGTTATCTCCAGGGTCCTCTTGTGTTGGATGTGACCAAATCGGACAGTATCCACACAGCTTCTGTGCTAGAGCCAAATACGTCTGATGAAGCCAGGTCAATGTATGAGCCATATCACACATGGTGTGCCTAACTCTGAGAGAGAGGCAAGGGCATATCTTGAGGAAATGACATAGGCCCGAGAACAGTTCAATGCTGGTTGAGACTACGCATGATTATCTTGCAAACTAATAAACAATGACAATTTGCAGTAATGGGGCATCTCGGGTCCTTTCATTGACATAGGCCCGAGAGCATTCAACTTCAAAGTTGTGTCTACGCATGATTATCAGTCCTACCCATTTTGTTCCGGACATGAATAGACACCTATATAGGTTAAGTCCATGAACAATTCCTCAACAACCAGTGGATTTGATTCTACAGAAGCCTGTGGAACTTACACCCAAGTACCGGGGAGGAAGGAGCTTCCAGCACACAGGGTGAGACGTATATGGACAGATCGGACAGTATTTGAAGCTGGGTCTGTGACTATGGCTACTTGAGGCTATGTGCCTGAACTTATCTGTGTGGTGTCTGTTTAGAACTATCTGTGTTAACTGCCTTGATGTTTTCCTGTGCTGTCCTTTATTGATTTAATAAATCAAGTTTTAGTTTATTCCAACGATCACTGTGTTATATATATGGATCAGCCAGAGGAACACGACAGGAAATAGGTCCCTAGGTCGAAAGAAAGAGTGACAGTGAGTCCGGGGAAAACGGAGGAGGGTTGGCAGGTAAAGACCTATCCCAGCCAGGGCTATATATATAGAAGATTATTTAAACATTGTGACAGGGCTATTTGGGACCCTCCACGTAGCGTGTTACACTGCGTTCTTTCCGCAGTCTCGGAACACAAATTTACAGTTGGTGTTGGAGTGTTGACAATATTATTATTCAAAGAGAACCATGTCACTGTTGCTTTTGTTGGGGTGACCATTGCCCCAGCTTCAACTGTAGTTCCACAGCAACCTGATCTCTATTCTTACCCTGACGATACACTAAAACATCATCGGCATATGACAATGTCCTCCCCGGTCCAGTGATCTACTCGCTGGTGATTCTCACAGTGTAGGCGTTGAACAGCACCGGAGATAATGGTGATCCCTGTGGTAGGCCAGGATATATTGCTGTTGGTTCCGAAGTCCAACTGCCACATCTAAAAACGACTTTCCGTTGGAAGAGGGCTGCAGCGATCCAACTAAGGAGGAAAGGACTTATCTTGAGTTCAAGCATCTGAAGCATTAAGAAATCCAATGGTACTCTGTTGTACGCGTCCTCAAGATCAATCGCTGCAGCAAAGGTTTCAATGCCTGAGTGGAAACCTTCGTAGACATCATGGGCAAAGACTGCTGCATTGGTCCAGGTTTCTCTTTTCGGACGGTACCCACCCAGGGTAGGTGTGAAAACACCTTGCCTCTCTAGTTGGCTTGATATCTTCCTGGCAATTACCTTCTCCAGCAGCTTGCCTATTGTATTCTACTTTGTTATTACTCGATATCCCTGAATTTTTATGTAGTCTTTGCCAGGCTTCGGCAAGGGAATCAGATTGCTGTGTACCCATTCCTCCTTGATGCTAGCACTCCCTATACTGTTGTTGTACATGTCTGCTAGTTTCTCTAGCTCCATGTCGGTATACCTATTGATGTCGTTGTATCTTATGCCATCTGGCCATGGAGCGCTGATTTTTGATCGTCGAAGCAGAGCCTTGATTTCTTTCACTGTCACTGTGACTTCATCCGAAATGTTCCGGGCCGTGCACCTGTCTGAGGTGACGTACTTAGCAAGATTTCGGCCTCTAATGTCTGTCTGATTGCTCTGCTCTAGTTAGCGTTCGAAGAGGGCTTTGCCCTTGTCCTCGTCAGTCCTCTGCCAGATGAGGTCAGCACCTTGGAAGTCAGAAATGCTCTTATTCTTGACTACCCCACTTATGCTTTTATGTAGTCGCCAGAACAATTTCAGTGACTTGTCTGTACTTACTCTTTGACATCATCTGCTCATTTTTCACTTTTAACCACCTTGACCAGTTTTTTGAAATAGCTTACTTCTGTGTGCATCTTTATTTCTAAGTGCATGCAGGGACTAGGATGGGCAACTCTTTTCTTCTTGGCTTTTTGCAATTTCCTTGCATCACTGCGCTTATCCACTCAGGCCTTCTCCACCGCAAAATTCCACCAAATTTGTTGCTCCCAGCTTTTTTCCTGCCCTGAACATTTCTGCGCTTGTAGCACCTTATTTTACTCACCACAACTGGCCCTGTACTGTCATACTGGAAAGTCTTGACCGTTGACTTATGCTCTCTGGTTCTGCTTTTCTCCACCTGTATGCTGCAAGGGTGGTGGTCGCTGACGTGGTACCCTATAACGCCCCATCTACAAACTGTAGTGAGTGAAGAAGAAACCAGCGCCAGATCGATAGCACTGTCCTCATCACCTGGACGGCTTGATGTCCTGGACGCAGTTACTGTTGATACAAACCAGGTCAATGGTTTCAAGTGCAGTTTCGAGCTCCCTCCCCTCACCCCCCGTGTGTTGGAGGAAATGTTTCCCCATGATCTGCCTATAGCGTTGAAATCGCCACAGAAAATAACATTTCTCTCGTGACCTAATATGTCACTTAAGCACTGCCACTTCTGAGAATCCACGCTCGTGTTGCGGGCATAAACATTAACCAACACGAATGGTAGGCCGGACTGAACTCTAATACCCTGAATTTGTATGTCGTCATTGTCCCAACTGGACATATGCAGTTCTGAAGCCACCATACTGTCATGAATGAGAATCGCCATTCCCAGATGTCGCCTGTTGTAGAAACATTTGAAGCCGGCAATTTGGAGTAGTTGATCACCCAGTCTTTGTCTCATGGAGCGCTACAATGGCATTCCTGTAAACCATGTTTTCCAGAATAGGACCACGTTGTTTAACGCTGGCACAGTTCCAATATAGAATAGAGTATTCCTGAGGCCCAGACGGTCACATTTAAGTCTAAAACGTCTTACCCCACCTCGCATGCCTTGCCGTTTGCTGCACACCCCGCCGCCCCGCCGCTTTGCTGGGTTGACTGACTTCAGCATGGAGAACAAACGTTGGTCAACCATGGTAATTAACCGAACACCACAGAAACACACACGATGCGAAAATTCACTCAAGGATTGCTTCGCTCAATGCACGAACTCCGTAGCATCGGCGCAGATCTTGAGAAGAAACTCCGGGTATTACATCCTGGCACACAAGTCCGCCGCCATCTTGACCGGAACTAACGGTCCCATGAGCTAAATGAACAGTTATCTTGGACGGAAATTGTTTATTTAATGACAACGTCCAGAACCAAACACACCACAGGCAAAAGTAAAGCTTGTAATAATAACATAATAAGAAGCAACATTAGATTCAGTTATACATCCGGCTTAAGTGTTAAAACATTACAACATAACACAATTACAACATTACACCATTACTCCAGCAGGGGCCACGGAAGTGGAAATCCAGCAACTAATTCAGGATAATGCATGCAACAGGACTGTTAAAACTCCTTTTCTGCAGCCCCATGGTGGACCCCAGAAGTAGACAATGCTTGGAATGCAAAGAGAGCTGCAATGAAGCAGCTAAGGAAAGTGCGAGAGACACCCTGAAGCTCACGAGTGGAAGTGGACACAGCGGAAAATGTCAAGAAAGCGCTGTGCTGCAGAGGCCAAGAACGTAAAATGGGAATGTTTTATGAAGGAGATTGGAGCTGACAAAACACTGCGAAAATTCTGGAAACGGCACAGACAAATGCAAAGAAAAGATCGGCCTATGACAGTGGGAACAATTTATAGAGAGGCTGGTGTGCGCGTAACAATAGACAAAGAGAAAGGAGAGGCATTTCTCCAGAGAATTTTAGAGCAGACCAATCACAATGATGCGGATACCAGGGATGCAGTTAGAGATGAGTTATCTGGTACAATGGAGAATATGAATAATGAAAACATCATACTTGTTGAAGGTGTTAAACATATTTTGAAAAAGGCAAAAGACACGGCACCAGGGCCCGATGATGTTAGGTATGGCCACATGAAGGCTTTGAGCGATGTAGACCTGAAGGTGATGACCGACTGCTTTAATCAGAGCATTAGGACAGCATTAGTACCACAGGATTGGGTACACAGCTATCTCATCCCTCTCCCAAAACCATTTAAGGATCATTCAAAACTTAGCGGCTTTAGGATCAACACCCTTCAAAATACATTTGGGAAGGTTTTAGAGAAGATAGTCGCTGTCAAGCTGCAAGAGTTTGTGGAAAGGGGGAAGCTTCTTCCAAGAGGCATGGGGAGCTACAGGCCAGGAAAAGATACCTGGTCAAATTCGGCCACTTTTGCCTTTGACGTTTATGAGGGGTTCCAGAGTAGACAGGAAACGTTGGCGGCAGCGCTTGGTCTCGAGGATGCATACAATAGAATTTGCTATAATATTTTGATGACCTCACTGATAGAGAAGGGGGTCAATCCCTGGTTGGTGAACTGGATAGCAGCCGTCCTGCATTCTCGTAGGGTTGCTCTCCGTCTGGGTGCATGGACCTCAGAGCCACATATTTTAACCCCGGGACTGCCACAGGGATCTGCAATATCACCGGTGCTCTGTAACGTGGATACGAGCAAGATTGCAAACCTAGAAGCACCAGGGGTTGGAAGGATACTAACATTTGCAGATGATATTCTTGCATATAGGCAGGGGAGAGATAGGGAGCAAACAGCCCAGGAGCTACAGGCGACAGTAGACAAAGTGATTGACTGGTGCACTGAAATGAGTGCTGTCATCCACCCGGAAAAGGCGGCTGTTTTGTGGTGCTCTCTGCAACAGGATTGTGAGAGCTGATGTCCCAAGCCTCACGATAGATGGTAGAAGCGTCAACAGAGAGAACAAACTGAAGTATCTGGGAATCACATTTGACAGGAGTCTGTCCTTCAAGGACCATGTGGAGACGGTTGTGACAAGATCTCAAAAGGGACTCAATGCACTTAAAACTATGGCTGCAATGGACACAGAGCAGAGAATGCTCTTCACACTATACCAAGCACTTGATCCTCTCAGTGATTGATTATGGACTAGGACTGCTCACTGTCTCAAAGAGTCAGCTGGTGAAATTAGAGCGCATACAGAACGAAGCTATGCGGGTCATTCTGGGATGCACCAGAGACACCCCAGTAGTGTGTATGCGTTACATCCTTGGTCTGCCGACTGTTGCTGGTAGGCACAAGGTGATGCAGGCGAAGGCATACCTCAGAGTAGCTGCAGACACAGATCACCCGTTGCATGAGGCGCTGGACGCAGTTAAGGGTCAGAGACTGATAAGGAGGGAAATCATGGATGGCTCAGGCGGAGGATACGATCAGACAGGTGTGCCCTCTTGGAGAACATTAGGCGAGGAGAGGAGTGGGTCAGAGTGCCAGAGGAGCAGTCAGACTTGTGCAGAGTTATAATCACATTGAGCCGGGAGTGCAGGAGTGGCCAGCAGGGGCCACGGAAGTGGAAATCCAGCAACTAATTCAGGATAATGCTCGCCCGGGTGATGTGATGGTTCAGTGTTGAGAGGTAGGAGAAGTGCCTGGGGATTCTTAGCGAAAGCTAGTGGTCGACGTTTGGTGCAGGAGAGCCTGGCGCAATGATACCACAACATATAGCTTATGAATGGAGGTGGAGGACGGTCAGTGCAGCTCTCCGCTGGATGGAGAACACGATACATACACACATCGTGATTGTAACTAACTCAGAAAGCATGCTGAGGAGGGTGAGGATAGGCAGGCTTCGTGCAGAATGGCTTGCTTCGCTTCGGAGGTCACGGGTGACAAGCATCACCTGCATCTTTACTCTGGAGCATGCTGGTGTGCTAAGGAATGAACATGCGGACAATGAACAGCCAATCCGGCTGGCTCGGCAAAACTTGGTGGAGTATTGATACATGACAAGGCAGACGTGGTTGCGGCCTTGTGGGAGCACGTGTACACCTCGGAGGAGCAAACTGGATTACCATGGTCTGGCAAGAATGAGGCAGCGAGGAGTGACGAGGGATCTGGCCAACGCTCGACGCTCAGAGGAAAGGCGAGACGAACATATAATCAGATTGCTACTGGAACTATTGGTGTTGGAACTCTTCGCTGGCGCTGAGGATGGGGACGGAGCGCTTATGGGAATGCTCCGAATGCTGTGATGTCGGTTCCTAAATCAATCAGTCAATCAATCACCATTACAACATTACAAAATTACAACATTACAACATTACAACATTACAACACAACATTACAACATTACAACATTACAACACAACATTACAATATTACAACATTACAATATTATACATTACAATATTACAACATCACATTCTTGTACCGGTCAGATTGACTAAAATGTTGGATTGGGGACGTATATTACAAGTACCTTAGCAGCCGGAGTAGGTTTGCCTGCTGGCGAGGGACACTGGTAATAGGGAGAGCTAATTCACACGCAATAACAGTCCAATATACTAGAATTAGTAGCACGTGTATGGACTAAGCTTGAGTTCAAAGCGAGTAAACGCAAAAAAACAACAAACCAAAAACTAAATAAACAAAAAAAAAACAAACACACACATACACAAAACAATAATGAGTGGGAAGGATAATGTTCAGGGCCTACAAGATGACCGTGTAAGGCAGAACTATCATGAGGAAAATCCAGAAGTGCACAAAAGGCATCAATCATCACATAAAGAGCCACAATTAATGATTTATGACATTTACATAAAACATGAACGAAAGAGTTTGGACGAATATTCCCAGGATCGTTAAACACAATATGAATAATTGATTTAATGAAATAGGTGAAGTGATAAATTAGTTGCCCAGAAATGTATTGTGTTGTTAAGCTATTACACATCCTGAAGTTAACGGTTGACATAGAAAATGAAGATAATGTTTCGGCTTATGATAGCAGATCATGAAACACACTGGAATCCCACGGGAATTGCGATGAGTTTTGCTAAGTGCCATGGTAAATCTTGTTGAGATTAGATCAAAAATAGCCAAGACAAAAGCAGCATTTTGCAGAAGCCAAAACAAACCACATGGCAGGGACCTGTTGTGTATGTGATGTGTTAGCATCATCATATTTTGTAGGTATGAGTGCACGGATACAGAAATAACAAGTTGGTGGAACGCAGAAGTAAAGAAAGCGGTAAAAAACAAAAACGAAAAATATAAAAAGTGGTTGAAGAGCAAACAGGAATGTGATTACATAGAACAGTGGTTCTCAACCGGTGGGGAATCCCCCCCCCCCCCCCCCCCAGGGGGGAATTTCAGGGTTTCCAGGGGGGGGGGAATAAAGACCATTTCAAGATCGTGTTAATACAAGAACCGATTACTTGACACAGTTTTTCCCTTCATACTTTACAGTTATGTATGTCTCGTCCTTCTAAAATTCATTTTTATAAAGTAAGTAGACCCACAAATCATGTTTTATGTGGATGTCTAGACTTGTTTTAGTATATGCTATTACATTTGCCTTCCACTTCTACGTATACTGTGTAGGGGTGAGGGAATTTTTAGATAGGAAATATGAAAAGTGGGGGGGGGGGGGGGATGACGTTCTGAAAATACGGTGAAGGGGGGAATGGGCCAAAAAAGGTTGAGAACCACTGACATAGAATATAGAATAGCGAGAAGACATGTTTGTAGAATAGTAAAGAGGGAAAAACAAAAAGACTGGGAAGAGTATGGAGAAACCCATAATAAAAACTACAAGGAGGCAACTAGAAACTTCTACAAAAAGATAAGTGCAATGCGAACCAGAGGAGAACCCTTTGACCCAACTGAAATAATTAACAGCGAAAATGGAGAACCAATAAGTGAACAAAAACAAATCCTAATAAAATGGAAGCAGTATTTCGAACAATTACTCAACATCCCATCAGATGTCACAGGAATTCAAGAGACCTACACAGATGTCACCGAAGAACTAGAACCAGACATACTAAAAGAAGAAATTTTAGAAGCCATCAGATTAGCCCCATTGAACAAATCACCGGGACAGGATGAAATACCAAATGAACTAATTAAAGCAGCAAGAGAAGTAGGAACAGCTTGGCTACATAGACTATTCAACAATGTTTGGGTAGAACAACAGACACCACGAGACTGAGGAAACTCCATAATTATCCCAGTTTGGAAAAACAAAGGCAGCAAAAGAGACTGCCCACAATACAGATGCATTTCACTGTTGAGTCATACTGGGACAATATTTTGCAAAATTCATGAAAAAAGATTACGAACTACTTTAGAAACCTAGCTAAGCGAAACACAACTTGGATTTAGGAAAAACAAAGGATGCACAGATGCCATTTTTGCTCTTAGACAACTTATAGAAAAACCAATCGAATTCAATGAAACACTCTACTTAGCCTTTGTCGACCAAGAAAAGGCATTCGATAGAGTAGATAGAAACAAGCTGTGGGAAATCCTTAAACAATATGGAGTGAGTACATATATAACAAACCTATGTAGAAGTTTATACAACAACAGTGAATGCAGTGAGAGCAACTGGAGGACACTCAGAACCCTTCACCATAAGATCTGGAGTACGACAAGGTTGTGTCCTGTCCCCTCTCTTGTTCATAACATATATAGACAACATATGTAAAGAAACCAGCCAAGCAGAGACAGCAAGAATACCGCATGACGAGAACACAGAAGTAGAACCATCTGCAAATCTAACCATTATAGAACGCCTGTTTGCGGCGGACCAGGCACTAATAGCAAATTCAGAAGCTGAATTACAAGACTATATGAATAGTCTAAACGAAATGTGTAGGGAACACAACATGAAAATTAGCACAAGCAAAACAGAGGTAATGACTATAACTAAAGAAGAACAAACAACAACAATTCACCTAAACGAACATCCCCCTGAAACAAGTAAAGAGTTTCAAGTACCTAGGAAGTATAGTATCATCAAATGGCAGATCAGAAGACGAGATCGAAAATAGGTGCAATAAGGCAAATCAACTCATTGGACAAATGGCACCAATACTAAAGAACAAACATGTATCAATAACTATTAAGAAAGCACTTTACAACACAATCTTCCTACCAACTCTATGCTACCAATGCCAAACCTGGACAATGACAGAAAAAGAGAAAAGAAAAATCACAACAACAGAAATGAGATTCCTGAGAAGAATACTCAACGTATCAAGAAGAGATAAGATCAGAAATGAAGAAATCAGGACTAAAGTGAGGGTTAAAGCAGCACTAGATTTTATTAGAAAGCAGCAAGTCAAATGGTTTGGCCATGCAAGTAGGTTACCAGTCAACAGCATACCACAACAAGCAATGATGTACAGACCAGATGGAAACAGAGGAAGAGGCCGACCACGTAAACGTTGGACGGAGGGAATAGCAGAGTCCATGGGAATATCGATATATGAAGCCCATAATCGGGCACTCTCACTAAGTTTATACTTCACCTCGACACCGCAAGGTACAAGAGGAACATGATGAGATGAGGTGAGATGAGATGAGATGAGTGCACGGAGCTATAGGTGGTCAATCTTTTCTTCCGGTAGCTAAGGAGTCCCTCAATCATGCTTTAGACTGCTACGAAGTCGCTATGAGTGCAATGGATATCCGTAGGGACTTTTATTTTGATATCCTCCATACACGTTCTAACATTGCAATGAGTTTCAAAACGTCACCTGGGCGTCCCCATGCTGTTTCCGATCGTTATGGGTGCAATTAATATCTATCCAGCATATCCTTCATACACGCTATACAGTCTCGTTTCACATGGGCTTCTTGGCCGCACTAGGTCAAGGTACGTGTGTTTTCTAACAGTGTATTGCTCTCACAATCATTTGGGCATACTGGTATGTGATTTGCCTAATTGTCTTGTAATTGACTATCATTACCGTTCAATCAATCCATTGGTCCATGTTTATTACCGTATGACTGCTTTATGATTCTCTGATTTATGGGGTATGTCACTTAAATGCACTTTCCCAACCTTTCCTTGTTCCACTGGTGATTCTTCACGAGTTGTTTAGATCTTTCTATTGCTTATATTTATTCTATCTTACCATTATGTTTGTCATATATCTTAACGTCTGCCATAACTTATTACAATGTCAACCTGTTCATGCCTAATATATACATTCACTTTATTGTTAATTTACTTATATTCCAGTTTCTTTCTATCCCTACATCTACTTGATCATGTGTAACTGTCACAGCCTCACATAAAGTCGGTGTTTGTAGTTTGTCGGTGTTGATGCTACATACTGGCATCAACACTCATGTATTCTCCCATACACCACTTCTCTGATTTGCTGAAGAGGTCTCTCTCTCCTGTGTCCTTAAAAATGCTTATCTGACCGAAGTTACGTGACGTTTACTAGTTGTTTCTACAACCCGTCCTTCTCATAGTATCCTACTGATACCAAGATAATTAACCCCTGTATTAGAGAGGATTAACAAGACCAAAGTCTTGGCTAATTAAGTACACCTTCAAATCTTGTTCTGTGTGTGCATTTCAATACACTTTTACTCTCGTATGTAGTATAATGCTGAATATGTTGTTACGTTGTTATTTTATCCCATCTAACTACATGTGTCCCTGTTGGCTTGTTAGTGTGTTGACTAATAAGTTGCTGCTTCTAATAAAGTGACTGCATTTTAATTGATAGTGTTCAGTTTTGAGTTTTGTGTAAAGTGTGTGCTGAATGTGTGGCTTATCTCCAAGCGTCACGAGTTGGGATACCCTTAATCATGAATTACTCCACTGTGTAATGCATGATCAGGCATTCCAAGCAGTGGTGCTTAGATGTAGTATCCTAAATACTAAACTAAGAGTACTAAACTAACTACTAAACATGTATCAACAATTTAGAACGTAATACAATTTACATGAAAGACGCAGACAAATTAAAATAAATACGTTTTGCGTACAATTTGTCCGCTCAGTATATCGCTCTCTCATTTAATTCATTCACTCTGTCATTCACACATCTTTCATTCAATATAGTATTTGGTTAAAATATATAAGTAAAGTTGAGGTAAGTGTTATTGCCCTTAGAATAAACGGAATAGGCGATATGTTCCCTTTAAGATAATACGTACTTTTTGTACGATGACTCAAAAATGGTTTATAATTTACATAGAGAAAGTTGCATAGGAAGATTATTTAACCTATGAATAGAAAAACCTGTAATATTATGGTAGAAAATGTACAAATTACAGGTTAACATATTTTATATACATAATTCAATACAAATATAATACATATTCAATACTAAATTAATTAATTAACTAAGTAACTAAATCCAACGATGATGTGCGCGTTGTCCTCCTGTTGTTAGCGTGTCGTGCCATGAATGTTAACAGTTAGTATGGCTGTTTCTTGAGTGTCGTAGTCGACGTAGTTCTGTTTCGGCTGTTTGCAAAGTCTCTTAGCAACAGCAAGTATGGAATGTTCTCAATGTCGAGTACAAGTGTTCTTAATTCTTTCGTGATCAATGTCAATTCAGTGGTTGAAATCATTTCACAGATAATGTCTTTCGCTCGGATTGTTCTTAGAGCTTTGGTAATTGGTAGTATCGTTTTCAAAGTTTCACTTTCGTGGGTGTTATACGTAACCTATTCACTGGGGTGTTACTTTTAAATGAAAGTTCTCTAGCAGGTGTAGAGTTACACTGTTATATGCCACAGAATAAAATATCACAATTTCTTGTCTGGCGAATGGTCAATGTGCCAAATGTTATTCTGCTGGCGCATTCGTCTGCCGCGATAAAATATCAGCTATAATGTTATCAGTGCCTCTGATATGGCGGATTTCGAAGTCGAAATCTTGGAGAAGAAGACACCATCTCTGCAAACGATGGTTTTTCGGAACACCTTGCTTCAGCACCAACAATGGCGAGTTATCGGTGAGTACAACAAAGTGGGCACCCAAGAGGAACTTAGATAATCTGAGCATACAAAATAATAGACTTAATGCCTCCAATTCCACCGTAGAGTAATGGATCTCTGCTTTCTTCAGCTTACGGCTTACGTAGAGAATTGGGTGTCTCACTCCATCCACTTCTTGCATTAAACATCCTCCAATTGCGATAGCACTCGAATCTGTGGTCAAAATAAAGGGTAGATCTATGTTTGGTAATCGTAAGACTGGTGGATTAGAAAAAATACGTTTCAATCTGCATATTGCATCCTCTAAGCGGGTACTTTTACAAAATTTTGATGGATGATCTTTCGTCAACATATTAGAAAAAACTGATGTAAGTTCTGCCCAGTTTGGTATGAACTTAGCATAATAGTTTATCAGACCTAATAAACTTCTAACTTGTTTCTTTGTAGTAGGCACTTCTAGATTGAGAATTTTCGAAACAATTTTATCATCTGTCAACAGTTTACCTTCAGAAATTCTATGACCAAGGAAGTCTATTTGTTTATAGCCTATTTCAACCTTGGAAGGTTTGATAGTAAGTCCAAAGAGAAAGATTTGGTTGAAGACTTGTTTGAGTGTAAGTAAGTGAGAAGTCATATTAGAAGAATGAATGCATATATCATCAATATAAGCTTGGACGTCTTTAATTCCGTGTAATAGCAATCTAGTTAATCTAACAAATGTGGCTGGAGCGTTCTTGAGACCAAATGGAAGATATCGCCATTCGTACAAACAAAGAGGTGTTGCGAATGCTATTATATGTCTAGAAGAAGGGTGTAGTGGTACTTGCCAATAACCTTTCGCTAAATCAACCTTCGAAAATAAGGATGATTGAGACATATTCAAAATGAGGTCTTCACAGCTGTTCATTGGCTCTGCATCTGTTGTGGTTATTGTATTTAATCTTCTATAGTCTATGCACAAACGGATTGTTTGGTCCTTCTTTTTCACCAGGACAATCGGTGAAGAATATTGAGACATAGATTTCTGAATTATTCTATTTTTCTCTAAATCCAAAATTTCTTTGTCTAACTTTGCTCTATAATGCAGAGGAATAGAATATGGTCTACATTTGACCGGTGTCAGATCTGTCAACACAATTGAATGTGTTATTTTGTCAGTCCGTCCAGGTTTGTTAGAGAAGATAGATTTATAATCGTCAAGGAGAGTCAAAATGTCTTGTCGCTGCTGTTGTGTCAAAGTGTCAGAGATTTGTATGTCCTTTATACTAGCGTCGTCATTCATAATCGGTACTGGAATCTCAGTATTGTCTACGTCTGTCTGATTTATTACAGATGCTACTGTTTGTAAATTGTCCTCAATGTCATTGTCGTCGTCGTCAAGATTAATCGTTGTCAATATGTCGTCACATTGGTCGTCGTTGTCGTTATTCCATATTGTCGGTAAAGTAAATATGTCTTCGTCGTTTTTGTTGTCGTAAGAGTGCGTCGTTAACGATGCTTCGTTTGTCGAGGTGTCATTCAGTTGGGTCATTGTCGTTTCGTTTCTGTCATCAGTTAGGTGCGTCTGCTTACTCGTGTCACTGTCCTGTCTAGCATAGTATGGTTTTAACATATTTACATGGAATATTTTCAACTTTCCATTCAAAGAAATTTCGTAATCAACTTCCGAAATTCTTCTAACAATTTTAAATGGTCCCTGCCAAGAGGTTGATAGCAAATCTCTCTTGTCAGGTAGCAATAGTAAAATGTCCTGACCTGGTTTTAATACAATTGTTTTTGCACCTTTGTTGGCGTACTGCCTGTACCTAAAACCTTTCTCCTGTAATGATGTTCTGGCCAGTATACAGGATCGTATGATTTTGTCTCTGGTGTCAGTGACTAAATCATAGGTGGAAATTGGTAGTTGGATATTTACAGGTTGTGATATGATATCTTTGTAAATAGTGAGAGGTCCTCTTGGGTTCGCTCCATATATCAATTCGAAGGGAGAGAACCCTGTGCTTGATTGTGGGACTTCTCTATATGCGAACAGCACCGTTGGGAGAAGTATATCCCAATCGGCTGGATTTTCAGCTGTCACTTTGGATAGCATATGTTTCAG
This sequence comes from Cepaea nemoralis, assembly GCA_014155875.1. NCBI lineage: Eukaryota > Metazoa > Mollusca > Gastropoda > Stylommatophora > Helicidae > Cepaea > Cepaea nemoralis. The sequence goes on from JACEFZ010026226.1 coordinate 24,780, forward strand.
GTCCCCATTTAGTTTCTCGCAGATACCATTTGCGGCCGGTCGATATGGACTAGTGAAACATTGCTTTATGCCTAGTAACTTAGTTACCGATTGAGTGGCATTCGATATGAACTGGGTTCCTCTATCTGAAATTATTTTCTCCGGGAAGCCAAAACGGGAGAAAATATTTAACAATACGTCCGTCACATCCTTAGAGGAGATAGATTTTAATGGAATCATTTCTGGCCATCTCGTACATAGATCAATAAGAGTAAAAATATATCTATTCCCTTTGCTTGAGATGTGGTTCAACGGGCCTACTAGATCAACTGCCACGATTTGAAATGGCCTCGAGGCAGTTGTGGTTGATTGAACTTCTGCCGTAGGGTTTTTCCCCTTTTTCACCAGTTTCTGACATATATCACATGATCTACAATAGGTTTTTATGTCTTGGCAAAATTTCGGCCAATAAAATTGGGTCAGGACCCTAGCTCTAGTCTTTTCGTACCCCATATGACCTCCGAAGGGTGAGTCATGGGCTATCTTTAGTACTTTCTCTCGATGTGCTTGTGGTAGAACTACTTGCTGTATCGTGGTCTGATCTCTGGTGTACAATCTAGTCAGCACATTGTTCTTTACTTTAAATGTCCACGACGCATTTTTAGTTAATTTTGGTTTAAGTCCTACTAACCTAAAATACTGTGAAAGTGTAGGATCTGCTTTCTGTTCTTCTCCAAAATTAGTGCTGGTGATGTTTGGTGATACTATTTCTAGTGACTCCTGCAGTTGGTCGGTGTGGGTTTTGTGAGTTGTCTGTCGTGTTATTGCATTCGTGTGTTGTGTGTGTTGTTGCACATCTACAGGCTTGGTAATTTGTGGATTGCTGGCATCCTCAATTCGAGGTTTTAAATTGGTCGTCTCACTGACAGATTCGACCGCCCCTGCATTATGCACCTCGGTGAATTCTTTCTGAATTACTTCATTGGTTGTCTCCCTTGTTCTTTTGGCAGATTGAGACAAGCATGAATGGTGTTTTTCTTTAGCATCGCTGTTTGGGTGCTGGATACCGTTTTTCTGCTCCCAATCTCTGATTTCCTTTTCAGAGCAAGGTCGTATGTTGGGCAGGTTCCCAAGTATAATATCAGCGACAGGATTTTCTAGGACTGCGCACAATACTAGTCCTGATATGAACGGTGTTCGAATTTCGACAAGAGCAAGGGGGTATTTCTCTATAGTGCCTGAGAATGTGCGACAAGTTACGTGTTTGTGTGTATAGTCTTTGTCGTTGATTAATGTTTTCTTAATCCCACAGAGCGTTGCGCCGGAATCACGAATTAATGTGCACTTTTTGTTATTTACAAACCCTGTTGAGAAATTTAGCTTGCCTGTAGAAGATAAGGCAGCATTGGCCATTTCATTAGAAATAGGAATGGTGTGGCCACATAGTAATGTTGTGTCAAGTTGGAATTTCATACAGGTGTTACATTTATTGTCTGTAATGTTGTCAATAATTTGCAGGGAATTTCCTAGCTCACTCAAACTTTCGCTTTGATTGTCACACTCATTCAGTAATTCAATATCTTCGTCTGATGAAGTTTCAACTAGTGCAGCATTGGCCTGTTTCAGTATCTTTCGGCCTTCACAAAAACGAGAATAGTGCCCAAAGCTGCTGCAAAAATAGCATTTGACCGCTCTCTGATACGCATTTCTCTTATTCTTTTGCTTCTCCACGATCATTTTGAGATGATGTGGATAGTTGGGCGATTTATCGCACATCGCGTATTCTTCGTGAGTCAAACTACAATATTGGCACTTAACTGGCTTCCTGACATTCGAGCGTGGTTTAAACTTGCTTTCAGTTGGTTTCGAGTATCTAGTGTTTACAACTGCTGCTGATTCGTTTTGACTTAGGTTTAATTGGAAAATATCTCTGTTCGCTGTGAAAAATGCGTTCCCCTTTGTTTCTACATCTTGAATACTTTTACAGTCCATTTGTTTCAAAAACTTAGCAAAAGGTGTTGGGATTGTACTAACTATTTTGTCAAAATAATGAGTTCTTTTAGTTTGTCATGGTTGTTGTTAGTTTTAGCTGAGTTAATCCACTTTGTGCAAACATCCTGAACTGTAGACACGTAGTCTATAAAGGTTTGGTTAGGTTGTGGGGATAATTTTGCGAACTGTTGTTGGTAACCTGCTGTATCTAATGAGAAATGTTGGAGAATGCGTTGCTTTAAATAATCATAATCTTTTCTCATTTCCTGTGGCACTGTCTCTATTACTTTTAGAGGTTCCAGAGCTAAGTTTCTCATTAAAATAAATGCCCAATCTGATTTTATGATCTTATGGTAGGACATGAGACACTCAAAATTTTCCAGGTATGCACTGATGGAGTCCCCTGAGCAGAATGCTTTGACGAGGCCTTTATACTTGTTATATTTTTGTTCCTCCTCCTTGCTTCTTAGTTTATTTACAGATATTTCTACGTTGGAATCAATCTCCATCTGCTTTAGTTTTATTTGTGTATCGGCATTCAATTGGGCTTGTTTGGCTGCCGCCTCAAGCTCTAATTGTTTCTCTTGAGCCTGCAATTGCATTCTCTTCTCTTCTGCCTCAATTTGCATCTTCTTTTCTTGTGCCTGCAATTGCATTTTCCTTTCCTCAGCTTGTAGTTGCATCTGCATCTTTTTCTCTTCTGCCTCAATTTGCCTCTGTTTTTCTTCCCGTTCTCTCGCTCTTTCTTCACGGGTAATGTTCTCTGCGTGTGTTTTCTGTGCCCATTCTGATAGTTTCTCTTCTTTATAACCTAATTTCATACCTAACTCAATACATTTTTCTAACGTAGACATCTTGTCTTTTACTTGTTGGTAATTTTACTGAAGTAATCCCAGAACTTGCGAATGTTGTCTTGTACTCTCGCCACTGTTGGATAGGTTACATACGTTACACACACCACAATTTGCGGAACAATCTGCTCGTAGAATGAGAAAACATTAGTAACAGTCAAATGTCACAGTCATGTCACAATTTATAGTGTTAACATCATTGAGAGATCATCTGCAGAGGGACTCATATTAATACTAGTTCATCACTAGATAGATGCAAATTTGTTAAACTTGTTCAAGAATCAATTTGATATCATTTATTTAATTTTTTACTTGGCAATCAATAGCCGTCTGAACGTAAAGCTTGTGCCAAAACCGGAGATTAGCCCCCAAAAAGCCTGTCAGCGTGTTGGATCTCTAGGGGATCTGGTCTCGGGCTCAAACAGGCAACACTAACTCCGTTACATATAATATAGCAACATTTATTGCAGTTAGGTATACAGTGCGTTGGCGCAGTGGGTTAACAAGCCCGCACAATTGAGTTACATATCACAGAGGTTTAATATCACACATGGTTATAACAAACATTCTAAGCAAACTATCTAGCATATGTCTATGACCCTAAAACACATGGGTCTGAACTATTAAGTCCCTCTAAGGCAGGCCCTGTTGCCTCTTCGATGTCCCGTCTGTCTCTGCCGGTTCACACGTGTCGCAATCCGACACGGGTGGTAACTCTGTCCGAGTTCCTCGTGGACCCCGCAATAGGCGGGCCACATCAATGTCCACGGGACAGTGGACTCACTGACCAGTCCTTCGAGAAGGCTCTGGAATACTCTGGCCTTCGAGGTTCTTACTTCTTTCCCTTGGGCGGGAGTTGTAGCCCTTGGCTAGTGTCTATTAACTTATATTGGTTTACCGTATTATGTGAGGCTGTGACAGTAACAATATGACTAAAACATCTTCACGTACAATACAACTCAACACTGTCACATGAATATCTTTCCAGTCCTATGTCTATTAAGTTTATACGTCTATATTCAAGTTGCTACTTTATATAGTTATTTATAACTTATATAATCTTTCCAAATTGTAGTAATATTAAAATACGTATAGTCTTTAACATTTGTCTTAGATGCACGCAGAACCTACATTTGAAGAAATCCTATATGTAATCACACGACTTAAAAACAATAAGGCAACTGGGACTGATGGAATTGCTGCTGAATTTATAAAGACAGGTGGCCATGCATTACATCTAAAGCTATACGAACTAATAATAAAAATCTGGAGGACAGAAGAATTACCCCATGACTGGAAAGAGTCATTATTGATACCTATCTTTAAGAAAGGAGACAAGTTCCAATGTGGAAATTATAGAGGAATATCACTACTGTCCACAAGCTATAAGATACTATACGCAGTATTACTAAATAGACTAAAACCATATTCAGAAGACATATTAGGTGACTACCAGGCGGGTTTTAGACAAAACAGATCAACAATAGATCAAATATTTATCTTACGACAAATAGCCGAGAAACATTGGGAATATAAAAGAGATCTCCATAACATTTTTGTGGATTTTAAAAAGGCTTATGATAGTGTCCATAGGAATAGTCTATGGAATGCTATGCAGGAATTTGGAATACCAAGGAAGTTAATCAACATGACCAGACTATGCATGGAAGATACTTATAATATAGTAACATATAAAGGCAGGAAATCAGACCCCTTCCAAATAATATCTGGCTTGAAACAGGGTGATGCACTATCACCGCTACTCTTCAATTTGGCTCTAGAGAAAGTTGTAAGGAAGATTAAGGAGGAATGTGATATTGGAGGAACATCCAAGCTGCTTGGTTATGCAGATGATATAGATATTATAGGGCAAAGTGAACAAAAGACATTGGAAATATTGACTCACTTAAAGGAAAAAGCCCAACAGATGGGGCTGGTTATCAACCAAGATAAGACAGAATATATGGTAATTTCAAAAGACGGAATGGCTAAAAACTCTGGCCACATACAAATAGATAATATGACCATTAAAAGAACGGAAACATACAAATACCTGGGTACCTTCAACTGCTCCAAAATCATAAGGGAAGAAATACAAACTAGAATCAACTCTGGAAATAAGATATACTATGCACTACAACATCTACTAAAATCAAAGGCGCTATCTCGTAACACCAAAATCACAATATACAAAACACTGATCAGACCAATTGTGCTGTATGGCTCTGAAACCTGGAGTACAACGAAAGGAGACGAAGCCTTGTTACAAACCTTTGAGAACAAAATTTTAAGACGCAACTTTGGACCCATTAGAGATACACAAAGTGGAGAGTGGAAAAGAAGAAGTAACAAGGACATTTATGATCTGTTTAAGTCCCCGCTAATCACTGGTATCATGAAGGCTAATAGACTACAATGGCTGGGGCATATAGAAAGAATGGAAGATAATAGGGAAACAAAACTCGCTTACACTCAGGAAATAAATGACCGTAGACCCCGAGGTAGACCAAGAAGACGGTGGAGAGATAATACACGTACAGAATCAACGAATCAACGACTGGCAAGAGAAGGTCCACCAGAGAAACGAATGGAGACGGTTTCTATTTGCAGCAAAGAACCTAAATGGCTCGGAAAGCTGAAGAAGAAGAAGCACGCAATACAGTGGCATTTCCCTTTTGAGCCATATTGGGAAAATATGTTGCAAAATTCTTGAAAAGAGATTACGAACTACTATAGAACTCCAGCTAAGCGAAACACAACATGGATTTAGGAAAATAAAAGGATGAATAGATGCCATTTTTGCTCTTACGCAACTTATAGAAAATCAATCCAAGTCAATGAAACACTATATTTAGCCTTTTGTCGACAAAGAAAAATGCATCTGATAGAGTATATATAAACAAGCTGTAGGGAATCCTTAAACAATATGAAGTGAATACACATCCAACAAACCAATGTATCAACTTATACAACAACAGTGAATGCATAGCGAGAGCAACTGGAGGAAACTCAGAACTCTTCACCATAAAATCCGGAGTACGACAAGGTTGTGTCCTGTCCCCTCTCTTGTTCATAACCTATATAGACAACATATGTAAAGAAACTACCCAACCAGATACCGCAAGAACACCACATGACGAGAACACAGAAGAAGAACCATTTGCAAATTACATCATTAGAGAACTCCTGTTTGCAGATGACCAAGCCTAATAGCAAAATTAGAAGCTGAATTATAAGACCACATGAATAGTCTAAATGAAATGTGTAGGGACCACCACCACCATTGGCACCTTGCCGTCTTGACAGACGATAGTTTGTGCTTTAAAAAGGCATAATAACTTTTAACTATGGCGGTAGCGAGTGTGACTGATAAGGCCAATTTGCGCTGTAAATGTCCGTTCACAGTGGGTGCATCTGAACACGTGGTCATTTCCACCATCATGCACCATCTTACGTCTCAAACGCTTGGTGTGTGACTTTTCTGCAATAATTTTCTCCTTTGACTTTATTCCATTTCTGATATTTGCCCTCCATGCAACACGTTCAGCGGCGACTTGCTCCCAATGTGCATTATCAATGCCTGTATCAATCATGTCTCGCTTACACACATCTTTGTATCGTAGTAGAGGCCGACCCTGAGATCTCTTACCCATCTGTAATTCACCAAAAAAGATATCCTTTGGTATTCTACCATCATCCATCCTCCTAAGATGTCCTATCCATCTAAGTCTACGAAGACTGAGCATGGAATAAACTGTCACACAACCTGATCTTTCCAATACTTCAGTATTTGTGATTTTGTCTTGCCACTTAATACCAAGAATTCTTCGCAGACACCGCATATGAAAGCTGTTTAAATTGTTCTCTTGGTGTGAGTAAGTTGTCCAGGTTTCACTGCCATAGAGAAGAGTACTAAAGACACAGGCTTGATAGACAAGGACTTTTGTTTTGGCAGTAAGCTTCCTGTTCTCCCAGACTCTTTTTCTTAACCTGTTCATTGTTGTTGCTGCCTTTCCAATCCGGATGTTGATTTCCTGATCTAGGGATAATTTGCTATTTACCACTGATCCTAGATATGTAAAATGGTCTACTATCTCTAGTTCGGCGTCGTCAATAAAGATTGATGGTACCCCATGTGCACCTTGTGACATAATCTGTGTCTTCTTTTTGCTAATTGTTAAACCAAATTCAGAACAAGCATTGGAGAATGCAGATAGTAGACATTGCAATTCTTCCTCAGAGTGGGTCGTAACTGCAGCATCATCTGCAAAAAGCAACTCTCTGATCAGTACCCTACTAATTTTGGTCTTAGCCTTCAATCTCTGAGCATTGTAGAGGCCGCCATCTGAGCGTGAGTGAATGTATATACCACCATCCTGATCACGAAATGCATACTTCAGTAGAAGTGAAAAGTATATTCCAAAGAGGGTGGGAGCTAGTACACAACCATGCTTAACTCCACTCTTGATTTCAAATTCTTCAGAAGTTGCACCATCAAACTTGATTATACCCTTCATGCCTGTGTGGAACGATTCCACAATGGACAGAAGAGTTGGTGGGCAGCCAATCTTCTTTAGTGCCTTGAACAGACCCTCACGACTGACCAAATCAAATGCCTTTGTGAGGTCGATGAAGGCAATAAACAGTGGTTGATTCTGTTCACGGCATTTTTCTTGCATTTGTCGCAATGAGAATATCAGACCGGTTCTGTCGAAAGCCACACTGTGATTCGGGGTAGACTTGATCTCCTAGGACTTGAAGTCTGCGCAGAACAATTCTGGTAAATACTTTTCCAACAATACACAGAAGTGAGATACCCCTATAGTTGTTGCAGTCGCTCCGATCGCCCTTGTTCTTGTACAGTGTTATGATGCTTGAATCTTTAAAATCCTGTGGGACTTGTCCTTCACGCCAGCATAGCTCTATTAGCTGGTGGATCTGTATAGTGAGTGTGTCTTGCCCACTCCTGATAACCTCTATTGGAATCCCATCCTTACCTGGAGCCTTGCCAGATGCAAGTTCATTTATAGCACACTTAACTTCTGTTATGGTGGGAAGTGTGTCCAGGTGGTCAAGAGTTGGTAGAGCCTCCATGGCGTTGAGGGCATCATCCGCTAGTTTGGTCTCACTTGAGTAAAGCTCCAAATAGTGCTCTACCCATCTGTCCATCTGCCGTTTCTTGTCAGTGATGATTTCTCCAGTCAAGGTTTTCAATGGTGCACTTCTTTTGATCACTGGACCACAGGCTTTCTTTATTCCTTCATACATGCTTCTTATGTCTCCCTTATCACTTGCGATTTGAATGGACTCACATAACTTGATCCAATAATCATTTGCACACTGCCTGGCAGCCTTTTGCACATCCTTCCTAGCTTGCCTTAGCTCACTCAGAGTGTTACGCGTTGGTCTTTCCTTGTTTCTTAAGAGAGCTTTCTTCTTCTTATCAATCAAGGGCTGCAGAGTCTCGCTGTTGGCCGCAAACCAGTCCTGCCTCTTATTATCCACAGTGCCGTAAACCCCTACGGCAGTTTTATAAAGAGTTTCCTTAATTTGACCCCACTTTTCATTTACTGTACAATTTTCTGGTGTATCAGTGAAAGCGTCTTCAAGTTGCTGTTGAAACTGAAAGCACTTTTCAGGATCATGAGTGTTAATAATATTAATCCTGGGGCTAGATTTGTGTTTAGCTGTGTAGATTCTCTTTGGTCTCAGTCTAACCCTTGCAACAACCAAAGAATGATCCGTATCACAGTCAGCACTGTGGTAACTACGAGTCAATGATACATGGTTCAGATGTTGTCTCCGTGTGATGATGAAGTCCAGCTGGTGCCAATGGCCGGATCTTGGATGTTTCCATGTGACCTTATGCATCTCTTTTGTTTTAAAAAAAGAGTTTGTAATACATAGGTCATTACTGGTGCAATGCTCCAGCAGCCTTTGCCCATTTTCATTCATGCGACCGATGTTGTATTTTCCAAGGCACACTGGCCATGAACTTGAGTCCTTGCCCACACGAGCATTGAAATCACCGAGCATATAAATGTAGTCAGATTTTGGAACTGCCTTGATCACGGAGTCTAACTCCTCATAGAACAAATCCTTCACATCATCATAGGAATCGAGTGTCGGTGCATATGCAGTAATAATGGTGGCAAACCCACAAGAGGTTGCCAAGCGCAGGGACAATAGTCTTTCATTTCCTCCTGCTGGAATTTCAATCATTCCCAGTAGCGAATTCTTCACTGCAAAGCCCACACCGTGTTGCCTTTTTTCTGCCTGCCCTCTACCCTTCCAGAAAAAGGTGTAGTTGTTTTCCCTGAGTGACCCTTCCTCAGCGAGGCGAGTCTCCTGCAGGCCAGCAATATCAATGTTAAGACGATTGAGTTCGGCATCAATCACAGCCGTTTTTCTCACATCGTCAATATTGGTCAAGTCAGTGGAAAATCCTGGACACATGGTTCTCACGTTCCAGGTTGCAAGCCGTAGCTTGAGGTTTCTATTTTTATTTTTGTTTGTACCTGGTGCATTGGTTTTACAGCCTGCGATTCAGATTTTGTCCTAGCCCCAAGCACCCATTGAAGCAGGCAGGCTGTGGCGGATCAGCACCCAATTGGCTGGGGGCTGCCCAGCTTGAGGCGGGCGGTAGCTGATCAGTGACACCTATAGGTGTCTCCCACCGTCAGAGGCAACGCGTGGCGCCCCATGTCTACGCCAACTGACAAGGACTTATAACCCGTAACAGTTGCCTCTCGCTTTGATTCCGAGACCAGTTAAGACCAGGGATGGAGTTATTGCCCTCCATAGCACAAAGCCTGGGCTAAAATATAGAGATCATGTGTTGCCCATGCAGCATGATCCCTCTCTCGGCCTGCCTAGTTCACTCCAGAGGAAAGGTAACACCCCTACATCTGGAACAAGACAAGCTGCAGAAGCTGCCGGATCAGCAAAGCAATGCTCTAACTGTCCGCCTGTCGGAGCTTCGATCCTAGACCAGTCGCCAACCAAGGCTTAGGGCCTGGTCTGCCCTGCCATGACAATTTTGTCTTTAGCTTGCATTTCCTCGCACCAGGGTAAGGCTTGTACTCTCCCAATTGCGCTCTTCCGCCCGAAGCCGTTGGCACAATGTGGGGTGTCAGGTTTGGTAAGCGCCGCCCAACGTTCTGCGCTAACAGAAACCAGGTAGTACCGTCTACTGTTATACGGTAGCTCAGTCATATCTGACTAAGACCTGACTTAAATGAATAGTCTAAATGAAATGTGTAGGGACCATAACATGAAAATTAGCATAAGTAAAACAGGGGTAATGACAATGACTAAAGAAGAAAAAACAACAACAATTCACCTAAACGAACATTCCTTGAAACCTGTAAAGAGCTTCAAGTACCTATGAAGTATTGTATCTGTTATCTGCAGTTATATTTTAAAATATTTATTTATGATGTAGTATGATGATGTAAGATGATTCAAATGCTGGTTATACGCGTGAACAACATGAAATTCCTTTATTTGTGATGATGAGTGATGTAAATTATTATATTATTTAGCATTGTTCATATGATGTTGGTAATGTGTATTACGACAACTTGTTCTAGCATCTTGATTCCATTCTCATAGTACAGTTCTTCGATAGTATCTACTGCATGCTTTCACTCAACTTGACAACCTCATTTGTTTCCAATCTGTCATTGGTAAATGAACTGTTGCCCATGGTTGGCACAGAAGCTGGGGCAGATTGTCTCCTAGTTAGATAACGGGTTGACAAATATTCCAATGCTGACACCAGGCGGAGGTGGAGGCATTGACGGAGGAATCGGACATCCGTATAGAGGAGGGCTCAAAGCGTTGTATCCTCTCATCGGTTCGGGCGACTGAGTGACTTTGCTCGAAGAGTTACAGCCTATCTTGAACACGTTGATCGGGATCTCCTTCTGGTCTCGACATGGAGGAGCCCGTTCTGGACACGTTTATTTCGGTTCATATAATGGACATGAAGGAGGAAACATCTGCGGGTATGGTGATTCGATGTAGTGAAACACTTCCTCTATGACGTGTTATGATCTTGACTCACCACCTGTTGTGTGATAGAAGTTGCCGCTTTCACACAAATCATTCCTGTACGACTCCATAATTACAGAAAACCCCAAAAGCAGTAAGATTCGAGAAGATGTCTTTAAATTTGAAGCATGTGTGGACATCTTTCAGGTTTAACAATGTTGCTAAAGAAGTTCGTTACTTAACAACGAAGGCTTGAGTACCTCGGCCTTGACTAACTAGTAAAATCTGGTCACTATGTTAGCTTAATAATATCCATTGAATGTAGAATGGCCACTGTTAGTTGTAGTATGGCTTCAGAATGTTTCCTGTATGCAAATCACGCTTTCATAATAGAAGTATGCGTTTTAAGACTCCAGAATCTCGGCAGAAGCTTATATGCTGTTAATTATTTGGCTTATTGAAGACTTGTGTAGTAAGGTTTGTGTACGTTTCGATAAGCTTCCGAGGGGAGCGACTGGTTTTTCAATTTGATATTTGATGTATGTTAGAATTGTTTTAACACTGTTATTGAAAGTAGAATTTCGTTGCAGACTGATTCTTTCAAATTAAACTTACAAGATCTCTCAAACCAAGAAAGATATTTGAACATTATGAGAATCACTGATCCGTGTTCTAGAAATGATGCTTCTTATCCTGAAGGCTTTTTTAAAATATATGTCTAGATCAACCATGACTTCCACGTGAAAGATGCAACTGATTTCATCCAAATGTTTGATTGTCAATGCTAACTCGTCAGTTTGATTTCACCCAGCTTGTTATTTCAAATCTTGGCTAAACTGTTATCAGTGTTGCATGGTGGTGTATAGGCAAAGGGATATTCGGGTTCAGGCATTTCTTGCCATGGAACAGGAGTTGGGGCCTTCGTTTCTTTAGAGAGCAGTTATTTATAAGAAACATGCAGGGTGGCCTTACGTATCCCTCCAAATCAAGCTAAGGTAGTGCACTTTTTCGCCGCACAGTTTTGTAAACGGGTAATGTTTTCTTGTTCGAACAAGCCATTTTGTTTTGCTATAACGATTTTATAATGGCAGAGTCTGTTCGCATACGACGTTGGAACCGTAGAAACCACGGTAATATAAAAATACAGCAAAAGATTATTTTGTCAATTGATTTCCGTTGAAGCTGCATTTGCTGTATCTGTGAAGAGGAATGGAAATTGAAGACGTGCACGATCAAATGGCACACAGCACAGTGATCTGAGTCCAACATTTCAAATCTCTCTTAAGTGTAAGAAAGATGCTGTATCTTCGGAACTATCATGAAACGTACACTGAAATCGTTGAATTGAGGATGAATAATTGGGCAGACAGACTCAATTGTTTCCATCAGTGAAAACTGGACCACTTTTAACCTTGACGACATGGTCTTTTCTATGGCCGAAGCTGCAGAAGATCGCTTCATGTTTGTTGTTGCTCCCAATACTGAGCAAGTAAGGTGCAGTCCCGCCATGTGACATGCTCGATGTTACTATAGTTAGATTGTTTGAAGTCACCTGAGATGGGGAATGTTATCAGCGTCGGCGACTATTTTGTTTGACCTGGGTGCTTCTTGGAATTTGCTGGCAATGCTAATCTTCTCGTTGACAACCTTGAGTGATCACGCTTCAAGAAGTCTACTGTTGCCTTATGATGACTTATATATACGCTCGGTGTACTCAGACAGATCTATGTGCAATTGTTGCGGCCTGCTAGATACAGAGTTGCTATTCCAAAATTAACAATGTCTTCATTTAACTCTATCTCAACCATATGCATACGTGGATTCAATCTATTAACGGCACTTGATGTTGTTGTCTGTCAACATATGCCAAAATATGAGACGTTTTAATGCAATAATTTCATCCGGCAGCGTTTCTTTTTCTTTGTGAGATACAGTTAGCAGTTAAATAGTTCGAACCAGCTGGCAATGACTGGCTTAGAACTGTCAAAAGAGTCTTCAAAGTAACTGACAGTCAATGTTTCATTCTGGACGGCAGTGAATTTCTGAAATTTGATTGTAGTTTAAACAGTATTCCGTTGCATGCTGATGAATAAATACCGTTTCCACCGGATATGTGTTGTACACAACCAAAAAACAATGTCGTGACTGCCATTGCACAAAAACCTTGGTTACTTGGTTAGAGATTATTCCACAAAAAAGAAATTTGTACGTAATGACGTATTTACAAGAATCTGCACGCGACCTTGGCCTTAACTTGTATTCATCTCGATCTATTGAATATTAAATCGTTTACAACTACACTATAAGTCAATATTGCAATCACGGGTTCGTAATTATCCCGGACGAGTCCCCATATTAGGACATGGTGCAGATGGGTAGAGTTCGGGTATCAGATGTGGATGAATTGAAGTCGCTGCTGTTTGTCGTGTTGATGACTGAAGGACACACACGAACTTTGGAAGTAACAACAGGACAACGGTTGTTTCAGGAAATGACGTTTCTCTTCTTACGATTCACATTGCTGCACATGGTCACACAAACATACTATCATTAAACTAATTAACATTAATCCTACAACTACCATAACTAACATATCGGCGGCAATATATAGTTTGCCATTGCCGAACTCATAATTTAGAGCCATGCGTCTGGTACCGCGGTCTCCACTCGAGTGACGTCATTTGTAACCTTTCTTTTTCTGCTCTGTTCATTTAGAGTGCTCACTTCTTTGTGTCAGTTCATTGTTTATTATTCCCGATGACAATTATTCAGTATGTTTTGTCTGAACTCGTATGTTTCTCTTTATCACCATCGTCTCCCTTCAAAAGATCTTATCATAGCTCTTTTCGTGACATGGCAAGCACAAAGAAATAAATATCTAGATGACTTGGCCGCGCGGCATAATCGCGACAAGAATACAGACCGGATACAAGGCTCTAGTTCTCGTATGAAATAGCAAAATATGACCACGCACGTTTACCGGCCTGCCACATAATGACTCTGATGATAGTAGTTCAGGTTCAATACTCTGCAATGGCAACATTCTCCCCTGCCAGTACAATTCAGGGCAGACCACGGTCCCCTTAAAGGAAAGCTATATAATTTAGAATGTTTAGGAAAGTTTATGGGAAGAAAAGGCTAAGGGAATTTAGTATGGCCAATCCACCATATTATGTCATGACCTAGTATAGATGAAGACCTAAACATCACATCCCATGTCAGTAACTGCTTGGAGGTCGTGCTTACATTGAGGAGCTCTGACAAATGTAAGTTGCTTGTATCGCTTGAAAAGAAATTACCGAATACTACAAATAGACGTACCTTTTCTAGAAACATTTCCATCGTGAAATAACAAATGTAAATAAATAAATATAAAAAAAAATAATATAATAAAAAAGCAGAAGGTAGACATTAACGGTGTTGTAGCGGGGAAAAATACCCAGCTATAGTCGTGGATACATGGGATCCAAATTTTGGTTGTTTGGAGAAATTATAACACAGATACCTAAGGATTAAAGCTATTAGTAAAACAAAAACAAAAATCACGGCATTTGATCGTAAATGGTAGAAAAATTCTTAGAATATGACAGTCCAAGAAGAATAAAAGTACTCACATTCTACAAGATTTGAATATCGAAGAAAATTTGTTTATAAACAGCAGCGTGTCTCGAAAACTGAAATAAAAAAGTCGCTTAAAAGTCGACAGGGTCGACTTCATCGCACCGGGTTTTATCCTATATGGCTCGGGCTCTTTCCGCAGCGCGGAAAGCGTCGCACAAAGCACGAACTCCGTAGCTTTTACCGACGACCCACAAGAGTCTCCGAAACATTTAACTCGTAAACCGAAGGGCGCGGCCCGGAATCGAACCCACAACCTTCGGAGCACGAGTCAAACGGCTTGACCACTTCGCCACAGAGACTCCACTACGAAAACTGAAATACTTTGGCGATATTAAACACCACAGTGATTTGGTCAAAAAAAAAAAAAAAAAAATCAGCGACAGAAGTCACTGTTTGAGAAAGAATAGGCAGATATCGACCAGCACAAAGCACATAGGGCATTGAAAACATCTTGGGCATGAAAATACATGAGAAATGGCAACTAACAAGGATCAAGAATCTTGTCAGCGGATCGTAATGAGATCTACGCTCCCCAGGGAACCTGCTACATATTAATAACGATGACTAAAATCAAATGAAAAATGCAATGATTATGAGGACAGTGTAAACGATCAAGAAATATCCAATCCGCGAGCCAGTGAGGCATTGCATGATACTCATCCATTATAAACACGGTGACAGCATGGACAAAACTGCCGCCGCTGATCGTTTAATTCTACTGTCGCTTGTTTGTGGGTCGTGTAAAGCCACCGATTGTACAATTCTTCTTGGCAAATTCCACTAAAAATCTAATCTTCCGGACAACAAATTTTTGCTGTAAACGAAAACTAAGCCGACTGACGTGACATTTGTCGTCTCTCCCACACATGTTCATTGGGGGAAGACATTCGATTGTGTGAAAAGTCGAAAAGTCGCAATTCAGAAGTTATTGTCTGGGGAAATATGCCAAAATATTGCTATCGACATAATCTTCATCACATTAAGTTTGTGTGGAAATAACGGTATGTTGTAGCTAATGAATTTCGTGACTGTCTTTCTGTGATTGCAGATTGTGAGGACATCTACTCAATTTCTTGCTGATCTTGTCGCTTCCTCTTTACTATTCCAATTCATGACAAAGTTGTATCACAAATTTAATGTGTACTCTCACACACATGTAAGTAAACACATAGATCAAGGGACAGACAGATAGAACGACATATCGATGGATGGTTAAATATACAGACATAAAGACAGACAGACAGATAGACAGAAGACAATCTCACACGCAGATAGAAAGACAGACATACAAACCAATAGACAGATATCACCACATACCGACAGACATCCAGACAGATAGGCAGAAAAACAGACAGAGAGAACGACAAACCGACCAACGGTTAGATAGACAGACATATTTATAGATATATAGACATACAGATATACAGACAGAGATAGATAGATAGATAGATAGATAGATAGATAGATAGATAGATAATTTCGAATTATGAGAAACTTTTGTTTAGGCCTACAGAAACACAGAAGCACAATTGAAGGAACAGCTTTGAAGCAGTTTGGCTGTGTTCCTGTGAAATTGATTGACAGTCGTCAAATAGAGGTATTGAAGTATGAATGTATAGATCTATGACTGGCTGAGTAGATCGATCGATTGATCGATGCATATCTTGTGTAGCATTCTGGGATAGTGAATATGTTGTTGTTACTGAGAATGTAACAACAAACATAAATAAATCACATTAATTATTGTGGTGTTATCCAAATGTTCCCAAAGCCATGGACGGTGCTGTTTTAAAAATTGTTCTTGGCTTCCTAAAATTGGTACCAGAAAGTGTTCTGGGGAGTAAATGCAGCCGGCATGTTAGTGACCACATTACTCGTGTGTCAACAAGCTGATACGATATGGAGTTAGCAACATATACAAAATATACCTCAAGGCAAGGGCAAGGGTCCGTTACTACTTTTAATTTCCCCCTTGGCATAGAGGTCAGGGCGGTTGTGTGACATGATGGCAGTCTGGGTTTAATTTCCAGTAGAAACAGGGAAACCCAATCCACCCCCGCCCCTCCCTTTGGGTTCAACCCAGCCCAAGCAAAAGGATACCAGACAATTTTCAGAAATGTATGAGAATTGTCTGGGGAGTGAAGGCAACAAAATGGGGAATTGGTCGCATATTCTCACAAGACATCGCCGAGAATGTGTGAAAGCTGAAATAGAATCAGCCACTCTCGAGTCTGCTGAGTTACTTCATGACATCAATCGTTGTGATTCCATCAATGAATACCAAAAAACAATTAGTATTGATTTTATAATTGCTTATTTATTATACACATAATGCACTTGTATATCTGTCTTGAAGTTAGAATGCATAGTAGGCAATCTGCCGTGTGTCTTTATTTTCTTTAAGGCTTTCACTGCTCTCTGGCTGAACGTGATAACCTTTGGCAGTTACTTGCAATTCCTCCGAGGGGACGGATGGTCCAAGTGTTTAAAACTTCTTGTAATGATTCTTTAGAAAAAATTGACCAGTCCCATTAGGAAGAATTGTTCTGTTAGTGAGGTAAGAATATAATCTACGATCCTGGTTCGTTGTCCCGATGGGAAATCGTTTACTTACGCCCTTCTAGGTCGATTGTCGGTTAGGCCGGGTGGAGAAATAAATGTAGGTTCTTCAACATTCTAGTCCAGTAACTTTCTTGGGTTTTATAATGCCCTGCAGCTTGTTAGAGACAGTCGATCACAAGAAAAACCTGAAATCTAACTTTGACTTCTTTCTCGGGATGTTTTGTAAATTTGATCCTTTCATCATCATGTGGCGTGTCATATCTACTTTGTTCCTTGTGTTAGTTTGGTAGCTATTGTCCGCATTTGATTACCACCTACTTTGAGCACTGGTTCTGAGAGGGGGATGAATTACTATAACTATTACGATTCTATGTAGGATTTCTATCGAAAGAAAATGAATTTTATATCTTGAATATTTTTTAGAAAACTATCTAGTGTCATGAGAGATGTGGTCTGGTTGTGGCGGATCGTCTTTGATCTGTTAATTTAGATCTAAAGGAGGTCTTGCGTTGGGGAATAGTGAGTACGGATGGGTGAGGAGTATGGCTGGGATTACCCACTGGGTTCTCCTTTCTGTTTGTTGCAGATTCCTCCTTTTTATTAACTACAATAACAAGTTTCTGAATGTGTAGCCTCACCAAGTCTGTATGGAGAGCAAGTGAAAGTCAACAGTGTCATAGGTCTGAGAAAGACTTTAACCAGCTGTCTATGTGAACCTTTTCTGAGAAGAAAGTTAACGTCATTTCTATCTACAGCCTCTAGTTTTCATCAAATTCTGGAGTGGATAACTTCCCAGTGATCCTGTTTGCCAGTAATTAACAATTAAATTTCTCTTTATGTTTCCAGATTGAATGTTTCATGTAGAAATTTAATTGTTAATGTTTTTGTACAATTTTATTGTTGAAATTTAATTTTTTCCTTCAATCATAGTGACTTATTACATGAGATACATTTAGTTTTCTGAAATACAGCTGTTGTTTGCATAGGGGACAGGCGAATATCTCTAGTAGGTTGGGATGTAAAATGACAACGTGAGATATTTTTTCCCCTTTGGTTAAGGAATTTTCCTACTTTTTTAAAAGTTTGGCTGAAATTTGGCTAAATTTTTCTTATTTTGTTAACAAAATTTCCTACTTTTCATAAGTTTTGCATGAAATATTTCTTCACTTGTCCAAAATATTTTCACATTTGGTTAACAAAGTTTCCTACTTTTTATAAGTTTCGATGAACTTTGGCCAAACTTTTCACATTTGGTTAACAAAGTTTCCTACTTTTTTATGAGTTTGTTTGAAGTTTGGTCAAACCTTTCACATCTGGACAACAAAATCTCCTACTTTTCACAAGTTTGGGTGAGATATTTATAAGTTTGGTTGAACTTTGGTCACAATTTTTCAAATTTGGTCAACAAAATTTCCCACTTTTTATGGATTTGGTTGAAATTTGGCCAAACTTTTCACATTTGGTTAACACATTTTCTTACTTGGCCAAGGTTCTGCCATTTGGTTAACAAAGTTTCCTACTTTTCATAGGTTTGGGTGAAATTTGGTCAAACTTTTCACACCTGGACAACAAAATTTCCCACTTTTCATAAGTTTGGGTGAAATTTGGCCACACTTTTCACGTTTGATTAACAAATTTTCCTACGTTTCATATGTTTGACTGAGATTCTTATAAGTTTGGTTTGAAATTTGGCTAACCTTTTCACATTTGGTTAACACATTTTCTTACTTGGCCAAGATTTTTGCCATTTTGGTTAACAAAGTTTCTTACTTTTCATAAGTTTGGGTGAAATTTAGTCAAACTTTTCACATCTGGACAACAAAATTTCCAACTTTTCATAAGTTTGGTTTGAAATTTGGCTAACCTTTTCACATTTGGTTAACAAATGTTCCTACTTTTCATAAGTTTGACTGAGATTTTTATAAGTTTGGTTTGAAATTTGGCTAACCTTTTCACATTTGGTTAACAAATTTTCTTACTTGGTCAAGATTGTTGCCATTTAGTTAACAAATTTCCCTACTTTTAATAAATTTGATTGAAATGTGGCCAAATATTTTTTCCCTTTTGGGTAACAGATTTCCCCTACGTTTTGCAGTTTCCTATTTTTCATAATTTTGGTTGAGATATTTCAGACTATGGTCAACAGGTTTGCCTACTTTGGTTAACCCGTTTCCTTAGTTTTGTTGAAATATTTCTTGAATTTGTCACCAATATGTATCATTCTCTCATCACATGACAACTATATACACCGTAAACACTAAAAAAAATTCAACAACCAAGACGTATTTATAATATATGCCTGTTTATTTTACAGTATTTCAGTACATTTTACAGTATTTCAGTACATTTTTCAAGAATAAATATGCATAATGTCATTATACGAAATGGATGATGTGATATGAGGTGGTATTCATAGTATCATCACAAAATTTTATTTTCACATACAGAGCTATACACATTGTATGTTGTTTCTGGATTTCTTCACACCATTGTCTGAGTAGGTTGGTTTTTTCGGTTGGTAGCCTGGTATGTACATGTCACTTAGCATGTAGTCATAAAACTGGTCTCCTGGTTGGTGGGCTGATATCTGAGTCTTGTAGATAACCGAGGCATCAGTCATCTGAGTGTCGGGCACATCATGTCCTCGGACAGTCTGCGGTATTGACGTACCGCCCCGTATTTCACCATTATTCTAGGTCTGATCTCTTCCGAACTCGAAAATGTAACGTCAGCACTGAAGTCCCGGTCGTGAATGCGACCGTTGTGCCCGTATCAGTGGTTAGAAGTATTTCCACCGTGTCGAAGGAGTAACGACTCAATGGTATGTAGTGAGGTTTGTCGTAGGCACGAAACACTGAAGTCGAGCGGTGATTCATGATAGGAACCGTCCTTAGTAGTGGGACCATGAGTCTCCGACTGGTCTCGCCGCAATGAGATCGCAGTATACGTAGACATTTTGCAGGTCGTTATTCAGGTCTATCGCCCGTTCACCTTCAATTGTATCTAGTATCTCTTGCAACTTCTCACTAAATGTAATAGTGGCCCCGGGTTCGAGTATTTTCACGATGACTTTCTTTGATGCATTGTCGAAATGGAATAGAACACAGAGCTGATCGTCCACCTTCCGATCTTTCATTAGGCGATTCAGTGCAGCTATAAACGCGTCTGGTGAACTGTACAGGCCCGGGGGACACGCCTTTCTTATCACTCTACCGTTTGGTGGGATGTATCTTAGCCATACTTCATTCTCTAGCACATTGCAGTAGTAGTTGGGGAATTGAATTTCGGCCAGACCCACTTCGAAATGTTGACTCACCTCAATAGTCTGCGGTAACTTGACGAAATAGTGACCTGGTGTGTTCTTGGGAAACATGTTCGGCGAAGCATTACTCGGTAATGTCAGGTAGAAGCTCATATTTTAGAGTTTGGTAGCATGTAACCCAGACAGCTGCTTAGAAGAGCGATCCACAACTTGCCCTCGACTGCGTTGACGCTGGCTCGAGACAGATTGAATAGTGATACGCCAATGACTGTGTATATAACAACTAGTTGACAGAAGAAGACAATCTCTAGTCGCGGCACTCGCCGACCACACATGCACCAGAACGAATTTCTTTCCCCCTCTGGGCTATTTTGTGGGTTAGTTTCCACGTTGGTTTCTTCCATTACCTCTGTTTTTTGACCTACTGGGTCATTACACTCGTGTCTCGGCTGTATCATTAGTTGCTATTGGCAAATGCAAAAATCAGTGCTCGAGGCGCTCCTTGTGGGACATTGCCGGTACTAAGGACACTACTTTCTGTATGCAGGCTTGATGAATCAGCCATGTGCACGTGTTGATTGGTGTCGCAGCCAGCAGAGCACATACTCCAGTTATATGTGATTAGCACCATATATCTCTTTATTATACTAGTATTGTTAGGTTAACTGTATGCCTACTTGGAGAAACACAACGAAAATGTGAAAGATTTATCAAAAAAGCCATCTTACCATTAGAGACTTGGCACATTGTGAACTGGTCGGTGTTCACTGAGACCGGGACTTCTAGCCGGCGAATGGTGGGTGTTATATACACGATATCTGCTGACGAAGACTCCTGACTGAGTTGAATATTGTCTGGACATGTCTGACCTTGATGTATTCACATGCTAAGGTCGTGGTCTATCACCACGACATAGTGTAGTATCCTTCTTATCCACGTGTTCTAGCTGTAACATTACAACTATACCTGGCTGTGACATCATTTTTACCAGTTTTAGCTTGTTAGCATGTAGTCTCTAGCTTGAATGCAATATGTAAAAGAAGTTAAGCCATTCAGAAAGACAACTGCAAACTTGCCCAGGAAGCATGAATGATGGGACTGACTGTGATGGCCTGTAAATGCAATGCATTAAAGCTTGACTGCGATATGTAAAAGAAAATGAGAGACAGAGCGATCGAGAGAGGGGTTGAAAGAGAGAGCGAGAGAGAAAGAGACAGAGAGACAGAGAGTGAGAGCGAGAAAAAGATCGCGATAAAGAGAGAGAGAGAGAGAGAGAGAGAGAGAGAGAGAGAGAGAGAGAGAGAGAGAGAATAGAAAGAGAAAAGGGGAGAGCGATATAGAGAGAAGAAGAGAAAGTGAGAAAAATGAGGAAAGAGCAGGAGAGAGAGAGAAAGAGAGAGAAAGAGAGAGCCAGAGAGAGAGAGAGCGACAGAGAGAATTGAATTGAATTGAATTGAATTGAATTGAATTGAGAGAGCTAGCGAGGGATAGAGAGAGATCACCTGAGAGAGTGGCGAGCGACGGAAAAGAGAGTGAGAGAGAGACAGAGAGAGAGAGAGAGAGCTAGAGAGAGCTAGAGAGGGATAGAGAGAGATCACCCGAGAGAGTGGCAAGAGAGGGACAGAGAGAGAGAGTGAGAGAAAGACATAGTGATAGAGAGAGATCACCTGAGAGAGTGGCGAGAGAGGGACAGAGAGAGAGAGAGTGATAGCGAGAGACAGAGGTAGATAGGGACAGAGGGAGAGGGAGAGAGCGGTAGAGAGAGATAGAGCTAGGGAGAGAGAGAGGGACAGAGAGATTGAGAGAGACAGAGAGAGGTAGAGAGGGATAGAGAGAGATCACCGGAGAGAGTGGCGAGAGAGGGACAGAGAGAGTGAGAGAGAGTGTGCGAGAGAGACAGATAGTGATAGAGAGAGAGAGCTAGAGAGGGATAGAAAGAGATCACATAAGAGCGTGGCGAGAGAGGGACACAGAGAGAGTGAGAGAGATAGAGTGAGAGAGATAGAGTGAGAGAGATAGAGTGAGAGAGATAGAGTGAGAGAGATAGAGTGAGAGAGAGAGCTAGAGAGGGATAGAGAGAGATCACATGAGAGAGTGGCGAGAGCGGGACAGAGAGTGAGAGAGAGACAGAGAGTGATAGAGAGAGAAAGAGAGGGAGAGGGAGAGAACGGTAGAGAGAGATAGAGCTAGGGACAGAGAGAGGGACAGAGAGAGTGAGAGAGACAGAAAGAGAGAGCTAGAGAGGGATAGAGAGAGATCACCTGAGAGAGTGGCGAGAGAAGGACAGACAGAGAGAGAGAGAGCGGTAGAGAGAGATAGAGCTAGGGATAGAGAGAAAGTGAGAGAGAGCATGAGAGAGTGGCGAGAGAGAGACAGAGAGAGTGAGAGAGACCGAGAGAGACAGAGAGAGAGCTAGAGTGGGATAGAGAGAGATCACCTGAGAGAGTGGCGAGAGAAGGACAGTTAGAGAGAGAGAGAGAGAGAGCTAGAGAGGGATAGAGAGAGATCACCTGAGAGAGTGGCGAGAGAAGGACATAAAGAGAGAGCTATAGAGGGATAGAGAGAGATCACCTGAGAGAGTGGCGAGAGAAGGACAGAGAGAGAGAGAGCTAGAGAGGGATAGAGAGAGAGATCACCTGAGAGAGTGGCGAGGGAAGGACAGAGAGAGAGAGAGGTAGATAGAGAACTAGTGCTAGGGACAGAGAGTGAGAGATAGAGAGAGACAGAGAGGAATAGAGAGAGAGAGAGAGAGGGCGGGATAGAGCGAGAGAGCCATAGATAGAGATAGAGCTAGAGAGGTAGAGATAGAAGGAGAGAAGGAGATAGAAAGAGAGAGATGGACAGAGAGAGTGAGAGAGACAGACAGGTAGAGGGAGAGAGAGAAAGAAATAGGGAGGGAGAGACAAGAGCGAGAGAGACATACAGAACTGGTGAGAGAGACAGAGAGAAGGGAGAGAGCAAGTGTGAGAAAGAGATAGGGACAGAGAGAGTGGGAGAGAGAGAGTGGGAGAGAGATAGATATAGGGAGAAAGAGACAGAGAGAGGGACAGAGAGAGTGAGAGAGACAGAGAGGTAGAGGGAGAGAGAGACAGTCAGAGAGGGAGAGAAAAAGAGACAATGATAGAGATAGTGAGAGAAAGAATAGAGAAAAGAGAGAGCGAGAGAGAGAGAGAGGAAGAGTGACGAGAGAGAGAGAGAGAGAGAGAGAGAGAGAGAGAGAGAGAGAGAGAGAGAGAGAGAGAGAGAGAGAGAAGAGAGCGAGACAGAGAGCTTTACAGCAAATAGAAATACATATTTGTTCTGAATTCTTGAATGACTGACCACTGCATATTTTCCACCGACCACATCTCGACTACAGTGTCAAAGGTAATTATCTTCATGTTTTATCTATCGCTTATCAGTACCCATTGGCCCTTGGCTATTATCTTTCTCCCGGGTCGTGCTCGGTGGAGAATTATTGTTTGCTTGTCCGCGCAGGTAAACTGCCATTCAAGGGGAGCTTAGTATGCAAAAGGTTCGACAATTCTGGTTGAGCCATAGGACTGATTACTATCCCCTGGTTAATTTTATTTATGTTTGTAAAAAGGGGACGTTATTTGTTTAATTTCATTACATATTTTTATTATTATCTTAGCAGGGTATGTCTTAAATTAATTGAGAATAGTAGTTTTTTTTATTGACATTACTATTCTCCGCTATGCATACAAGAAATTTAGACGTTTATTATGTTTTTTTAGGGTTAATTTTTTAAATAATATTATATGCCTGTCTAGTATATTTTTAAACCAGATTTTCAACAAGCGCTTAATGTTGATACATGGGTACTATAGAAACCTGCCGAATTAACTAGCAGCATGCATACGTTTATTCATCATCCAACTATGGATACTCGGGGTAACTCGAGTGATAGAATACATCATTTTCCACTCTGTCATACTTGAGTTCGATCTCCTCATCGAAGGGGCTCGATATCTACATGACTGGGGCTCATCACACCACACACCGCACACACACACCGCACCACACACACACACACACACACACTGGACTCGAACCCATGTGCCTGGCAACTATTTGGTCTACTTATCTATATAAGTATTCCACATGTCCGGGGCTTGCCTCGTCTTGAATGGTCCCCCAGGG